>JAMBLF010000205.1:0-350868 GCA_030578115.1 Leucoptera coffeella
CCCAAATTTATTAAAGAACGTTAGCAAATTTACGGGTTAACATGAAAACTACAGACAGAACCTCATTTAAACTCGTGAATAGAGCCCTAATCACAAATACACTCAAAGTTTCTGACTAATTGATCACGGGGCCAACACTTATTTCAAATTCCGAAAGCTTGCCCAAGTAATTGAATCGCGCCACACTCAGATATCGGTTTGAGTCAATTACTCATTGATCACCTCGCTCTAGCGGTGCGATGGCAAAGGATTTCGCAAACTGACTGCATTCATAGAGCACTTGGTTAGATGCCTCAATCACTTGACAGGTAACGAAATATGAGTGATGAGTGAAATAATGATTGTTGATTTGATATGAAATTTAAGTCGCTTTTGGGATAATATGAGTATGGATTTACTATTTACTGGATCTGAATTTGACTATAATACTTTCAATCTTTAATAGATAAGGCTATGTTATTATATATTGACTAATGACTCACATTTACACACAATAGATCATCGCCAAAACATTGCGCAGAATAGACAAGCTGGTAAATAAACCAGTTAGCATATTATAAGCTAAACTACAGGTAAGTCATATAATTATATCTCTAGTAGTAATTGGATACTTTCAATAAGTAATATTTTCTTTAAGTTCTAGTGTAGATGTCTTGATGTCTTCAGAAGTGCTATTTATAAAGAAAGTTTTATAAATAGCACTTCTGAATGAGAGAAATGAATAAACAAGAAATGATAATTTACATTCTGCAAGAGATTAACATATGCAAACATTAACAATTACAAAGTTGAAATACATGCTTGAGATAAGATTGTATACTCGTTTAAGTAAAAGCTGAAGCGTGCCTAAGACGTTAACATTGGAAATTTATTTTTAGAATGGTAGACAAACAATAGAATATTATCATTACATTTCCAGTTCATTCACATGCGTGAACTTGTGTTCTCATATTATCTCACATAATTCGAAAACATAATAACAATATTACCACTGTACTGAAGGCATTAAATAAGTAGAAAATAGTGACAGGGGTGTTAGTTGTTCCTTTTTTGTTTTTCTTCACATCCCTTACCTGTAAAACTTTAAGGACTTATTTTGCTAGGAATTACAGACTATTAAAACTAAACAAACTCTTATTTTACAGACACAACTAGTTTTCAAAACTAAAAATACTCAATTATTTTTATTTTACGCTATTTTTTTTTACTATCAATTTAAATACATCAATCAAGACTAATAGCAAAACGGGACTTATCGCGTATGTTTTTAAATAATAAAGTTACTTTTATTAACCCGACGTTTCGGCTACGTTGCCAGCAGCCATGGTCACGGGCAGACTGACGACGCATATTTCTTCGCCTCCAACGCAGCGCCCTGTCAGATTCTTCTCCGACTACCCTCACTTGCTTCGTTATTATTAAACACACGCGACCTACACACTACACTCACAGTATCTTGTGGCTCTCACACGATCATGCTGAACCGAATGTCGATCTATCACGGTATTCCCACGCCGAAGACAGTTTGTAACCTCCTTTCACGATTGAATGTACTGTGCTTTTTTATTTCAATCGCCTCGCGTACAATTCTACTGTAGTATCGGCGTTCATTAGAGAGCACAGTGGGTTTATAAAGCTCAATCCAATGATTTGAACCCTCGTTTAGTAGATGTTCGGCTATTGCCTGACCTATTGGTATCCAATTTCTTGACCGCTGCAATGTGTTCCTTCACTCTGTCCGCTATAGACCGTTTGGTCTGTCCGACGTAAGATTTCCCACAGCTGCAATCAATCTTATACACACCCGGTGTTTGTAGTGTGTAGGTTCGCGTGTGTTTAATAATAACGAAGCAGTGAGGGTAGTCGGAGAAGAATCTGACAGGGCGCTGCGTTGGAGGCGAAAGAAATATGCGTCCGTCAGTCTGCCCGTGACCATGGCTGCTGCAACGTAGCCGAAACGTCCGGGTTAATAAAGGTAACTTTATTATTTAAAAACATACGCGATAAGTCCGTTTTGCTATTAATCATGAGTATAAATCGCGAATCTCTTAAAACTATAATCAATCAAGACGTATAAATTCCACGCACAAATCGTCTTAGGGTGCGCAAATTAAGCTCTACACCAAACATGGCTTCCGCAGTAGCTTTTCCCTGACAAAGAGCTCGTTATCACGTAGCCTGACGTTCCGGCGGAAGAAATTGTCTTGGCGATGTAATGAGGTCGGCGCTTGGCGTCTCAGCCGGTATTCACCTGCACTCGCCGATGTGGGCTGCCAATGTGGAATTTAGCTATGTAAAGAAAGGTACCAGTTTTTGTGTCTTGTGATTCTTTTTGTCTTATCCTAAAGTGAATCAAATTGTTACTTTCTTTCAAAAGTTGTGCAGATTACTTATAAAAAATAGAGGATAATAAAGTACGTATTATATATCTAAAGTAACAGAGGATAATTTGGATCTTATTTTAAATAAAATTTTAAGCAAAAAACACTGTTATGAATGGTAACTTTGAGGATTTCTAATATATAGACTAAGTCGAATCTTTTAACTGCTGTTCTGTATAATATTAAAAATGATTCATTTTTGCAAAAATAACTGAGACTCAATCATATTATTTATAAGGATTTCTGTATACATACATACATTCACATCACGCCTGATTCCCTGTACAGGGTTAGGCAGAGATCACAGATCCCCATTTGTCCCGATTATTTTATATAATTATCATTTCTATATATTACAATACAATATTCCCTTAAGTTACTTTTTGAAACATATTATTAATACTAAAAATGGGGGTATGTAGTTCAGATAATTTTCTTATTCAGATTACAACTAGGTCTTCTTCCTATAGTTTTGTTGTAAAATTGTAATATTGTTTCAAAGTTTTGCTATCAAGATATTTCGTGAATTTCCCGAACAATGTCTGTCCTGCAACATTTTCGTTAGACACTCAGGGGTAAATGTAGATAATCGCCGCTGCTGAATTCAATTTTATCCGAAACACATTTCGTTCCTTTTATGTACATTTTCTATATACAATGTTGATCGGCTACATTGAAGAGGTTTCTAGGTCAGAGATGTACTTACATGCTTCCACTTGCAAACCTTATCTTTAAGGAGGGAACGAAAATTCACTTAGCCAAGGACAGCTCACACACAAGTTTGATACATATGAACTTTAAAGTATACGCAGACTAAAGAATGAATAAAAATAAAATAATATATTTGCTATGCCCAGTTCTTAATGTGAATAATTCCTTGTTAATTAAATGCAACTGCTTAAAAACTAAACTTCCCTTCGTAAAATATAAATGATGTTAATGTTTGGACTTCTAATTTTCAATACAAGGATTTGCAACACCTATTTTCTTTGCATTTATAAGAACAGTCACTTAAGCTAATGACTTGTATAAACGATCATCAGTAATAGAAAGAGGCGGCATTTTTTCTAATTTATTACTATTTAATTATTTATATGCAACAAGATAATTCTTACATCGAAATATCATCACCAAAAATATAATATAAAAATAACTACAACTTATACAAATCCAATAACTTAATAACGACCCTAAGCAAATTCATCCAACCTACAAAAATATATCTACTGTAGCCGAGACCGGATTGAAAGGGGACAAAGCATAACCTAAGCTGTATTGACTGTACCTTCAAACTGTTCTCTTATCACTTTCCAGAACAAATTAAACTTTCACACCCTTGGCTAAAACTAAGGGGCATTGCACCACATAAAATGACGCTAAACTTAGATGCTGGATAATGTCGCAGCTCGTTACCCACAACGGCTAGTGTCGTTGTGCGAAATGAGAATTTTAATGACGTCTGTGGTATCGCTGTGTACCTACTTTGGCTTCCTTATGATCCTGCTAAGTGTCTTGCTGAGAAATATAGAGCACGCTCGCCTTTCTTGTATTTTGCTCTCAAGTGCAATGTTTACTGCAGATGATAATGGGCATAGATGTGTAGGAGTTAAGTTCTCGGTCTCTTTTGTGAAATTTCTTTTGTCACTTTGATGAATCGTTTAAGCATATTCATAGCTTACCCTTATCTTTAGATATACATATAATCGTCATTATTTTGGAACTAGCAGCAATGGACTCAAAACCGACCATATTTTTACTGGGCTCTGAATGGTTAAAGAATTCACATTCTTCTAAAACGAAACCTTCAGCTGTTGTGCAAGTCTTTGACTACTACATAGGTTACATTTGTGCAAACCCAAAAATGGTTACATTTATTCAGACCCAAATATTACTAATTCTTCTAAAGAATGCTTTTCAATAAATAGTGTTTCAGACAACATCTTCTATTTGCCCAACTTATTTAAGCAATTGTAGTACCTAAACTAAACTTTACGAAAGGCTACACGAATTATAGTCCACCAAAAACATCATATATCACAAACAACACACTAATTCCAACACTTAGAACCCTTTGTTCGGCGTGGGCGTTATATCAGGAGATTGGCCGTCTTACCAGGTCAAAGTCATTCTTGCTTAACCTGGGACAGAAAGTGTCTTTGTCTGGATCCCGATGCATGTGCAATATCGTGTCCCGCTCTAGAAAGCGACGTCTTTTGTGAGTGCTGTCCTGAACATTTCAAAATGGCACCCTGTCTCACAACTAGGATTATGTTGCTTTTTTAAAGTTGAGCCTTTGTTGGGTGATGTAGGCATTTTGTTGGAGGTGACTAAGGGAAAAAGTGCTATAGAAAATAATAAAAATAAGAAATTGACTATATTTCCTTCTTTTAATTATTTCAATGGCACCTAGTTTCTTAGTCGCCTTTTACCCAAACTATAAATTATCAATACAGATCCTAATTCTAAAATTTACAACGCGAATTACAGTGTCTCCAAAATTTTATTCAATAGAAAGGGATTAAATGGCATAAATTAACTTAATTATATGATAAAAGATTATTTAGTCATATCCTAAAAGGCTAGGAATTAGTCTAAACATTGGTAATACTAAAGACACTTTAAGAAGGAAAAGATTAGTTTTATACATGTCAGTCCTTGTTTCGTCTTCTAAGAGCTTCCTTTAGTCTTTGGCAACAGCTGCGTTTCGCATATAATAAACATTGCCAAGATCAAGCCAAATTACCGAGAATACAAATCCTTAGAAAAAGTTCGCCATTTTAAGTAGTGTTGATTTTGTTGAGCCAAAGACTTGAAAAGAATAAGAGGAGTTTTTGTTCGGGATCTTTTAAGAAGCAAATTAGGGATATCAGAATGCCTTTGATTTCGTTGATTAATCAATATTTATAAGAATTTATGGAATACTTTTCAATAAATTTATGGATAAAAATGTATCGCAAGAGTATTCAATTTACATATTTCATACAGAAATACTTAATAGCTTATTTAATAGTTTATAATGAATGAGTATATATATATATATATATATATATATATATAATGTTTATATATGTTAGTACCAAATTTAAGTGATGTTTTGTATTATAACGTAATTAATGTAGTTTATACTCTGTATTGTCGTATTAGGGGCCCATCCTGTAAAGGCAATATATTGTTAATAATAAATAAATGTTTAAATTTTTTCTAAAATTTGAGATATCTTAAATTAGCCAATGTGTCCAGTGTAATTTACAGTGTTTATGAACTCAAATGACCCACAAATTAAATGAACACAATCACAGATTCTCTGAAAAACGAAAACAAATCCGTGAAGTAAGTAATTAATTGCGAAAAATAAATACTTCGAAAAAGACTTCCAAGAAAACAGTAACGAGAAACTTGTGAGGTATAAAACACCAACTTTACTCAGAAAAACGAGAACAAGTCTTAATAAGTTCATAATAGTCTCTTCGTGAAGGGCGGGTTCTAGCTGCAACTCAATTTTGAAACAATTTTTTAAGTTGCGAAAAGTTTCAGGCTTAAATAAATGGAATTAGCGTTGATATTACTAACGCCCCCTTCCTTTCGCTTTGAACTCTCAAGAAACATAAATGAGCTCACCAAGTTTATGCGCTAGAAGAAATTTTATACCATAACTAAATATGTCAAGGTATTGGTTTAATTTTTAAATGGTGTTTAGAAAAGCTGTACATATAAACGCCAAATTTGACGAGAATATAGAAAAGCAGATTTAATGACTAAAATTGAAAAGGGCATGCTTCGATGGTTTTGGACATGCTATGCAGATAAATGATAGCAGATTGACAAATGGAATATATGTAAGTGAGAGTGCAAGAGCGGTTACGTAGGGGCCGGCTATATACGACCAATAAGACATATAAACAGTCAGATAATCGCTATATTGAAAAAAAGTGACGTTAGGAGTACCCATAACCCGCCGAGTGTGTATGAGTGTCAATGAAGCGGAAGTGCTCTGTCAGTGTCAGGATCAATGGGCATCCATGATCTCTGCCTACCCCTCTACAGGGATTCAGGCATGATGTGTATTTATGTATGTAATACATATATGAAGTAAATGATGCGAACGTCTTTTAGTGTCAAAATATCCAATGCTTAGTTGACAAGTGGCAAATCACACCAACATTTACAAGGCACTGCTTATGACATTATTCTCTTTGTATGTAGGTATCTAAACTATGGTTTTCTTTATCGTACAATTATCAAAGGTGTAACAAACGTGGCGTAAAACAAGGACAGAAAGAGCATGTTTTTTGGAGTGTGTGCGTGAAGTAAATTAGTAAGATCGTTCAAGATGGCAACTAATAGTCTCTGATGGCAACTATAATGTCGTAGGCAAGTAGAATCATAAATACATATGTGTATATTACAGTACGCATACCAAAGAGAATGCAGATAAAACGAGAAATTCATGTAATCATATAGCCGTATAAGTATCCATATAGCTAGTTTCAAAACAAGTCTGTTCTACAACTCACATGAATTTATTAAAGTGAACTTAATGTTTCATTATGTTACGATCTTGCGTCGAACTTCCAAAGGCGAACAAACAACAACATAGCTTTGCGCTTTGCGAAGTCAAAGTCAACACTCCAGATATTATATTTGGACAATTCCTAGAAGTGTGCGCTTCTTCAGATTGTGGACCGACTGTGAGTTTACTGGTAAACGAATTGATTTCGGAGTAACCGTGTATTGGAATTAGAACATATGGAGTCTATCTTTAAATATGTAGGTTATAATAAAACTGTTTAAAATTACCAGCTAAACATATTTTTATATTATATACTTCACATACACTATATTGTGTTAATTAAGATGAGCTTCCATTTATTATTAATTATTATTAGTTATTAGAGGAGTCAATTTCATTTACATCATTGAATAAATAGCATTGATTCGATGAATTTTTTAAGATTATAACGAATGTTTTATGAAAAACATTTACAATTGCTTCTTTCACTCACTAACTTATTTCATCAAAGATAAAGCGCATCGAAGTTCTCCACATAAATTACTTTCGAGAGCACGGCTAACATGTAACAAATTATGTCTATACAGGAGTAGTTCGCTCACTTTACCTTATTGAAAAAATAACTCCATGAAAGTTTTACCGTCACTCGACGTTGCAAATTTCGTTCAAGATTGTAGCAAATATTCCCCCGTACAATATGCGGGATTGGGCCCTGGGTCGACCCATGTCACGCGTGGATTATAGTGCACTTTTGACAGTAACATTATTAACACACGAACGTAGGCCATTATAAAAAGGCTTCGTCTAATGGAGCGTCATATTTCTTCATGAAAACTATGCAGTTATGAAAGGAATATCTTTATTAAGTTACAACATGGATTGACAAGGTTCATGGTTAGCTAAGCAGGTGTTAAGTTTAATATTCCTTATACAGGAGTATATAGGCAACTTTTATTACTTGTCGGGATTTTTTCCTAGAGTAATGTATTAAATAAATTATTATAATTTAATAATTTTTTTAAACTTTTATATAAATTATACAAATAAAATTATACCTAGAACCACAATTGCTAGCAAGGACTTTTATTCCTGATAGAGCTGAGATAACGTATTTACTAAAAAAACTCTGGTATAAAGAAGGCTTTCGAATATAAGAATGTATACCTCTTTTATTCGAGAACATTTATATTTAGCACATCATCGAACATTAAAATATGAGGATTTAAGAACTTAAAAAGTTTGTTAATCTACAAAGTAATCGATAAATCCACGCATGATCATATCAAAAATAAATTCTTTGTACAAATTCATCAACTCAACACCTCTTGAATGTATATATTGAAAAGCCCCAGCTAATCCGTGCCCCATGGAATAGGGGAGGAATATCCTCAGAATGATATACGGAAAGGGTTTGAGCATCGTTAATCATGGTAAAGGTACGTGAGCGTAATAATTTCAGACTTAAGTCATGCTCGATGAGATGGTGTTTTCATTTAGATGATTTATTTTCACCCAGGATGCCTCTCCTGATTTAAATGCGGGGAATAATTGCTTTCGCTTCTATTTTTTGGTGAGCGTTATTAAATATTTTAGCTAAAGTAATTCATTCTCGGTACAAATATTAAATATATAATATGAATAACATGGAATTATCTTGAAATAGCTATTGAAATCACACTACATGCAACTTTTAGTTGAAGATAAATATATTCCAGTTACATTATACACATACATAAACGTATATTATACAACAATACTATATTGAAATTAGCATTCCCACTTTGGATTAATATCTACTTAATTGAAATAAACAAATCCTTCCATTATGCATCGAAAATCGAAACGTAAATCGTCATGACAATCCGATGAGTTTCAAATCGCCTTTTCATTTCGAATCTGTTTTTAATATTTGCCATGGAAGTTGGTTTTTATAAACTGTACTGATTGGTCGTGATTTGACAACATACCCTCTTCTTACAATATTTTGAACATAATCTCAGAAAGTAGTATTGTAAAAATAGAAAGTACGGATTGAATTTAGACATTAAAACTGATTCATTTATGCATTGTTTGATTATATGGAAAACTCTAAACCATTCCTCCACCTTACTCATTTTCGAAACTTCCCATCTTATGATTTAGTTGGGGTAAAAAACTGAGAGAATGTAGTATGCCTTTGGGATGTAAGGTAATGGTTTGACTCTTTCAGGGTATATAGAAAAACTACCTTTTAAGTGACCCAAGTTGAATAGATAAACCTATAAATGAACAGCAAGCTTAGTCTAATTAATCTAATAAGTATTATATATATTCTTTTTTTATGACTTTCGTGCGTACTTAACATTATAATTAATAACTTTTATTCAATTCTAAAGACTTACATTATTTATATAATCTAATTTGGTTTAATTTAAGGTGACATGACAATTAATTTGTTACGTGTAATAGCTTTTATAAATTATATACATTTACTTATACATACATATACATTTACGTTCTTAAGTCCGTTTTAGGGTGGACAGATCCTCGTAGACATAATATCTTCTAGGTCACTTTATTGCATGAATAACTATTGGGGTTATAATGTCATAATGGAACATTTGTGGCAGATTGCTAGCCCATCGCCAATAGAATACATCGACATACCAGCCCAAAAGGCACCTAGTTTGCTTTAAATTTACGGGCCAGACCAGCACGGGACATATAATATACATGTTACATTTAGTTACTTCTTAGAAGTATCATATATTATCTTTGAATATAAGTTTTGTAAGCCAGTTTATTTTAAAAGAGCAAACATTTCGTATTTTTGAAAGGCCAAGAAATAATATTCTTTATCTCTTCTAGTCCATTGGTTTGGTCTCAGCGCTGAAGTTGTAATACTAGACCGGTTCCATAGCTAGATATCAAATCATTCGCTAGACAGTAACTAGATTGTCACTCTGATGTATAGCCTTTGCGATAAAAGAAGCTGCAGCGACTTGTGAGAATTCAATTTATGATTTTAAATAAGGTACGATGCTGTTTGAATTAGAAATGGAACTCGATATTCTAGAAACATCTGGTGGAAAAAATCTATAGATGATTTTCATACTTCAATTGTTTTGTTGGAAAACTGGTGTTTGAATATGAAAGGAATATGAAGATTTGTCTTTAATTAATAATAAAACATTATTTTAATCCCTTTGAAAGCTTGGTATAATATTGTGGAATGTGTTTGTCTATTTTTGGTTAACACGGATTATTTTCGTGTAAAATGGCTACTAATATCTTCAAACTATTTCTTATTCATTTAAAAATGTAATAAACTTTGAATATAATATGCCTATTAATTTAAGAACAGCGAAAAAATATTATACAAAATAAAATCCATACCATCCTATACACATACATTCCAAGTGGCAAGAGCAATATGGTGCAATAATTCAATTGACTTTTGGCACGGGCACATTCCAGAATTAATACGCGTGCTAGAAAAATCGGGCCGAAGGGAAACTAAAAGCTTGAACAAAAAGTATTTAATTGCTCTCAAGGAGCGCAGAGAATGGTGAAAATTCGGCTGGTGAATTTATAGACGCTATTTGGATGCAAATGATGAGCTCCCGCGGCGCTCTGGGCATAACCTCGAAAAATAAGCGAGCAGCCTTCCAAACCCCTAGCGACTTAAGTAAACTGAGCGATAAAATAAACACAAACTGAGTAAGCCTACGTTTAGCCTTATGGCTTCTAAGTATATTGTATTGGCTCATGTGCCTCCTACAATGTGATTAGGCGGAAAAGAAATCTTTTGTACTTTCTTTTAATTTAATTAAAAGAATAAAGAATGCACTAAAAACAGATAATAATAATAAAAACTTACTATATTTTACATTCACACTTTTTTATAACTATAATATAGGATCTCCGAGCTAGGTATCTAAATAACATCGTATCATACCTCTCATATTCTTTGATATTATTACAAACTTGCAATGTTAGAATGAAAGTTAGGCCGGCCTTTCAAAGCATCTAGTTCTATTCTTTCAAAGACTGTTCACAAACTTCCCCATACTAGAACCCGGATGTGGTGGAGGCTGCGGCTCGCTGCCGACCGCCATGCAGCTATAACATTTATTCCCTATGGCGTGCCTGCACAGACCGATAATCTGCAACCGACTTTTGGTACGATGATTTTCCACTGACTCTTGTTTTGCTAATGATACTTAATTACACAGGTCTTCATTGTTTTTTAAAGTACATATCAATAGCCATAACAGAACGAATATTATGTTATAAGAGTAGTTTATTGTTTTATCTTTTTTTTAAATACATAAATAAACTGGATGCAGATTTTATATTACCGACCTACTTTTTGTACATGAGCGTTATATACTATTAGGATCAGTGCGTTCTATTTTCCTCGTACACAAAGTCGACCGATTGTCGGTTGTAAGCAGGCACTCACTATTGCCTCTCAAAAGTTTGCGGTACACTGTCAAAGGAGTTTTGCAAAGGCGTTTCATGGAGCTAGAATGTAATTTTGATGCTGCCTAAGTTGTGTTTTGTTTTATTGCGATCGGGAAAGAGGATGCCTGAAAGGAGGTATACTCTATGTGTCCGATATTGTTGGTTATATTAAAGGGTTTTGGTTGCACTTAAAATAATTTATACGAATATGTATAAGAAGAATATGTACAAATTCAAACGAAATATATAAAACAAAAGACTATTATATCGTCAAGCGTTACTATACATTAGGTATCACATAAGGCATTAGTGTATTTTTTATATAGATATTCTACAAACAGCAATAGAATGGAAAAAGTTTAGTTAGAAGTGGTTTTCTCAACATTTAAAAGAAAGATATATAACAGTAAATATTTCATTTATTTGTTAACCTATTCCAACTTTCATAAATCATGAACATAATTTATAAAGTACTTGCATGCACGTATATTTTGTTACTAAATCATAAAATGTGAACGTTAATTTATGCGTATAAATTATATTATTAATTATGCTAAAGCGCTGTAATAACCATGGTTACTTGTGAATATTTGCTTAATTATTCAACTTACGTAACCTTGTAGGAAATTAATCAACACCAATGAATTAATAGTGGATAAAAATCCTTCACCTAATAAAAATTTTATTCCAAATTCAAACGAAATATATAAAACAAAAGACTATTATATCGTCAAGCGTTACTATACATTAGGTATCACATAAGGCATTAGTGTATTTTTTACGTTTCTCCTCTAACACACATTTTGTTCTAAATAGAAAAAAATATGAAGGGGAAATCTCGGTTCATTTTTTCTTTTCACGTTCATACACCCTCCACGAGTATATTATCCATCCATTCAACATCGAATGATTTATGTTGAAACTCTTTCAGGAAATACAAATGAGGCTGAGGTAAAGAGGTTGGATGTGTGCCAAGTATCAATATTGATGTAAATAGCTGTTGAATACCATTTACAATGATACTACAAGTAGGTTTACGTTATAAATGTATCAGTTCATGATTGATGACTTCAACGACAGATGCTTAGGAAAAGTACTGAATTTTTCTACCATAGCTACCTTTTTATCTTTGTTAGATCCTCTTTAAGCATCCAGATAGATCAATGACGCTAACTTTAGGCGGTATTCTTTAGCGAGAACTGTACAAGGCATGTACGAATCCAAGTACATAGCATCAGTTCCTAATATTTCCGTTTCTTAAGTGCATTAAGACAGAAGGGCGTAGCGGAGCGATTCAGATTCAATTCGCATTGTACCGCGGGCCATAAATAAAACGCAAGGCCAAATGAGCAGCCTACGGAGGCATCGAAATTGGAAATAATCCAACACATTTGTGAGGTTCGTTTTGTTTAGGGGTCCATTGGTAGAATGTGATTGCTGTATAGTGCGGATTATTGTATTTAAATTATGCTATAAAGTTACCTTAATAATAGTATTTCTAAATAATGTACGCCGAAAGGGATAAATATGTATTTTGTAATAAAACGCTGAGAGAAAAAGTGAGGTAACCTAAGTTTTGCTTGGGACATGTATTGTCAGTGCTAGTAAATGGGGACATGGCTTACCAATTGAGACATAAGGTGATAGTTACTGAGACAGCAATGGGAGGAATGAACCAGAATCTCTGCCTACACATTAAGTGAGCATTTAAGGCGTAATGGTTGTGAAGTATACCTGTGTAGTTAAAATACCATATCATTTTTAAACAGGTCAATTAAGTCATTTTATAAAACTGAAAAAAGAGCCTATTAGTGTTAATGTAACTAAGCAAATAAATAGAACTAAGTACTACAATTATAATATTAAACTGTTATTAAATAGTCAATGTGTTTTCAATAAAGTATTCGGCATTACCGATAATGTGATGTGTATATAGATAATGTAACTTATAAATACTCGTATACAATACATATATGTTAATAATATTATAATATAAGGTACAGTATAATGTAAAGTTACAAAAGAATGTCGTACTCCATGTTATAAGAACGGAACCATCAGGAGTTTGTTGTATTGCTCACTATTTACTTACATGCCCTCTTTTCATTTCACATTGTTAAGGATAAGTTGAAATGCGCCCAACCTTTTTCTTTTAACGAAATGAGGAAGAGCAATTGAATTATATGATCTTATTGAGCACTTCATGCGTTTTTTACTACGAGCCTTTTTAAATTGAACAATATAAAAAAATGGGGTAGTTACGGAAAGTGCTTTAATAAATTGTATTGCTCGATATTTATAAAAATAATTCAAAAAATTAAATCGCAAAATAATTGACATATTTCAACATGTCTATTTGTAGTAGGTAATTTCTTTATCATGTCATACGAACATATTATAATATAAGCACAGGACAAAATCTTAAGATTATGAATTTTAGGAGTACGCGCAACATTGGTGATATAATATAATCTTTGATCACTTTTGGCATTAGTATAAGGGTCGTGATGGTGTAAATATGTTCAACAAAATAAAAAACATGTACTTTAAAAATTCAAAATAATTGAAACCACGAACAATTTACTCATTTTATTAAAACGTATGAAAATATTTTTCCTAGCTAAGCCCTACTTAAACCACATTTATAATATCAGCAATTACTGTATTTTTGGTTTGGAACACGATAAAATTGAAATCACGAACCATTGAAGCGTATGCTCGACAGTGTTAACCCGGCATTTATTTAATTGCAACCTGTATTGATACAATAGTGGCACCATATATAAACTTATGCATTAAACATGAAGGACCGATTCTGTTATGAAAAAAGTATGTTGAAGTATTAGGAAACGGTTAAATTTAATAATAAGATTCAAAATCAATAATGAGAATAGGAAATCAATAATATAATAATAATGTAATCGGTAATCAATTAGAAGATTCTAACATTGTAGATGAGTGATGATGATGAGTGTAGAAGAGCTGAGTACTTTATGCCGACAATTAAAATTATTTAATTTTTCATTACCTTTCAGATTAAACATTTTAGGTATATTAAAAAAAAAACTAATATATGTTGTTAGTGCAATATTATTCTGAATCCCACATTTTATGTAGCCGCAGCATTTAAATACGAGACTAGTATCACACAAAATATACTCCAAATGACATTTGAGACAGCCAGCAGTAAAGTAATGAACTGCATAAGCTATCTAATAATTAAGCCTTGTGTAGAGCATTTATTAGATTTGTACTTCTTCTGTGTGATATTTTTGGATATTGAAATTGATAAATATACGGTGTAAAACAAAAATTATAACTTAAAAAAATATTGAAAGAGCAGAATCGGTTTCCCAAACCAAAACTTTATTAATAATTCAGATTTTAATCACGAACAAATTTATGAGTAGAAGCATCAAATTGTTAATCGTTCACTGAATGCCACGTTTTGAGTTATTGTTTTTTAACCAGCACAGTTTTTCTTACATTTTGAAATAAAGTTTCTCTATTAATTAACGATAGCTTCGGGGTTTGTGAAGATATCCTTTGGTTAATGTAGAAAATTTCATCAGCACGTGCAAAATTAATTGTTGTTTTACCTGTTCTTAATATTGTACATGTAACTTTCGCTTCACAAATACGAAGATCCTGTTTTTGTGGTGAGAGTGACTTCCTAAATCATAACTTAATTGTTAATCTAATTACATGTATACTTTATTACGGACTGATGGTTTTTATGAGTAGCTACCATTCTATGAGTTTAAGTGAGCTATTGTCTATTTGCACTGATTAAAAAAATGTTTCATCACTTAGAATTAGAATCACTTATCTCATACATGTATTGTAATAACTGAATGCACTTAATCTTATGCAGATGTTTAATAAAATAATTATAGTCTTAAGAGATTCGCAATTTATACTCATGATAAATTATAATGATGATGCGAGGCGATTGAAATAAAAAACCACATTACATTTAATAGTGAAGGGGGTTACAAACTGTCTTCGGCGTGGTATACCGTAATAGATCGCCATTCAGCATGATCGTGTGAAGCCACAAGATACTGTAAGTGTAGTGTGGAGGTCGCGTGTTATAAATAAAAACGTAGCAGTGAGGGTAGTCGGAGAAGAATCTGACAGGGCGCTGCGGTGGAGGCGAAGAAATATGCATCGTCAGTCTGCCCGTGACCATGGCTGCTGCAACGTAGCCGAAACGTCGGGTTAATAAAGGTAACTTTATTATATAAAAACACACACGATAAGTCCCGTTAGTTATTAATCATAAATAAAATAATGTTAGATTTACTTGACAATGTTCAACTCTCAACTCTGTCAGTACCTAGTAGTAGGTATCTTAATAATTCACCGTCAGTTTTATCCTAGCAAAAGTTTGAATACATTTCCGACATTGATATTACAATGCATTTCCACGGCCATACGAGTTTTGGACAAAACCCAAAATCGCGGCTGTCACTGAAGGACATTGGCTTGAAATATTCACTAGGAGTTGACTAAAATGTGAATTTCCGGGCTCGTGACACTAGTGTCCAAGTTGTGATAAATTGTTCCACCTGACGCCGTCACGGTTCGCGGGACTCAATTAATATGTGGAACAAAAGAAAAAGGTTTGTTTTAATTGGATTAATGTAAGAGCAAAAAACAGTCCAGTATTTTGAAAAACAAACTATGTATGCAGAACTAGCGTTGTCATGAAGATCGGGCATGAATGTGCGATACGCCAGCCACCATTTAAAAAATTGCTTAATTGTTTTCTTTTTTATCTCTAACCATTAATAACAACAGTAAAGGTACTAGATGCAATCAGAAAGCCTAACAAAACAATGTAATTTTATTTTGTTTTTTCAGAAGTAGAACGAAATTAAAAGTACTGTCAACTGATATTTTTCTCTTCTCGTTTTAACAATGAATTATGTATATGATGTAATGTCCATAAAATAAACAAAAATAGGGATCAAAGTATAGGTATTTTGGTTTCTGTTCGGTCACGTCTGTATCTGGAAATTTGTACGATCTATTCCTATACTCTCGTCACATTTGTTTGTGTATTTAAAAACAAATGAACAATACCTGTACAAAGGTAAAATGCTCCCAACCTATTTGCTTTCCACGCTTACAACAGAAACGCTTTGCTTATTTAGTTCGTGTTCCTGAAGTGTTGAGGAAACATCTCCTGAGACCCTCGAACAAAACGTATTACGACTTTCCTCCCAGTAATAATATAAAAAAGCACGAAGTCGAATCATCGCCCCTTTGGTTCGTGGCTTGCAATCAATGCACTCTGATTCGTTGAGTTGTCCACCGATTTTGAGCTGTATGTCTTTATTGATACGGTTCAGTTTACCTTTTGTTGACCTGGCTGTTTAAGTGTGATTGGAAAACAAACCTTTGAATATTTAAAAGCCCTCGTTCCAACCGAAAGAGGTGAATTTTGGCAAACTTTTCACCGAAACCCATCGAATTATTATGTTTGTCTTGCACGTTCCATGGCAAAATAAAGTCATAATTTAATTTATTGGGAATATTTTAGACATGGAATATGAAAACTTCTTAAGACTGTTTTTTGTCATTCATACAGTCGATTTAGGTTAGATTACATTTATTTAGTAGTATTAGTAAATTAAGAAAAAAAGACAACACTTTATTTACTGCATTCAATAACTTTATACACACATTAAACAACAAATATGAACACTTAGATGCAGTGAAAAGGTGCTGCTTCAGTATACGATACAGCTAGGCTGCTTCACTGGTCCTCCGGCAGCACCCGATTCGGAAACTGTCACAAGCTGCTTATAATAATTAAAAAATACATGTTTTTTTTTTTAATTCTTTATTAAGCCATTCACCACTAAGGTTATGTCGGCTAATTAAAAAAAATATATATGTTATTGTGTGTAAAATGAGTTATACTAAACATCGTAACAATTACTTACATATAAAACATAACTTTTATTAATTAAAAATTAATTAACTAATTCCTACTTAAAGCAAACATGCAGATGTTGTAGGTATCGTGATGTAATTACAAATATAATATTTGGTTCGTGTGTTATATGTATAGTATAAGCGGTAGATATGCAGCTCAAACTGGCGTCGTCTACAGCAAATACCAAGCATCCCTCAGCCGAAGATTACACAAAGCTGAACCGCCCCTATTGATGACTCTCATCCTCATCGGGATATTCGCTCCCGATTCTTCTCCTAACTAAAGCTAGAAAAAATTAGGACGCCATTTATAGTCTACGCCGCGTCGTGCGGTAATATCTAAGTAATGTTTTTTTCTGTAGAGAAATATATTTATTGTAGGTGATGTTAGGTTAGTAACTTTGAGAGGTTGTATTATGTAATTATTTTTGATTAGAAATTGAAATGTACATCAAATATACACAATAAAATTTTTGTATATATCATATACACAAAAATTTGTACATAAAGTGAAAGACTATAATTTGATCGAATCATACAATGAATAACGTAAAATTTTTCACAATATTCATATTAAGAAACGTAAAGTATAATAATTTCTTTTTTTTTTTAAATATAAGGAATGTTGCCATAATTGTTCCGTAGCATCATAGTTGTAAGACAAACGTCTTATTATTATAATTATATAAGACCATTGATTAAAAAATATGAGCACACAATTCTCCTATACATACGAGCCAGAAAGTAACTTTCCCGAGTTGGAAAGATCGACGCCTGTGGAGAATTTGTCATCTTGATCACTTCTCGTTGAGGCTGAGTGCTAACGTCGAGGTTTTGTCTACTGAAATATTTTAAGGCTTCGCTTATCAAACTGTAGCTTTTTGGTTTTATTGACGTAAAGATCGATCCTCAATACACTAACTAGTCAGTGGTTGAGAAGCTAATACAAACTGAACTACAAGATCTACATCGTCTTAGATTCAACTCTAATGTGTTACTTCTATATGAATTTTATTAATGTAGCGGTTAAAATTTGTATATGTTTCATACTGAACAAACTAATAGCAACCATAAATGTTAGAATTCCGTAAAAAATTCTCTGGCTAAACAAATTATACTCGTACGTATATCAATAAAATAAAAAACATATTATTACGTAGAAACTGATACTTGGTGTTTTTTAATTTGCATGCCGTTTGTGATGTGCCTTTCATTAAGCTTGTCTTAGCTGCGAAGAAAGGAATAATTCTATGTTGGTAAGTTTTCAGACTAATTTACTTTGTTCTGTTGTTCATGCTTCAATTGTTAGAAGATCCTTATTCAGGCTTGGAATTTCTCGGAAATGAATTAATTCAACATAATGAAGTATTTATTTAGTCTTTATGCCAGCTAAAGGAATAGCTGTAAATCTAGTCTCTGCATTGTAAAATTGGCTAGCCACCTATGTTTATACTTTCAACATTGCATAAGAGATATTACCTCTCTGAGAAAAAATTCAAACAACGTAGTTATGTGTAAACTACGTTCTTTACTTCTTTTCGAGCACAATTCAGAAGTCTAGTTTTAACACTGTTATTGCAAATTAGGTCTACGCTCTACTTGACAATTACCCCACTTTTTTATTTTATGTAGTAGGTAGGTAATACATATTTTATAAACCAACTTTTCGCCTGTTACCTAGTTGTTCGTATCAAAACCAAAAACAGCCCCCTAAAAAACACATTGGCTTTCCGTATGAATTACTTAGTTTCTGCTTCATAATGAAATGTTCCAACTACATTTTACTGTCTCCTCAACCCACGTTGATACTAACCCAGAATAAGGCGTGGTGGATCGCACGCGTTGGTGCCGGTTCATTTGCAGCGTCGCTTCTTATTCGACGCTTCCCAGATGATGCTGCGAACAGAATCTAAATTACTTGAAAAATTCCTTCGTGGATCCCGCATTCTGCGAGCTGAAATGACTGGATGAATATTCTCTTGTTCCCTCCCTAATGTAATTTACAACTTGTATTGATGGATGTTTTATAAATGTGTTCAGTTTTGGTAATGTTTTATGATGATAGTTATAGGTTAAAATGTCATCATGCCTCTTCACTATGCGATGTAAAAAGTAACTATAATGTCGTGTCATCATTTGTGGATTATCTACTGTTATGTGTATTAAGTACATATATAATATTGTACTGATTTATAGATAATATTATATTACGGATATATTAGCAGAAACTGGAAACTTTCTGCACCGAATTTTCATCGTCTTATGTACAGTGAAACTTTTGAATGATAAAAATAAGTAAGATATCAATGTGAATGTGAGTATAATATACTTGGGTGCCTTATTATTATGAGTTTGCTTTAGTTTCTTCGAGTTTTAAAGTAAGACCATGTATTTGAAGCTCTCTACGATTTGCAATAAAATATATTTTCATTGCCACTAACAACCCCTAAATGCTATGACAGATTTCGGCTCCAACTCTTTGATGGCTGTCAGCTGCAAATATTCTGAAATCGTTAGGGCATTTCAATAAATTTCACGGCAAATGATTATTTCATTTCATGAATGTCAGGAGCGAACACTTCTTTAAATATAATGAAAGGTAGCTGTGGGAAAACCAAATCTAAATTTATATTTTATTACAGATTAAGTAAATTGCCCTGTTACTGTTACAAACTGATACCCTGTTTTAAAAAATATAAATAGAATGTAATTTTGTTTGATATCTTTCGTTTTAGATGTCTTAAGGTTATATAGGGTTGTTTGCTATTGTGGAAGGTTGACCGGCGTCAAAATATTTCCTAAATAGATCTAATTTTGAAACTTAAAGTGTATGTAAAACTTTTAAATAATTACAAAAATATAGTATTTTGAAAGAAAATTTGTGTTGAACACATTTCGACTAAAAAAGTTAGTACACATTGTTCCCCGACGACAGTTATAAAAGCAGTGCTTGTCCATAAAAGAAATCACATGTAAAATAGGCCGCAATTGTTGTAAAAGAAATGTTCAGAATGCGAAATGCCGCTAACATATGCGAAATCAGGTTGTCACACATTCAAGCATTGGCGGAGCGATTTAAATTTGACTACAAAAATAATTACATTCAGAACTTCAAATCATGTAAGTACATGAAATTCATGTTATAAAATACCTTTTATTTATGTAGGTATAAGTGATTCGACTTATAAATTTGCCATATTTCAGCAAAGAAATAACATAAAAATTAAGTAATCCGTACTGTTCACTATGGTTTAAGTATGAGGATTTGTAATATTTATTAAACACAAATAAGAATCTTTAATTTTTAATATTTGGCTATTACAACTTAATGTATGGCTTTAAAAATGAAGTTATAGCTTATGGTTACAAATTCAATTCTTTCTTTCTGTCCTAAAACACATAACAGCTAACATACTTTCTTACTCAGTGTCGTACAACCCTAAGAGGAACGTGAGTAATCTGCATGCAAATCACGAGAGGGAGCCACACTCGCGGCCGCTTTGTCAACATGTCGCTGAATGTAACTCATATTATGCATTCTTTTGACGACAAGAAAGCGTGCCGGGATACCCATGAACAGAACTTGTCAAAAAGTTTATTATATTCCATTAAAGACTGGCATCGTAATAACACAATGATTGACATAATTAGCATCGCTTGTAATTTTTAATAAGTACTTGCAATACCTAGAATATCATAAATGTTATATGACTTTTAGTAATGAACTAGCGACCCGCTCCGGCTTCGCACGGGTATAAAATATATAGCCTACTCCACTATTTAATGGATATAAACATACATACATATAAACCTTCCTCCTGAATCACGCTATCTATAAAAAAAACCGCATCAAAATCCGTTGCGTAGTTTCAAAGATTTACGCATACAAAGGGACATAGGGACAGAGAAAGCGACTTTGTTTTATACTATGTAGTGATTATAGTTAGATATATTTGTGTCTGATTATTGTTAGTAAATTCTTATCTGTTTTCATTTTTACAAAGTATTATTGCACATTTCCAAGTTGCACGCTTTCATATGAAAAGATAATAGTAGAAAACTAATATGAAGCCATCTCTTATTTGTTGACTTTCGAGGAAAATGATCGAGAGTGGTTACCTCGGGCAATTCCTTAGAACCAGTGCACTTGCAAAATCAACAAGGGGTTTCCCGATTGTTTTAAGATGCTCTTTCCAATCTCTAACAGCGATATATTTTGTTATAAAAATACAGCAAATAAACAAATATAGCAACCGGATACCATTGTTTAATATAACGTCACATCCTAAATATTCAGGTAAAAATGTTACCTTAGAGATATTATCTTGTCTCGGATGTTCTGAAAACACCAAAAGGGATTTAAGAATGTGAACTTATAAGCATGAACCAAATATAAAGAGGATCCCGCGAAAAGAGCGGTACCCGTTATGAGATGCGGAGTCCAAATGGCGTGTTTTAATTGGTGTAATATCTCCCCTCCATCCCGCGTACCTCGTTTCACCCCGCGTAATGCCACACTAGTTTCCATACAAATATTGCGTAAGGCATTTGGTTTACTGAGGTTTACTCCATGACTTATAAGTATGTCAATTTTCATATAGAGTAATACTTATTGATAACTGGTACTAAGAAGTCAAATGTAATATTCGTCCAATCCGTTCTCATTAAAGTTCTGCCTGATCTGATCTGATTAATGTATGCTAACTTAAAAACTTTAAAGATCGCATAAAAAGACATATGACAGTCAGAGCGCCGATATATTGAAAAAGGGTGACGTTAGAAGTACCTATAACTATCGAGTATGTATGAGGAGGTGTATAATAATGTAAATGAAGCGAAAGTATTTTATCAATATCGGGATGGATGAGAATCCGTGATCTCTGTCTGTCCCTATACAGGAAAACGGGCGGGATGTGAATGTTTGTATGTTTTTGTATACAAGCTAAATTAAGTGTGAAGAAGTGTGTTGCGAGTGTCGTGCAAGGTGAGAAATCCTATGACATTAAAGTTCCTAATAGGACTTGTTCCAGAGAATTCTCTAAGACTATATTTGTTTAGAAGTCAAGTAGGGAGGTAGTTCATTTATTACCATCAAAGCAATGAAATTAACCATTTGCGTTACGATTAGATTACACTCGTAAGTACATATATTAAATATGTATTTACCTCTTGACAAGAAAATAACTGTACTTACATTTATCAATAATAGGAACTTTAAATTTTTTTTGGTTTTGGTTACCTATTTATTACAAACATACTAATAACACTCATTTCCTTGCAGGGGGTTATGCAGAGATCACAGATGCCAGATCAGATTTCTTATGATTGGAAAATAATACTAGCTGTATATTTAAAGCAACTATGTAGCTTTCTGCTTTGCTTTGATCAGTGAGTGGTATAAACAATACAAATGGAATCTTACATTTCGCGGTAAGGTTGAAACGTTTCATCTTAACTCATATGGTAAATCTAAGGTTATGTTATGGACAAGATGATATGTATAGGTGTAAGACAGAAAGTGGTCACTACATTTTCTTAAATATTGTGTATTAACTGTGCAATAAATATTCTCGAAGTTACTTGAAAGACTTGGGGCAAATTTACTACGGTACATTACAACGTATAGATCTACTTGTATAACTGTTATAGATATCTTTCTTTAGATACCCACTAGGTTACTCCGGATAGCCACCGTTTAGAAATTTTTCATACTATTACAAGAAATTAAAGAATATTATATTTATTTTTCAATATCGAATAAAACTTATTTTGACCAAAGTTAAATTAGAAGAAATTTGAAAATGTATGTTTCCATTGCAATTCAGTTTTGCACGTTAGGGCACTATATAATTACATATACGCAATGTTGAACGCACAAATAACACAATCATCTCTCTGTAACTTCAATATTTATTTTAGTTTTTACGATTTTATGAGTCAAGCGTTGTGAAATTTTACTTTTCTACTCAATCTACTTCTCACATTGCCTACCTTTCATTTAAGGCAGCTCGGGTTTAAATTATTAATTACCGGCCACCATTAACGTTATTATAAATGTAATCGTCAATGGAGCAAAATAATAATTAAAATACGGAACGCTGAATTAATTCTATTTAGGTTTAGTACTGATAAGTAATAAAATACAAGCTTAGATTAGGATTCAACATCGTGATTAATATAACCCTAATCTTTAATAGGAATATTAATTACACATACCTATCTATATAAACATTAATAATTAAAATAAAATAGAAGCATAGAAGACCATGTATGAGGAGGCTGATGGGAGTAAGTGAAGCAAGGGAGATTTGTCACGATCGTTCCAGGTGGCGATCGATAGTATCTTTAGGGATGTAGAGACATGAATATATTTCCTATTAACACATATACATAATGAACAACAAACTCTTCTCGCACATGTAAGGCAATATCAAGCGAAACTTATCAGCAGGGAACCTAAGTCCATAATCAATGAGGCGAGTAAGACGAATAAATCACAGCCATATTGTGTAGCTGCACGAATAATTATTTCTGGGCGAGGGTGAGGCGCAATGGAGCTCATGATTTTTCATTTCATTAACTACAGTAAGCAGTGGCCGCGTGTCGTCCGGATAGGCATTAAGCTTCATTAGCTCTTATCCTTTATGGGTGTTCGAGCGTAACTAACATAAATTACGGCGGCTAGCGTGTAGTCACAAATAAGACTTTTGTTCTTTTGTACGCTTACAACAGGCAGCGTCATGTTGATTTTTATCTTTTAATTATATGTGGCAGGCGAACGTGATGTATTGTTACATAATAAGTGCCTTTTAATAGAGTGAGTTTAGTCTGAGTTCTAATTGCCAAAGTATATGTTTTTTCGACTAAAAGCACAGTCAAAACTTAAAAAAATCTGTTGCTAGTAAGTTAAGTGTGTATGACTCTAAAATATTGTAGGGTCATTATCAAAATAGATTAGTTTTCCTCTCATTAACATTTGTGTTCCAAACGTGAATGCCAAGAAAATACGGCTTATAAAATGTAACCATTTTTAAACTACATAATGTACAATTCATACTCTCTTTCAAATTACCAAAATCGTTTACCTTTCTACACATATTCCTCATACTTACAAGAAAATTACGCCCATATTCCACTTAGAAACTCAAACTTCGTACACGTGTTTAAATATGCATACAAAAGGCCCTGTAAAGTGGACCTCACTCAATCTAAACTTCCACCTAATAGGGGATCGCAAACAATCAGAGAATTCATTTCAAGAGGCATTCATTGTTCTTGGATAATGTGATATTAACCGCCATAGAGTTGGATCCTGTATGTTCATGTTTGATTTAATAGCAATTAGTAGTTATTGTGATAAAAGTAGGTTTAATCCATTAGTTTTGTATTTAAAATAGTTAAACCTATTGTGAACTGTATAATATGTGAGTTTTGTTCTTTGATATTTTGTTTGTAAAATATACGAGTATGTGATTTTGTATTGGGTATGTTACTAAATTCCATAGTGCATAATTATATGTTTTAAAATCAAGGATAAAAGCATAATAGCTTGCTTGGGACAGAAGGCAAAAGCATTTTAATTAACATTTGCCTGGATCCTTCAAGGTGACGATTAATAGGTTATGATTATTGAAAATTTGGGGCATGAATTAATAAAATTATTAATAATGTAATAGAATTGAAACTATTGAAACATATTTTCTCTTAACTTTGAATATGCTTTCATATATAATCCAAACTAGAATTCAAATTAAATTTCTCGACATTTCGTTTAAAAATACTTAATGTAGAAACTCATTAGTAAATACTTTAAAATAATAATCGTTTAAATATTATATTATTAAGCTGTGTAATGAGCATTCAACAACTTTTTTCTTTATGTGACATTATTCTGACCACACGTAAACTCGTTAAAATACTCTGTTGTTTACTATATGTATCAAAATTGATAAATCAATTAAGACATTGATGAGTTCTGTTTCTAAAATAGCGTCCGAGCTGTTACTAAATATAAAACAAACTTTCTGGATACGCATGTATGTTATTATACTGCGAGTAGTTGAGTTTAAGAATAGAACGGAACACTTATAATGAAAATTGTTCTCAGTAAGACGAAGGAAAATTTCAACATTGTTGTACTGTGTAATATTTAGTTTATTGAAGAAATTGTGCTTTTTAAGTGTGTTAATGCTTGTGTATAGTGATCATGTTTAATCATACAAGCACTTACAAAGGCAGTGGTTCGTCATGGAAAAATTACCCATCAAAAAAAGGTATAGTTTTAGACATACAGTATTCTTTTGTTTTATAACATGTTTTTCATATTTAATTTAACTAGGAAGGATTTTATTATTATTAAATATTCCTTTACATTATAGCTATAACCAATTTATTCATTTTATATATTTAGAAAAAAGTCTAAAGGGCTTATGTGGAGTGGCATGGCTTTACAGGTTAGGTAAAAAATATATTGTAAATTATAATGACAGAAATACAAAGTGAATGGTTATAGGGATACTGCACTAGTATTAAGTCAATAAACACAAAATATTCCCTATTTATACAACTTAATGATTGACATAACTCTTAAAAATCTATGATTTGTAACCGACAAATGAAACTGAAAAAGAATGATTTTCCGCCAGCAGCAGGCACGAAACAGCGAATCGGTAGTGAAAATTCCAATTTTGTATGCGATCTGTCACTCTGTTTCAATTGAATGTACTACGTTTGATGCACACGAAGTAGCGTTTGAAGAGACATGGGTTGGACGTGATTAGAGTATTCTGTCTGTTTTCGGCGGCGCGTAATTTCATGAAAATGGGTAACAATGTCAAGTGATTTTTGCTACTCTATTTGCTACGCCTTTTGGGCTTGTGATTTGGTTTCTGAATGACAATTTGATAGAGAATTGAATTGGTAGCGTTGGTTTTGTTAGTGGAAATGTAAGAAATAATATAAAAGAACTGTTTTTAATTATAACGTTGCATTGGACGCTCCATTTTGATATTTTTGTTACGAATGAATAATAGGTTAATAGAAGTATCGATGTCAATCATTGAATAATTGACATCAATACTTCATCAAACATAAATAATTAAATTATGATAAATTATATATTCAAATTTATAACTGAAATATAGGTACGCAATAGTACTAAAACTGTACTAAACATAATATTGTTAAAATAAGAGAAGATACCTATAAAAGCGATAATGATTACCCTACATATTACAAAAATAAACATTATTTAAACAATTATAAATATCTCCTACCCACAAATTTCATAACCTCTTCTTTGAAACCCCACATTCATTTTCCACCGCGATTCCGTAAACTTTTCTGCTATAGACGAGTGCAAGTTTGGCAGCTTTCTTATTGAATTTCCCTAAAGATGTTGCGGATGTTATAGCGAGCTTACACGGGTAATTAGGTCTCCGGAGTTAGCGAAACTTGTTAAGTAGGCGAAGCGAAATATGATGGCTCAGGCAAGTTCATCGTGTATGAACAATTTGCACAGGCACTGGCAACTCGGTTAATTGGATAAAAATACTATTACAACAAACAATGTGTTCGGTGAGATGTCTTGTCGAGAAATTCAAAAAAAGACAAACACGTTCATGACTATTAACCCTTGTAGGGT
Source organism: Leucoptera coffeella (assembly GCA_030578115.1). Classification (NCBI taxonomy): domain Eukaryota; kingdom Metazoa; phylum Arthropoda; class Insecta; order Lepidoptera; family Lyonetiidae; genus Leucoptera; species Leucoptera coffeella. Next base: position 26,927 of record JAMBLF010000205.1, read on the forward strand.
AGTCAGAGGTCTAGGTTTCCATCTACGAAATTGTGAGGGTAGTAACTGTATGGCCACCTCGAACCCACGTGTTGACCAGATAGTCATTACTCAGTATTATTAAATGTAATTACTTGAATTAAAGCATTTTTTTTTTAATAATTTAATAAGAGATATACGGCTTTCAATGACATACTGCGATCAAATAAACTAATGATGTTTCTGAATGTGACACCAAAGAGATTAATGGCATGAAACTCTGTAGGTTATGTTTTTCCTTCTTTATATGCTGCTCATACAAGGAATCGAACCTCGGATCAGATCCAAAACTTTGCGTTGCTTTTTGAGTCACACACATATGTATATCATATTTTTATGTCAAAATATTTACTCATTACCACTGCAAAGAAGTTAACAAATATCTTACATCTAAACAATATTTTCTACATTTATTCTGTCATGGGAAAAGAATATGCATTTTATCAATTCGTAATTATATCAGCCTACTGCCTAAGCAACTCATCCCAACAACTAACATTCACTCTTATTACAAAAGTTCTTTTACAAAACCCAGTACTGCATAGTACACAAAACACCGAACAATAATATTCAGGCGCACAGATCGTGTAAAAGCTGATGGCCTGAACTGATAAAATTACCTTTTTGACTTCGGCACGATGCAGTTAAACGCTTTAATAAACATTAGCCATTAAATTCGACAGTTACCGTGGCAGTATCCATTAAAATGAGAACGGCATAGAACATGAACGCGCGTGAAGCTTAGTGCATTGAAATAGTCAGTATTCTTTTATAATCTGTTCCATATTGTGTTTAAATTACGCTTGCAACTCTTTAGATATTATTCAGCAATTATATTGGCTTTATTTTGTATACGTTAATGTGTATTAGGGAAATGTAATGACACTTTACTTACACATATATTACGTCTACTAACTAAATAATATGTACCTGTACATTAAAAGTGAAAACTGCTCATACCATATTTCGTATAATAATTCTAAATAGTAGTTATTATACCATTTTCTTTATTTTAATATTATAAATAAAATTAACTTTAAGATAATAATGTCTAAAACATGTTCTAAATGTCCATAGATAAACAGAGGGGCTTCCCAAAGGATGTTACAGAGTCTTGGGAATAAATACCCCTCAGTCATGATTACGCAATAAGGAAAAGTTTCTTTTTAACAACCATTGTGATTTAAGTCCCTTTCAACGTGGCTTGAGTGATCACTGTGACTGTGATAGTCTTTGACTATACTATATTAGTTCATTAAATAGTCAGATTGTATTAAACATGTTTTCAATAATCATGCTGGATTTAGAACTTTGAAATTTTATACACAATATACTTGTACAATGTCACTCGTAAAAAACTTTATAATACTAATGATTTATTTAATGAGGCACACAGCTTAAATCGAGTAATTTATTCTAAAAGATTCAAGTACACGGACGTATATGGAAATTTTTGTGATCGATAAAATTAAGCATTGATCTATTAATAACTTTGTAATTAGACAAACAACGACTTTGTTCTAAGTTCTATTTTCAGACGAGTCACTGATACTTTTTAGCTTCATAAAATTGTAATCTTATCATTTGTAATTTATCTAAATGTAATTATTGAGCTTTTATTCAGTTCGAAGTTTTTTTTTATCTTATAGTATTAAAATAATTATGACTGTTATAATATTCGTATTATATTTATCTATTTTATATAAATATCCTCTTACAATATTTAACAACAAACACTGAAATAGTAAAATCCAGTTGTAACACACGACTGACTCCACTAAACTAAGTAACGAAAGAAAACTCCCTTTATCCGTAGTAAACAATCTTCCTAATATTAGATTCCCGAAATCCAACATTCGCACCCCTAATCCCGTCAAACGAAAAGTCGTAGCAAAAAAGTAAAACGTGACCCTTGAAACAAAGGCTCTACCCATCTCTCACATTTCATTTGATATCAATCACAGCTTACGGAGTTTCGGCCAAGTCCGTAGCAGCCATGCTACGAAGCGGGGGAGCTTTGAAGTAGTTCTCTCACGGCGCCGCGTTGGACGCACGTCCTATCCGGAAATCGTAGACCGCTCTACAGCTACGTAATTTCGTGGACAATTTTGTCCTGGATATTCCTTAGTCCAATAGTTATTGGCCATTTCTGGTTTTTCAGTTTAGATTGTGTTCGTGTTAAGGTTTTATTGCTGTGTTTTTACCAAGTTATTGTTTTTGTTGTTTAGCTGAATTATAACGTTGAATAAAAGCGTATGGTGAGTAGTTTTGTGAATCCTTTTGTGCATTTAAAACGTATGGAAGCGGCTTTTACTTGCGCATATAAATAAAATCAAGAAAACATATTAAATGAGATACGTATAAGATCTCATACATTGTACTGAACTATTGTACAATGCTAGGTTTTATATTGTTTCTGTTTTGAACGTACATTAAATGAAATAAAATTAAATAATGCACAATAAATTTTTGATAAGATTGAATTAAACCTCTGAATATTAATTGCGATTTAACTACCTTTAATATAAAGCAAGTAAATAAATATTACAAAAAAGGCGCATTAACATACATACATGCAGCATACGTGTTACTACATCTAAGTTTGCTTTACGAATGAACTAATAATAATATGGAATTCATCTTTGTTCCAAGATTTTCACACGACACACTTTAAACAATGAAATTTTGTTTTGAACCATACCATGAATACGTTACAATTAAGACCAACTATAATTACAATAAATAATGAATCAATATCCAACTTAATTAACAATTTTAAACGAATTATGTGTCTGCAACAATAATACACCTTTACAGTAAAGCGCTTCCTTCCCTTCATAGTAATGTCTTTAAAACCGCAAATAATCTAAAGTAACTCGTAGAAAATTATTTCATACAAAGTTCACATACACAATTTAATTACTTTAATTTATTAGAGATTGCTCGTTAAAAACTTTTGTTCAAATATTTACCATTACGTAGAACCTCTAAAGGTTTCGAATGCAAGAATATAATGAACTGAAATTGAATACGCTTCGGTGTTTATTGTACTGAAAGTAAAAGGTAAACTAAATTACCAGGTACACCTTATTGAATTTCCAGAGTTATTACTAATTTAATTAAGTTTTCTGCGAACATTAAGTGGAAGGGATTTCGTTTATGAATATTATATATAGTAGTATAGCAATTTTGTATAGTTGTTTGAAGTTGTAGACAAATTGGAGTCAAAACCTGAGAAATTAGTATTATTATATTACATACATATGAAAGTCAGACGCCATATTGAAAAAGGGTGACGTTAGAAGTACTTGTAACCGACAAGTGTGTATGAGGCGTGTCAATGAAGGGAAAGTGGTTTGTCAGGATCGGGCAAGATTCGTGATCTCTGCCTACCCATTTACAGGGAATCAGGCGTGATGTGTATGTATCACTAGTCACGACCTTTCTCAACAGTAGGTAAGTATGAATAATTGGTTCTAATTTTTCCGATATATTTCTTTTACTTTTGTCATAGTAATACACTATAATTTTATCATGATGGGTAATTTATATATGAATAAGTTATTATCAAAATAGAGTTAAAGTTGTTGGTTCCCAGGCACAATAATTTTATACATATTGTGGCGGGATAGTACAGGCTTGAGTGCCCGTCTTCTATTCGAAGGCATGTTGGGTATGGGTCATTCGAAGCCCGCGTTTTACTAGACAGGCAGCACTCGTCGTGATAGGTAGTGAACTTGCCTATCTTGACTTGATAGGCAGGTTTCCTAACGATGCTTTTCCCCAACGTTAGCGACTGTAAATTAAGTACGTAAATGAAAAACATATATTTTAATTTCATTCATTGGTACATGCCAGAGCCGGAATTCGAACCAAGGGTCTTTGTACGAAGTCTGAGGTTTTACCAACTAAATTTTATTAATTATTCGCAATTACTTTTGAATTGCTGAAAACAAAGCACAGTTATCAACCTTGCTGTAAGGAGTTCTAAGTCATTACTTAAATACCTTAAAAATAGAAATTAGTGATATTATGTGTAACTACTGTGTGTTTTAGTATTTCAGTCAACTTCACTTGGTACTAAAATATTGTACGTATATTAAAGATATATGTAAAATATTGTACGTATGTTAAACTTAAATATGTTTCTTTAAAGATAGCATATAAATTTGTGTAACTATATGCTGTACCACTAAGGGACTTTGATTAACTTGATTTTATTTTCCTTATAAATGTATTATATTAAATTTTAATATTGATGGATTACAAATTGATGGAACATTAACAGATTGACAGGTTTTACTGCTTATCATGTTGGATATATATAAAAAGTGATTAAGGCGCTATGTAGTATGGCTGCAAGACCTCAACACTCTATCTTCCCCTAAAGAAATATCCGTCATGATATTAATATCCCTACTTACTTTGCTAAAACAAGCATATTCGAGCATAAATTAAAATTATTCTACACAACTATGCTAATTACTTTCCGTCTGAGCCGGGGAAATTAGGTGGAAATCTTTTTCAAAAGCGAGAGAGCCTTTCGTAAGACGAGGCGACTAATTCATAAAAAGGAAGGCCAGACACTTGAAAGGTTAAGGAGGTGAGAAAATATACTTTCGGGTGCCTGCAGGCTATGTAATGTTCCGCTTTTATCTGGAAACTTTTGACTTTTGTTGGAAGAACTGTTGAAAATGATAAGAACTCCTCAAAGGAAAAAGCTTCTTCTTTCGCATTTGGAGGTACCTATCTCTTAAGATAAACACGGCAGAAAGAGTGGCTGTATTAGAATGTTCCTTTTTTGATACCGCAAGTTTGAAGTTATTTTGAACTCGTTATTGTCTTTTAGTATATTATTTATGTTAGAAATATAAATACGTACGCCTCTACATCCCACTGATAGGTAGGTCTAGCTTATCCATTATTTAATATATGTTCCTTGCAGCAGTTCCAGTGAAATATATTTTTTCAGTGATACTTATACGGCAATTAAATATATTCCTATTAAAAGGTTTCTATAGGAATTAAAAAAGTCTACGATTTTTGTCTCTGATTATAGTATATTATTCTTTCACTCTTTGAAAATGAGTGCTATAAAAACAAACAAAAACATGTTAACTTAAAACCTACAAAGTACTTTTTTCAAAGTACTTTTAACTTACAAAGTAGGGTCACCTACTTATATTACGACGTTTGTACGCACTATACACCTTAACAGTCTTACGTGCTCCACGTATTAGCCCCAAGTGGTACAAGCACTAAGTGGTTGTGCTTGAGGCACTGCACTCGTAATCCAGACCTATTTAAGTACACCAGCTTAAACTTAAGCATAAGCTGAATTTGGTAATTTAACTTTTGGAAGCTTAAACACTGGGAATGCTGGCAACTGCGACAAAAGTTCTCGTCATGTATAATTTAACAGTTTGAAATAGTATTTTGAAAAGCATGCTCGTTATCTGGCGCAGTTATACTAATTTTGTTAATGTTTAGTTCCCTTGATGGTTGTAACTGGATGATTTCGGTCGAATGTAACTGGCTGACTTTTTATCGTTGTGTCGTAAGAGTTCAACATGGGAACAGAGTTGAATTATGTACATATGTATTTCTGTTCGTAATTTTTCCAAATATTCCATAATAATCCAGTATTGTAAGTTTTTCATATCTCTATACACAAAGACAAGTTAAATGAGACCATAGGCTTGTTATGTTAACTCCGGTGTAAATTATGTGGTTCAGAGACTATATATAGTACAAATACCCACGTAAAAAAAATGTAGGGCTTACGTGCCCATTTCTAATACTAAAAATTATGGTACTTTACGTACATTTACCGTGGATATAGTCTGAACTATGTTTAAGACGATAAAAATTGTCATTAATGGATTTATAAACGTTTTTTTATATCATTTTTTCCCATTGAGATGACGCCATTTCTCCGGATGTAAGTCTACTTGTTCTCGCGTTATTAAGCCGAACAAACTGTTTTCTATTTAGTATTCATGTCTACTGTCTTCATCTTGTATTCAGGACACAGAAATATGAAATATGGTCTATTCTATTCCCCTTTCTCTCTTTTATTCTTCTCACCTAAATCTTTTGACATTAAGAGGACGAGTTATAAAAATATACCTCGCCCGCGGGTACGTTTTTTATAACTCTACCGTTTTTATGTCACAAACCTTCGCGTGTATAGCCTTTTATTCAGTTGGGAAACCTATATATTTTGCTTTCAACGGCCCTTCGTGTTGTATAATTCAGTTTCAGGTAACTTGGTTAACTTGATGTAATAATCTTATCGTGTACCCAAGATTAAATTCAATAATTAGGTATTTAATAACTAGAATGTAAATTTAAACGATTTCGTAAATGATTTATTCATATTTGAAATTAACAATATTGTAAAGATTGGAAATTAATTTAATTATAGAAGTTTTACCACTCAAATATTTCAATAAAATATTCACTTTCTTAAGAATCTCTAAGGTCAGAACTTTTACACTTATTTTACACAATCATCTGAAGAGGCTAACAGGACTATCAACCACCAGTTACTATCAAGATTTACCCTTTATAATTTTGTGACATGCCAACTAACTACGATTTTTAAAACAATCAAACCCAAAGTGAAATTTTATACATACGATTCTCAAATGACGTCACCCAGACCCACAATATGAGGATAAGGTATTAGGTATTGAAGGTCCAATCAGTTAAAACCAGGTCTGTAGTGACTTGTACCTTGTGGGTTGGCCTATCCATCTTTAATGGGCCATAACCAGAATGACATTGCGAATTCCCCAGGCTTGAAACTGCACTGTCTGATCATAGATGAATAATAAAGCTCTATGATGTTTGATATGATCAGGGGACAATAGTTATTGATTGTGGTTATTGATTGTGGTAATAATGGTTAGTATGTAATAGTACCGATCATTGTATGTTACTAATATATTAACGCATATATACACTATTATACGTATAATACGTTACTATTCTTTTAAAATTTCTATGTAAAGATGCCTTGACGTTAGAAAGTGAATTACAAAATGATAATGAAAATATAAATGAAAACCAAAACAAACAATAAAATTTATTACTTTTCATGATATCTTTATTAAACCAAATTTTTTAATAACAAACAGATATTACTTAAATATAAATTGTTAGGGTTCATCACTATTATTTTTATTTATTTAGGCACTATACACACCCTAAAGATAAATCAGCAGAGCACGTAACTAATACACGTCCATTACACGGATCTATGATGAAAGGCCTATCAGAAACGAGACTCCATTGAGCTACCCAAACTCATTTGAAATTCGAGTTTTATTATTATTGATTCATCTTGAGAACACTTCGCTCGAACAAAGGGTAGGTTTCAATTAAATTACGGATATCCTAAAGTGAATTTGTTGGTGAAAACGCGTCGGAATATATTAGGCCAATCAATAAGCTAATGATATTATGACGAGGTACAGAAATAGGAGATTTTTGGTTATCTTTTTTATGGAACTAAATGAATAATAATAATCATTCTTTTTAACATGAAATAATACGAGTATACAGGCTCAGTTAATATTCTATAATTATGACTCTAGATAAGTCAGTGTTTTATATCAAGAAAAGTGTTTTTTAACAGTCTTAAATTGTAAAAAAACAATATCCCACCAAGTTCATTTAACCTTCCACCATTAGATAAATACAGATTACTTTACAAAATTACTTTTCATATTCAATCACACAAAAGGAAAAAATATACAAGAAGGAAATACATTGAAACACATTTATAACCGTAATGCAGGTTGACCGAGCTTGACGTCGAATCTTCGAAAGCCATTCACTATCTCCGCATTGACAAAAGTGTAATAGAACTTTTGTGGCACAATGACGGCCGAAATAATAATGACCCCATTCAAATGGGGTAACTCAAAGCTTTTATGTAAAGCCGAAATCAATATTGGACTCTTTGGATGTGAGCATTATACGAAATGGAAACTACTATTGTACATTTGGTGCCCTTTTTGCTCAACGTCATTCAGAGTCATTGGATTTTGAGCCGAGTGTAGGATGGGCGCTTTTATGAAATTTTTAATTCAGCGTCAAATAAAACTTGATGGTTTAAAAGTTATTTCTTCATCAGGGTTTTATTAAATTCCCTTAAATGTTTATTATTTTAGCAAAAGCCATTTTAACAGATACTGTTTACGTAATATTTAGGTCGTCTATTTCTTAGAAATTATGATCATATTTGATTGTATTTATTAAAATATGGGCATCGTGTCAACTTTGTTGGTATTTGTGTGATGTTAGTAGCAATTTTACTAATATTAGTAAGAACACCAAACGTAATAAAAGAAATAGTTTTGCATATAGTTCTATAACAAATAATATTATAACATGTTACTTTGTAAAATTATAAGTAACGTACACTTTGAAACAAACTTTGTCGTTTTTTGAATCCATACAAAGCTCTATGACATTTATACACAAATTAAAAATATGCATTTAATTTGTTGAGTTCTATAGGACTTGTATAGTACGAGTGTACTTTATTCAGTTGGAAAAATAAATTGCTTCGTTCCAGTTATGAAACCGTATAAAGTTGGGAAGACCCAAGAAATGGTTTGCAAATATTTGCCATCGCGACCGCACTGCATACTCTATTCCAACTGGAAATGTTCTTATTCGTTGTGTTAAATAACTATGTGTATGTGACATTGTTTAATAAATCTTGGCAAAATCATAAATAATACATACATATATACGCTTCATGACTCGTGTATACACATTCCTTTTTTATTTGACCGTGGTAGTCAGAGGGTTGATAACTCATCTTCGAAATTTCGAAGGCATGTCAGGTATGGGTAATTCAAAGTCTACGTTTGACTATATACACATCACCCAACGTGATAGGTGGTAAACCGTATCGCCATATATAGGCACTGAGTATTACCTATCCCGAAAGATAAGCAGGTTTCCTCACACGTTTTCCCTCACCGTTAGCGACTGTAATAATGTACGTAAATGAAAAATGCATATTTCACTTTCATTCATAGGCGCATGCCTGAGCCGGGATTCGAACCTAGGACTTTTTTCATAAGAAGTTAGATAAATAAATATAATAAACACGTTTATTTCACAAGACAATTATAGTTGTTATACTAGTTAAAAGTAATATTCTTTTTTAAATGATGGTATATCGTCACGTATCGTAAATATAAAAAACAAATGAGAGAGCAAAATCTTTAAAATAATAAATATAAGTACGTCATTTTATGGTTAATCAGAATAAACACACATTTTAATTAATACACATTTAATTTTTTTGTAATTATTTGGAAAATTCATATTATATTTCGTACCAATTTTAACTAACCATTTTACATACACACTTAAAACAATGGCGTCCATAATTAGTGCCAAAAATCATTAACCTCCAAACCCTAATTGAAAGCTATGTACCTAGGATACATTGTAAAGCTCATTACAATTCGAGGTTACGGATCCATTAGTGCTTACACTGTCGTCCAATCGGTCTGAGCGAGTAATCGCCTCAGGTTAGTGCTTAGTGTATCTAGGTTTCAAGACAGTGCGTCAAAGGAGATACTAGATGGCGCTAAGAGCGTTTTCAGTGTATAAGCTGGGACTGAATTCGATCATTTTATTGGTTGGGTTAATTCAAGATGGTATAATTGTGTTTTTATAACTATGTCTTCTTAATTATTTTGTTATGATAGCAAAGTCAATCCTAGTGTTTCCATAGTACCTTTAAAATTTTCTATTGATTGTTACAATGTCAATAAGTATATTTCGGCTGATGAAATAATGTTATGTTAAGAATTAATGTTATGTTATGCCTGTCTCTCAGGATAGGTAATAGTCAGTGCCTATATACGGCGTTACGGTTCACTACCTATCACGTTGGCTGTCTATCTAGTGATACGCGGGCTTCGAATGAAATGCCTTCGAAATTTCGGAGATGGGCATTCAAGCCTCTGACTACCCCGCCATAATAAAAAAGGAAGTGTGTATACACAAGTCATGTTATGTTTTTATGAAATTAATGTTTGTGAATGCAAAAAAAAAAGATTAATTATAATATATATGAGTGAAATTAACAATTAAACTTAACTCAAATAATCTGAAGCGTAAAAATATTAAAGCAAAGAAATTTAATAAATACAGAGTTCACCGATTCTAAATTATCTTTTATAGTCTTTAGAATTACACTTACGACGGATAAAATTAGAAGTTGTTAATATCAAGCTTATATGACAGTCAGAACGGATATGGTACGAACACGTTTTCAGGAAGTAATATGCATTTTACATACACCTTTTATCTTTAATTCCAAGAAATCAGCATGGAACGCAATAAGCAACATCGCCATTGAAATGCACCAACTATTCTCTCCCCTACAACAATGTACAAGTATTTTCATATCAAAAAAGTTGGGAACTGCACAGCAGAATAATGGCATTCATTCAGAATGTCACCGGCAAGAAAAACGCTTAATAGCAATAGCGAAGAATAGTGAAGAAGTAATATTGCCTCAGAAATAGCACTTGAAACTTGCTCGACATCAAGAGCTGGCATTTTGCAGTAAACCCGAGGTCTCAGTGTCCTAGAGCTTTGGTTGACGTCAGGTTTTAATAAGCCATCTGTCGAACAAACACGGAACTAAGTAAAGGAACTGGCTTAAACGCTGACTAAGAATTTTAATAAGCTTGTCTTTTGTAGGCAATGTAGTGGGGTATTGTTGAGAGTACGTAAATATGAAAAGCTACAGTGAAATTCAATTAAAAATTGTTTAAACGACAACGAAAACGAATCGCTACTCCGGTTAACTTAAATACACTAAAACTAACTATTCTAAAACGTAAATGCGTTAATAGTGTTAGTCGTAGAATTCGACAAGAACCGAACCAGGTTGTAAAGTACATAAATAAATAATCTTAAAAAAACTTGACTTCAACACATTAATTCTCTTATACCAACGCTTTGTTCTAACATAAAACAGAATATTACACAGAACAACAAGACCTTGAAGAAAGATAAGAAAAAATATGCCAAAACAGTCCTAGAATTTCGAGAAGTTTCTAAAATAAGACATTTCGTCTCACCATTGGTTGAAAGCACAAGTATCTTGGACCGGCCATCTTTATTTTCGCTTAATTTATTCCGCCTTGATAAGCGGTGAGTTTTGACGCAAATTTTATTAATTACAACCCCAACCTCGGCCCCTTTGACCTCTTTAACCGTGGCGATAACACTTTCTTTTAAACTTGTTGAATTTATGAAAAGAGTTTGCGCTCATTTGAGTTGCAAAATAACTTTATTATACAATACTTTGGTAACAGAGCTCTGTTGTGGAAATCTTTTGAGGATTTTAAAATTAATTTGAATGGCTATAGGTGGCGGTTTGCGGAATTCATTGTTTAAAATATCTTTACTGTCTATTCTAATTAGAAATTATGTACATTTCTCTTTTTATTACTTCAGAATGACTCGTTTTATATCGAACTTTCGGGTTTTATAATTGGTAACAAGGTAATTGAAATGAAGCATTGTGGCAACGCAATTATTCAATTATGATTTATCGAAATAGAAATACATAACTAGGATGTGAAATCTCTGCCAATCCTTGCCTATTGAGGGTATGGTTAAAAATAAGAGCTATGTATACTAATGCTTCCTTTAGTGTCTTGAAGAACGTATAACACCCCTTTAACTACACTAACCTTGTAACTCTACCCTCAACTATTCCTTCTAAATAAGACACCAAACCTTTCCGTTTCAAAATAAGGAAATCAAAAGCTATTCCTTGTTCACGCTCCCTGTCACACCAGTTCAATCAGATCGACGTTTGATGCACCACACGCCGCCCTGAGAGACGTGGCAAAACGTGATCCCAGTTTTTCCTGATTCAATAGCAGCTATTCAACAAGTTCGATAAATTGCAAGGCTTTAAAAGTCGCGGTTCTATTCGCTATAGTGTCGTTTTATACGAATGGCAAAAGGTAAAAAATAGTACTTAATTAGGATTATTCAACAAAAAAATTATAATAATAATAATCTTTATTGGTAAATATTTCAAGGATTACAAACAAATAGAATCTTCTGGCCGAGAACTAGGCATTCTGCCTGTATCTCAGGTCCCAGGTGATCAATAGTTGTGTTTTTCACATCAATCAAGTTATTAATGTTTCGATACTTATACTCGTACCAAGGTCGGTAAAGCCGGCGAATCTGAGATATCTTCCTTCTAAAGTAACATTAGTAAGTATTGTGCAATATGGCCCTGTCTATTCCCACTTCAGCTTACTAATCTTACGGGTTATGTCAGCTACTTTGTTTTGCTTATAGATATCTTCGAAGTAAGATGCCAAGCATAGCCCTAAGAAAAAGTATTTCGTAAAACGCTATGTCGCAGAACCGTAAGTCATCATAGTAAATAAAAAGTCTGAGAAAAGAAAAACGCGTTCACGACCATAGGTTAGTGAAAGGTTCAGGCCACCTCGAACCCGCGTGTTGTATAGAGTCAGTACTCAATGTAACAGAAGGTAATCCGTGTCACCATTTATAAGCACTGCTATTTGGATAAAAAATAGATTTCCTCACGATGTTTTCCCTCACCGTAGTATTAATATTAAATTATATCATAGTAACATATATTGATTACACCTTCATCTTAAGGCATTGAGGACGGGGTTTATGCAATATATGATAATATTTATATCGTATACGTAGATATATATCAATATACCAATGAATAGAAACCTCATCACGCCAAGGAACAAAGAGACACGATCATCATTATCGATCGAATCAGTATCCAAGCGCAACTAAGAATAACCTTTGTAACGTGGCGTAATTAATATCAATCAATCCCTATTGGCAAGAATGTTCTGATTCCTCTCCAGGCGAATTTGCATGTAACGATCATTTATTTGGGCCTCGCTGTTAAGGGGCGTTGAGTTGAGACGCAATTACTCTCTTCTAAACATGCTTGACGAGCAAATGTTAACGACTGTGGAAGCGTGAACCGTTTCGACTGTGTCACCTTTTGTGAATCTTGCATGTAACAGTTGTATAGATGTATAGATACAAATCAGTATTAGGCAAAACAGGCCTTTAAATGTTTACAGAATACAATAGCATACAACACAAAACATTAAATAACCGATTAAAACTCTATGAAGTGCACTGTTGCCCATTAAAAGTAATCCTGGGCTATAGGCAACAGACACAAACTCTACTCAAATGTCAAATTCTTTAAATTTTGGTAAAGGCAAGAGACATTACCAAAATTTAAAGAATTTGACATTTGAGTATGTTATTCACAGATAAATATGATATGATGAATTATATAAAAAAAATATAAGTAGCTATCCGTGTTATCAAATTAATGGCATAATGCAAGTTCCTATATTGTGTTACATTTTGGAATTGACACAAGTCTGTTTATAAATTGCTATCACTAAGGTTAAGGCTAGTCAAGACCCTCATTGTAATATATTAGGTGAATTATGCATTTATGAATTGTTGAAATAAGTCTCATTATTATAAAAATAAATGAATTGATAACATTATGCATTTATCCTATATTATTATCACACAAGTATTAGAAATCACAGGGATCTATTTACCCTCTCAATGTGTAGTATACCTACACCTAATCAAGTAATAGTTTTCACCGTTGAATACCTTCGCTATGCAAACGTCAGCAATGCGAGATGTTATTGAATAGATCTGATTAGATTATACTTAATCAACATCGCGTGAGGCCACTCGAGAATATGGCTCGAGATAAATGAGGACTGTCAACATCAATCAGTATTGTAAATAAGTGATATACAATGCCATCTGTGTTTTGCATGAGCGAACTCATTTTGAAATAATTATAAATCGATTATTGATATAATATGTTATGTTATATTACAAAAGTATTGTTGAAACTTCTGAAATATATCATTAACGGTAAAGCTTTAATAAAAAGTCAGTTTTGTTGCATAACGCTACAATATAATTAAATGCACAATTGACACAGGGATACAAAACTCACTTTTAAACTAAAATATAAATTAGTAATAAAAATACCTAAAGCTACAGAGAACACACACATTAATATAGTAAAATAAATATTTTATATACATCTATAATGTTTGTTATAATGTTGAATACAGTCATTTATTACCTATATATTTCGATATAATTATATGATTATTAATAAGAAGTTTACATATTTATGGCAACTAAAATTCACCCTGATCAGTTGTATGTAGAAAATTAATTCTTTCTTTATTACATATTATGCACACGCCTTACTTCCCAGGCAGACTAGAACTAGACTAGCCGCGCTAGCAGACTAGACTATCGATCACCACCTTGAATAATCCTTTATTATATTAATATACTAATTCTATAAACTTATCAATAGTATATCTTTTAATCTCTAATAAATTACATACTTATAGATTACTCTAAACTAAAATATAACAACTAAATTAACCTAGTCAATCTCTTTGAGCCAGAAACATCTATACATTAAAGTAGCTACCGTAGACCCTAACAACGGTGCAATCCAATATACCCAATGACTAGTCCAGTTATTCGACCATACTGAAGGACCTAGGGTTCTAGCTGGGTTCAAACTAGCACCCGTTAAAGGACCAGAAATAAGTGACAATCCCACAATACCTAGACCAAATTTAATCGATACACTTTCTAAATTATTCCTATTCACCGGGTCCATTACACTACAGCATAGAAAAACTAAAGTACCTGTTATAACAACTTCTACAATCAATGCTTGAAATTCTGGCACCCGAGGATAAGTGGCACAAAATCCGGAATCAATATCCAAAGATGAAACAATCCATAAAAGAACAAAATAACCCAAAATGGCGCCTATACACTGAGCTACCACGTATAAAAATCCCAGTACCACAGATATATGTCCGGATAAAACTGCAGATAATGTGACAGCTGGGTTCATATGAGCTCCGGAGATGTGTCCAAAAATTTGCACGTTTAACATGACTGCCATACCAAAACCCCATGATCCGTAGAAAGCATGTGACACGTCAAGGTGAGGCCAAGGTATACATGATGCGCAGCCCAGCAATATTAGAAGGAATGTGGAAACCAACTCGGCGATAATTGCAGGGGTGTTTTTCTTCCACCACGGACTGAAATTTTGATCTTCGTCTTCTTTATTGTTTGGTTTTGAGAAGAATATTATGTTGATGATTGGTGGTTTTGGTTTGGTAGACATCATATTTTAGTAGGTAACTTTGTTCCTTTATATTAGGTCTTTACCTACGAAATTGCCGTTTTGTATGAAAAATTTAAACGAATTTTTTTCTTGTATTTTTTAATTGTATTAATCGAAGTAATCACCCATGCAATCAATGCATCTTTGCCAAAGCAGTGGCAGTTTATTGATGCCCTTCTTGAAGAAATCAGCTGGACGGGAGGCAACAAATTCTTCAAAGGCATTTTGTACTGCCTCTCGGGTATTCAATTTTTTCCCGCCAAGAAGTTATCCAAATTCTGGAAAAAGTAGAAGTCTGTAGGCGCAAGGTCTGGTGAGTACGGTGGATGATGGAGAGCTTCCAACCCCAGTTCTTGCAACTTGGAGACCGTCTGCTGTGCAGTATGAGGTCGCGCGTTGTCGTGCAGGAGCAGCGGAGACGAGCGATTGACCAATGCTGGTTGGAGATGTGCCAGCTTCTCCATCATTGTGTTCAGTTCTTCACAGTACACATCTGCAGTAATGCTCACCCCGTTTGGTAAGAAGCTGTGATGAATCACACCGGCGCTAGACCACCAAACAGTGACCATCACTTTTCTAGGGGTAAGTTTTCGTTTAGGGCACTGTTTAGGTGCTGAACCAGGATCCAACCAACTTGCTGAGCGCTTGCAGTTGTCAAACAGAATCCATTTTTCGTCGCAGGTAACAATGCGGTTCAAAATTCCTTCATTTGTGTGTCTGTTGAGCAGTGCAAGGCACGTCTCGGAGCGTACTTCGCGCTGGAGATCATTGAGTTCGTGGGGCACCCATTTGTCAAGCTTTTTTACCTTGCCAATTTGACGCAAATAGACCAATATTGTTTTGACGCTAACGTCGAAAGCTGCTGCTAATTCCGCCATAGATTGTGTATCATCAGCTTCCACAATCGCCTTTAATTCGTCATTGTCGACCAAAGTCTTCGGACGACCACGAGGTTCATTTTTCAGGTAGAAATTTCCAGAACGGAAGCGAGCAAACCAATAACAGGCGGTGCGTTGGTTTTTAGTGTTAGCTCCGTAAACGTCATTGATGTTGCGTGCCGCTTGTGCCGCGTTGCTGCCACGACGGTACTCATATTCCATAATTACTCGAATTTTTAACGTATCCATGATGACGAAAAAGATTGAAATGCGATGAAAACGTAACACTAATCAATAAACAAATGACTACTTTTGGAAAAAGAATTCCATGTTTTTAAAATAAAATTAATTTGAAATTAGAATTCTTAGTCAAACAAAAATTATTTTGATTTGAAATGGCCAGTACTGCAGAACGGCAATTTCATAGGTAAAGACCTATTATTAATTGTTAGTATTTCAATCACATATAAGATTACACAATAAAAATAATACACACAACTTGATAAAAGTGGATGTTTGGATGCTTAACGAAATAGAGCAAGATTATTAATAAAGCAAATTTTAAAGGAACTCTGCTTGCACTGAAATGTGTTTACATTTTGCTATCAACAAATTGATAAAAATATTCAGGGGGTTGTCGTTACTATCTTTAAGTGGCTCATTTTGAAGTACAGGATTAGAATTTCTCGTAGGCATTGTCAATCAACTTAAAATAAATGTTTTAGCGGCATCAGGAAAGGCAGGGAAAACACTCTTACTGTTTTTAAAAGTACTTGTGACTTTTAAATCCAGAGTTTTCTCTATTTTTACTATAACTTGGAATATTGAAGTAAATTGCGGGATCGTTTAAAATTTCTTAGCCTCGTAGATGTAATATACAGGATGGCGCATTCAAATAATATATAATATAACATAAAAAATATGAGATACGAAGATTTCTCCTTAGGAACCATGTCACCGATTTTGATAAAAAATAAAAACTTCATTCATACTTTCTTTGAAAAAACACTTGTATCCAGTTCGGTAATCGAACCCGGTTGCTTTGAAAAAATAAACTTGCTCTTTTCACTTTTTCTTTTAAAATATCGATTATGTAGATCATAAGCTGATATTGTCTGTATGAAACATGATTTATTTTGGTATACTTTCGTTTATCCTGTGTTTGACCTCTTACCTTTCATCCGAATATCGGGCAAAAATGAGTCGTATTAATATGTAAAGGGCGCTCCACGCTCCGCAGGATTTGTTACATTTACATGCACTCTATGTCCGTGCTTCTAAAAGCAATGCGCTCGCATTTCAGAATTGTTTTATGCGCGCTAGTCTAGTAGGTACTTAAATTCTACTACAACGTTGCTTTTGTTAAGGAATTTTGTAATAGTGACCGTTGATTTATAGTTACAGTCACTGCAGAGCGATAAGATACAGCATTATACCAATTTAGCCGGGGATTTCAATAGAATTTTCATTTTCTAACGTATTTATCATTCTTAGTATTTAGTAGTCTTTTATATCAGTTTTAATAAGACAATCTCTGGCAATTAATAGACAAAAAAGACACCTTGGTCGTACTATTTGTTCTTAAACACTTAATAATCCTTTCTTCCAAACCTCTGTCACGTTATTAATCTATTCATATTCACTCTACTTACAGACCCCGAGTTTATATACTATTTATAAGCGTGACACGTGTAGGTCCAGAATATATTTAACACGCCTAACTGTTCGTCTCCCAGTAAGTGAGGCTTTTGATTTCTACGAAGTCATTAGGACACGGGTCCCTTGAAAGCGGTTCAAATGTAACTTCTACAGTTCAAGGTAGCTTTAAATTTAGAGTTGTAGACTATACTTACTTGTATGTTTGTGTAGAGAAGAGTCTGTGCTACTTATCTGTGTGTAAGGTAGAAATGAACATCTTAGCTAAATCGAAATAAGGTAAACATATTGAGTAGGTAATTAAAGAAATAGGGAAATACAACAAACAAATTGTTATTTTTTAATTATTTTACATTATTGAAGTTGAATATTGAAGAAATACGGTGGTATCGGGTGAAACGTGGATTTTGAGTAACCACGTCTCGTGAGATCCTATGGGATACTGGATTACTACCCAAATCTCTGAATATCTGAAAAGAGTTATTAATCCTCAAAAATACTAAAACCTCTACTTAAGTAATTTAGTATTTCCTTATATACACTAGACTTTTTATTCTCCTAGACCCGACTGGTTGCAACTTTGAAACTGGTTAGTGTCAAAAGTTATAGGAATATTGAGTGCAACCGTTAGAACTAATTAAAACTTGGCCCTGGCGTAATGGAAATTATTGCTCTCCCCAAATTGTAGTAAACCCCGTTCAGTTCTAAGTAAGGTTAACGAGCTTGTAATTATAGTTTTGTTATATCTTCTTAAATGTATCGTTATAGGTTAAGGTGATTGTGGGCTTGTATAAATGTACTAAGATATATAGTGTATCGCAAACCTAATTTATATACCAAATTTTTGACAAGGCACTTCTCTAGACTGATCAGATATTGATATATTATTTATTTATTGAAGTAACTTAAAATTGCCCGTGTTATTTGGAATATTTAGAAATGCCTAACAATGCTTAGCTTATAAACACTACAAATTATAAGACTAAATTTGTAAAAATGTAACCGAATTATATTTACTAATATTCCAAACACAAATTTACACAAAAACACTAAATAATAAGGTTTTCATTGCAAAAACACCACGTATTTCCCCCATATAATAACGAAGCATTAAAACCTATCTAAAGCGAGCACATTTCCCGAACAACTCTCGTTATAAATCTAAGGTCTCCCGAATCAAACATGTACGTCACATCCCTAATCCCACTAAACAAATAGCTCTGGTAAATGGGAAAAAAGTGATTCCTGGAACAAAGGCTCTCCACTACCCATTCTTCACATTACATTTGATATCAATCACGGCTTACGGAGTTTCTCAGTCGAGGTCGGGCTTAGGCGACGCACACTAGGAATTTACGGTTTTTGTGGAATAAATTGAAGTTTAGTAATGTTTATTTTGCTTAAGAATGAGAATAATCACTTGTCTTTTAGTTCAGCTGTAAATAAAAAGTAACAGATAATATATTTAATGCTGTTTTAAATCCCTCTTTTGTTTCAAATAACATGAATTTAAAGAGTTAGATGAATTAATTAAAATTCTAATGTTTTCGATTTGATCTGCTAAACACTTTGAGGAAGTAAAGCATAAAGTCACCATTGAATGGATTAATGAATTTACTTTTGCGTTATCTACTTTCTATGTAACAGTTTTATCTGAGTTCAGTCTAGTGCAAACGTTAATAAGAACAGAGGGAAGGGTAATACGGTTAAGGTAATAAATTGTTTAAAATAGCATAAAAATATAATCAAATGAATAGGCCAGTAAGCCAAAAATAAGTGAGAGAGAAAGTAATTATATGAAAATGATGGTAAGATATATTAAAGTCTTTGTTATTTTTATTCTTTATTATATTCTATGATTTCTAACTCATCTACCTGACTATTACTGGTACTTTTAGCAAAATAACGCGAAATAAATGATATAAAATTATACGTTAGAATGCAATATAATTAACTTTAATCTATATTAAAACAAAATATGCCAACAATCTCTACATGTCGCGTTAGGTAAGTAGAGATATGTATATTATTTAATGTATGTATACGTCAACGAAACACCATCACAAATTTTACTAAATTCAAATTATTATACATATTTATTCCATATTATAAATCGTAATCGCATTTTTTAATACCGTCATATCAACATTTCATTCAAGTTCCCCATTGCCGTTTATAGCGCAGTAAACAGGTGAATATCTCACATTAGGACGGCTGCAACCAATGATGCTGTACACGTACTGCAATGAGATTCACATTTTATTGGATCTGCAGCGGCCTTTGAAATTCAGGATGGCGTAATACCTAAATATGTACTTGTGTGTATGGAGAGGATGTGAATGTGTGTAAATTCGTGACGAAGTTTTTAACAGGCATTAGTGTGTGGGATACGCCGTTTTCGTTACAGTTATAAACATAAGTTAAAATATATACAAAGGTGTAAACAAATTCTAGGACAACTCCTTTCTTCGCGTATAATTTTCATAATTATTATTGATCTATAGTCTTGTGAGCTACTTTTAAAATCTCATAATACCACAGACTTGAAAAACGTATTAAATTTAATATCTTCTACATAAAAGTACCTAAGATAACTTTAATTAAAACCCTCTGTGAAAATTGTCTTTATAATATTGCACCAACTGTATGTTAGTTAATACATTAATTTTAAAACGTTATTTGTACTTAAACTCTCTAAATGAAAATTCCTCAAAATAAACAACAAATATTGCAGTCCGCCGTTAATTTAGTATCCTATTCAGGCTAATGCAACGAGGTAACGAAATTTTATTAGCGTTATAGTAAATGGCTATTGCCGGATAGACCAATAACATAGAAAAGTAATTAGCATTTAACCTGTCATTATGATGTTTGATTCGGTAAACAATATTGTTACGTTATATTCATACGTTTACTAATATTTTGAAGATCTCTATTCATTATTCTTGCAAATAGTTTATTTTAATACGTAAACATCCTTTCTAATCACGACAATGAATTTATATTTTAAGTCAATTTCAGAAATATAAACACACACACTTTTCAGTCATTGTGTATTGCGGGAAGTCTTAGGTTCATGTGTTCATCTCCGTTATTGCAAAATTAGTTATTCTACGGGCATCACAAACATTCGTGTTAACCAGATAGTCAGCTCCTAATGTGAGAGTTAGTAAATCGTGTCGTCATATAAAGCACTGACTCCACTCAATTTATTTACTATACGATACCGGATCCTATCACGATAAATAAATAAAGACTTATATTTAAGAGATACCAGACATATTAATTATGAACGTGATTTAAGGAATGTATTTCACGGGAGCTAGTTTAAATCGTAAAGAGGTTTATTTACGCCATTCCATGTACGCTATACTTGCGTGCACCCAATGTTTGCAAGCCTAAAAGCAGTGCACATGTAATCCAGTATTTAAATGCACCGGTTGCCATATTCAGAGCGAATCAAAGCTGTTAATTAAAATTTCAGATGGTGAATGTAATTACCATATTCTTAGAGCGTGCAGGTGCTAAGATGTAGGAATTGCAAAGTGAGAAATGTCATTTTGGAAACCTACGTACGTATATAGGTTAAAGTGACTATTGATTTATTGTTTCGCGTATAAATAATGTAAGAGATCAGAGTCAAATGGTAAAGTAAATTTGTAAAGTTTCGTTTCTCTCAGGCATTATTTATGTAATATTTTGTTAACTATTAAACCACCTGGAAAAAATTTAGAAATAGTAAAGAAATGAATATTTTTTTATGTAAAAGAAATTGATTAACGTTTTTATCCGTCCACATGTGTAGTGCTCTATAACATTACATTTCACCTATCATTTGTAAACTTTTGGTAAAATCTGCAGTGTTTTAAGTAAAAGTTGTTTTTTTTTAATTACATCTTATCTCAGCAACGGATTAAAGTTTAGACTTTTTTTTCATTTTAAGCAATTCCAAGCCGGCTAAGTATAAAAATATAGGAATAAAAGTGTACGCAGCTTAAATAGGCAAAGCAAATTTGCACAGTTCATTCGTTAGCACATCCCCAACGTACAAGTAGTTAAAGATTTGCGTCATTTGCGAGGCATTAGTGCCGCTTTTGAAAGTTTAAATGCAAATTTACATAATTCTGAAAATGCTCTCGGTGAATTTTTGAATTTTGTTTCGTTACTGCGAAGTTTAATCTTAATTGTACATAAATGATTTTATGTGATTAAGTATCATCCGTTTTTATAACAACTAAAACTCTTATCTTGATTTATGAAATAATTATTATGTATTCACATTATTTTATAAACCAAGTGTTTTAGTGTTGTGTAGTTGTTTGGGCTACGTTTGTTTATAAGTCCATTACAAAAATTAGAGCAAATCTTGAAATGTGAAATTTCAGGTATTATAAAAACTGACCGTTTTACGTTTGGAAATTCGCGTTTTGCATGCATATAAGTAAAATGTTTTTTTCATTTACACAATGAATGAAATTTATATTTTTATATCGTGTAAATTTCCCTAAACCTAAACCGTATTCACTAGTATATCCCAAACACTATAGTTTCCAAGTTAATTAAAATCTAGCTTGTTTGTTGAATCTAGTTGATTAACAGTCGCATCTTGTCTTTGGTAATAAACGATGCTTGGTATGTTTTGATGCCAAACAACCCAACTATTACTTGTTGCATATAATATTATATTGGCAGGAACGTGAACTTTATAATTAAAATAACAGGAAAGGGATATTGTGTCAAACGTCGTGCTTCTTAGTTAGCTTATAGGATGCAATGAATGTAGATAACGTTAAATGAACATCAATTAAAAAATGTTTTCAGGAAGTTTTTTAATTCATATACAATTAATATTGACATATTTTTTGACAATATACCTACCACTCACTATATATAATAAAGTTTTAAAAAAGGCACTGTTTAAAGGAACATCAGATAATACGATAATTCACACCAATATGGATGGATTGTACACCAAAATAATACAGTCCAAACCAAACCTAACCTTGGTGTACATTTAGCTATATTTTGGTGTACATTTCATCCTTTTTGATGAGCTTTCAATTATTTTCCTTTTATAAATAGCAGTATGTATTATTAACAATGAAAACTTACAATCAGTCAGATCATAATTTCCTTATTTCCTGCTGTTTGAACACCCCTTTCAACTATTACTCAGCACCCATTGTTGCATAAACATTACTATTAACAACGTAATAAGCAAAACTACAGCCTCACTCAAATCACGCACGATTTGCACTAAATTGGTTGCCAAGTCTCGACTTATCTCCGCTTACGTATTATTACAAGTTGCCCCGTTCTCGCGTCATTAAGCGAAATAAATTGTTTTCTATTTAGTATTCATGTCTACTGTCTTCATCTTATATTCGAGACGTAGGAACGTGAAATATGGTCTCTTTTATCCTGCTTCTCGCGTTTTCTAAGGGCTCTTATTCCCATAGGTGCCAGTCGCACAAATAAATGTGGAAATATGCCTGTCAAATCACTTTTATTTATTGATATTTTATTATGTTCCGGATATTATGTAGACAGAAATAATAGACTAAAAACAAACCTAGTGTGTATATGTATCTAAACAACATGTTTTGTACTTGTGGGCTTTAACTTATATTCAAAAACAAATAAATATTTTTTTATGTATCTATTAAAAAAACAAGATAATTTCTGATGCATACTGGTTCATAATAATACAAACAATTGTTTTGATGCATTATAAAATACATAAGTTATAAGTTTGATGCTTGACTATGTAAACCTGAAGTATCTGAATTTTCCTATAAGAGAATTATCTATTCATTAAACTATCTAGCCTAAGAACAAAAGAAGTAACTTCTTTAGCTGATACTCTAAAGAAATTACTATTGAGGAGAATCCAAGGTAGAAACATTATCAGTCAGTCCTTGACTTAGTAAATACGTTGCAACAATTCACCGTCCACTCTGTTAGTGTTTAGTTTGTCGACATCAGGAAGGGAAATTGGATAAACACAATTAAGAACGCTCAGTCTTTAAGATTTGTTAGTGTTTCCTATTTGCACTTAATTGTGTGCTAGTTACTGGAGAAAGTTCCACTGGGTAAACATAGCTTATTAACTAACTCGACTCCATCAATTGCAAGGTACTAGTTAAACGGAATTGGTAAGATAATTTATTATAATTAGATCAAAAGACAAACACGTTCATGACCATTAACCCTTGCGGGGTAGTCAGAGGTTCAGGTGTCTATCTCCGCAACTGTGAAGGTAGTAATTCTATAGCCACTTCGAACCTACGTGTTGACGAGATAGTCTGTACTCAATGTGACAGGTGGTAAGCCAGTTCAGAGAACAGGTTGGTTTCCTCACGGTCGGTAAGCAAAGAAATATATCTCTCAACTTATTTTTCTAATTTATTTTTAGTTTCTTTATTTTTATTTTGAACTCAGCATTTTCTTATTTACTTATATTTATAAAATATTAAGTTATCAAATTTCAATACCCTTACTTCAAATTTGAAAAATAACTGAAAAAAGCTGAGCAGGAAAGAATTAATACTACGAAATGAGATATTTAAATTCCACGTAAATTTTATAGTATTACCGCATAACTTAGATTAACTGAATAAGCTTATGTTCGCTACCGATCGCAATGAATAGCCATTGTTTCCACGTTTTAAATGTATTTTAGCCCAAATTCAATATCGTTTTCCCACCATAGTCTATTTTGAGATGATTGTTTTGTCATTTATATTCATCGACCAATAGTATTATTAGCTTCTTCGTAAACATCAGCTAAGATAAAGTATCTAAATAAACCAATTAATCCCTGACTATTATATTACAACTCGATAACATTGAGTTGAGTTTATAAATTAACCATTTCCTGCAATCTGATCCCTTTTAGTAACTTCTAACTGTTGTTAGAGATAATCTAAATTGATTACTGATATTCCCGTGATAGTCTACGACGTATAAAGAATACAAACTAGCTGCCATTTTTCCCAGCATGTTGTAAGAGATTACTAACGGACTAAGGTCAATGAAATCTATTGGGCAACGAGATAACAACCCGTCACAAAAGATTCATATTATTGAATCACAACCATAACATTAACCGTAAGCAACGCAACCAAGGAGATACAAATGTCGTTAATATTAAATCTGTAAAATGACCAAGGAAATTATATATCAAAAAATTTCACCACTACGGAAGTGATTAAAGTACATAAATGTATGTGTACTACTGATAAACATGCAAAGTAGTTTTCGATCACACGTCACTCCGTTTGCCGATTCTATTCCGTGGTGACTACACGTCATCCATCTTACATGGACTATAACTTTCACGACATTTCTAGTTGGCGAAGCATGAAACTGACATGCCCTGTGAACTACCTGCTTTTATTGCCAAGGAATTGGATTTCGCAGAGCTCTTAGACTGTTCGGGGAATGACGGGGAGTAAGATTAGTGCTACTGCTTAGGTAATAACCTTGATCCTGAGTTAATTTGCTAACAAGTACGTGTCTTTGCACATAAATAAGCTAAACAATACATGTTACACATGTAAATATATCCTCACACTACGATTTGTGAGAGTTTGGTTAAAAATAATTCACATCACGCCTGATTACCTGTAGAGGGGTAGGCAGAGATCACGGATCCCCATTTGTCCCGATCCTGGGAGACACTTTCGCTTCATTGACACTCATTCAAATTTAAATTAAGGGTGTTGTGGTTGAGATCTTGAGTTCTGTTCTCGATTGGTACAATTCACTATCTATAAACCTTGTAAAGGCGTGTAAGTTTTATAACTCATACATCGCGTTTTCATTTAATTCAAATGTTCTTAATTTAAAACATTACTTTGCGTTTTAATATCAAAACCCCAGAATACATACTAATAAGTGACCAAAACGACTCCAAAGTTCTCTCCAATCCTAAAGGAATTGAAGGACGTCAATGTATGTGTATAATTATAATACGGCTCTTCATTTTACCTATTTACTATCCTTAATTTACAACTGTTTCACAGTAAATAAGGCTACTAATTACCGCTACATAGCGCTACATTCATTCTACTATACCTTGAGCTAGTCTGCATAGTAGAAATTAGATAACGAAGCGCAACTGGATAGCAACAGAAACAACTTGGTAATGCCCATCCCTAAATTGGATTTGAAAATGAAGTTCTTGGAATTACAATTGAACGTTGCTATTATTAGCCTGTTTCCTTTTTTAATTAGACTCCCAGTAAGGAAGCCTAGCTGGGGATAATTGTAGAATAGTTATGTATGTATATAATGTCATGGAAAATTATTTAAGGGTTTTGTTGACTTATAGGTTATGTTATTAGATAAAGAACGTATTGTTTTGTGGCGAGATAGGGTATTATTTCTATCTTATAGCTAAAATTCTCTAGACGAAATGTTTTCACATATTAATATTTTGTCGTAATTCCCCGAAGAATTGCAATAAATAAACCCCTACAGCCACATTATATAAACTTTAGAGTAGCTAATAATAACATTTAGGGTTGTGTTGCCAACATATTATGACAAGTTCTATTAACTATCCCACAAAACTATTAATACAACTGTATAGTTATATCAAAATTGGCATATAAGAAACGCAAGTATGTATATCAAAAGGGATAGAAAGCTGTCAATATAACATCCTAAAGCCACCAGCTTAACATTAGTGGTATTAGCTTACACAAGTGTTCGCATGTACTCGATAGGGGGCGCTCCAAGTGTTTCCTTTTTACTGATAGGTCGCTTAGTTCCAAAGCACTTAACATCTCGCGGAATGTGTTCGAAAGTATATTGAGACATTGATCGATTATACTTACTTGTACTTGAAACTGTTTCTGAGTAAGGGGCCGCTCTAGTAAGACTTATGACGCACGGAAAAGTGAAGTAGGTAAGGAGGGTGATTTCGGAAGTAGCTATATGTAATGTCAGATACCTGTGTATGTGGTGGTGAAGTGAATATAGCTGTTTGGTTCCTGGTTACTAATAGCGACTTATGGGTTATTTCTTTCAAAACTATTTAGGCATTATGATAACATTTACGAATATGGACACGGGAACCATTGCTTATCCCGTAAGAAATAAGTAATTGTCAAATAGTGTAATATCCTGTTATTATATTAAAATTATTCATTACAAAATGATACAACCTTACAATTAATACTCTTCAAGGTATAATTTAAGTAAGAATCTGTTCTCAATGTTACTAAAAGCAGTATCGACCGCACCCAGAAGGTGTACATAGGTTCAGAAGCAAAGGCATTTCCTTTGTGTCTAAAATTTATTGCATAGACAGCAATCTGTTGCTTGGCTTCTGTACACAGCCGCCGTGAACGCCATTGAGTTAAGGACACTCGGTTTCAGCCGGTCTTTCAGCTACATTCATAGTTTTTTTAGTCGAGTTTTCATTGCACTATGTACATTACGTAAATTTTGTTACAGGAATTTTGTAAGGACGTGAATGTATGTATATAAATATATGAATGTATGTATATGTATTTTGTTATAGACAAAATGAGTTCGGGAATAAGTAGGTTTCCTCACGGTGTTTTCTAGAAGAAATCATCTCAGTATTGTGTATGTTTGTATTTCTAATAAAAAAGGAAATTAACTAACACTTAATTTCCATTATGTACTAATCTCTGCTCTTAGTCAAATCCTCAACGGCTGATCTACACCGAATAAATTATATTATTATTATCAATACGGTATTAAGGGTTTGTCAGAGAATCGTGTAGTAATACGGTATTTCGGTATAGACATATACGTAATGAGTTTAGTTTAATATCTCACGTTTGAGTAGTTTTACCTATCTTTTAAAGTCTGAAAATAATTTAAGGCATGATTAAAACTGAGTAATTCAGCCGTTCGGTCAATTTACGTAGACTTAAGACGTTGAAGTCTGATATTGATTTCAAACTAGTTTCTTCATAAATACTTAACACAGCGAGTTGTTATATGCCTCCAGCTATAGTCCAGTTAATGTTAAGAATTTACCCTTACTTGATTCGATATAAACGCATCTTATTATTGACGCTTAATCCATCATTTTGATTTATAAACCGCATTCGGAGCGAAACAACATGAATTCGAAAAGCGAATCATTAGCAGATGAACACTCAATCACAATGATAAACGGTAGGTACTTGTAGATCATAATATCATTATAAAACGTGGCAAGAAATGGTTAACCACCTGACCGCGAATCGTGAAGTACAAGGTTCAATTCCCGGAAGAAGTATAGTCAAGAATTTTGCTTTTATTTTGCTTTCAATTCCGGTCCTTGATTATATACATAGATATACACGTATATTTATCTATCCATAACAACAAGATATACATTTCCTTAATACTTGCTTAATCTTTTATATACGTAGCAAGGGGTTAGTTCAGTAGGTGTAATAGCGTCCAAATTATTATTATATCATAACAGAACCTCCCTATTTACTCGCCACGTTTATAGTTCGAATAAGCTTTGATTTATACCATCTGAGTAGAATGTGATCCCTCAGGGCAAGCGATTATGCGTTACTCTATTTGTACAAAGTTGGGTCGGCCTTAGAAATAGTTGGCAAATATTAGCTTTCACGACCGCGTATGAGATTTTATTTAAGTTGGCTCCTTTGAAATAAAGTTGGATGTGACATGTGACTAAGTTTTATTACTTTGTGTGTTTGTGTTATCTTGGTCTTGGTATATTAAGGATGAGTTGAAATATAAATGTATCAAGGTTCAGGTTTTCTTCAAAACTTTGTATAATAATATATTCTAGGAATCTTTCCTCTTTTTATTTCATTTTCGACTATATAATCATGAATTTCAAAGAATCATTTCATTATTAATAGAAATCCTTAGTAACCCAATAAATTTTCGTAATAAAAACGATTAAACCGTACAACAAATTATCTCATAACTCAATCCCATTCACCCACATAAAATAAAACAAAACTGAGCATTCCCTCATTACCCGGCACCAATTAAACACGTATAAAACGAATCAATTTAAAAACTGCACCAGTACCACAGATATGATTCAGTTGGAATGCATAATTATTTGTATTAATACGTGAGTCGAGTTTCCGCGCAAGTGGTTCTCAATTGCGTTATATATTGGAGAGAATTCCTTGCATATTTCTCTGGCCTGCATCCAGTTTGGCATGGAAACGGGGTAATGGTTCCACGTGAGCTCAAGCCTCCGCATAATATGAGGTGCGAGACAGGAAGGCTCGGCACGTCTTGCTCTAAGGTTTTGCTTCTTAGGTTACTTTGTGTAATATAGGTGGTTATGAAGTTTTATGCCTATGGATTGAGGTAACGTTTTGGATTGGTATATGGCTATAAAAAATATAATGTAATCATTGAATATAAACTGTGATATTTCTCTTCTTATTTCCTAACTAAGATTATTTTCTGATCATAATTATAAGGATCCCGTATAGGATAGGATGTATAGGATAGGATTACGTATGTTGATTGATTATATCTGTAGGTAAATTCTCTCATGATATTTATTCAACATTTAACTAAGGTTTTACGAAATTATAGCAAAAACTACTTCGTTCTACTAAAAAGTACTTAGCACTCCGCCATTACCTGCTACGAATAATTAAGCTTCATACTACGACCTGCAAAGTGAAGTAGTGAGCAATTTGAAACTAACTTGTTCGCTACATCTGTTACACGTATAATCAGCAAACCTATTAAATAGGAGGTTCATAATTTGCGAAATATGAAAAGTCGAACTGAATGCTATTTTTTCCTTTTTATAACCTTTCAACAGTATTTTAAGCTCAAGCTTATGACTGCCTTTCATGCTGGAATACTCTCTCTCATTTTTCCCTGAAGCAGGTAAATATTTCAAAGCCTTATTGCTTGTACATTTTGCGTTGTGTGTAGATTGTGAAAATTACATTTCTTAGTATAGTGTTGAGTGCTTCACTAAGTATTATGTACCTATATTTCTATATAAACATAGCCCAACTATGAACCATTTAATATTTATTCTTATATTTCATTACGCTTGTAATTCCATAACCGAAATGGACAGAGACTATCGATTGTCACCTTTAACGGTTCTGATAAATCTCTCCTGCCTCACACACATATATTTACCTTCTCAATCACGTTCTTCTGGTTAACCCTACGAATACCTAAACATGAATATCTCCAATGTTACCTATATATGTGTTCTAATCCTACCATCCAACTTGACTTTGTGAATTGCTATATTATTTATCATAATTATACTCCCACGATACATATTAGTCACATCCTTACCTGCGTATACAGAAGCCATAACCAGACAAAATTACCGATCCCTATCTAACCTATAGTGGTTATAAACCATGTATATAATACGAACTGACACTAGGCCGATATGGCTGGCCATTCCATTAATCAGTCATGACGGATCATTTGTTCGGAGATTGTAACACATTAACATAGACGCAACTGCGATGTGTTTGCACAAAATAGATTACTGTTGGCTTTCGGATCATAAATAACGGCCTCTTTTGCTCTCTCTATTCGTATTAAGAGTATACAGTATTATGTAATAAGTTATATCATTGGGCTAAGTGGTTGGTTTAAATTAAGTTATATGGCGCTAAGGTTCTATGTAATGTTTATGAGGTTAATCATGTGGTTGATACACTTATAATAAGGCTAACGACATTAGTGATTAATGATCTCTAAGCTTTTAACCTTAGAAAAGAACAGTGCTTTCAAATCGTCAAGTTATGTTATTACTGAAAATAATAATTCATAATATTACTGAAAACAATAACATGACGAATGATATTTTTATTCATTTTACCTAAAAATGTTTATTAAACGATCAAATATTGTAACGATACATGACGAAATTTAATTATAATAAATTAAAAGCCTAATTGTAGGATGTAGGGCAAAAGACGTAAGCTTATGAAAGCTCTAAACAAGCCATGAGCGTTCGTGTATATTACCCGATTTTCATTAAGCTAGATAAAGCTACCGTAAGAATTTTCTCATTTCACAAAGTACTTAACCCATATATGCCCACGGGGTCGTTTTCGACCCAGACCTACCCACCTTAATCGTGGGTGGGTGATTTTTCAATGTTGATGTTTTTTTGTCAACTACCTTCATTTTTTTATTGTTTATGAAGTGTTTCAACATAATTAGCCGCCTTTATAACCCCAAGTGCAAAACGGTACGGTTTATTGAGGTTCAAAATCACGTTTTATTTTTTTCGTGGAAAAACTGCCACCTAGCTTCAGAAAAATGTAAGTACTGCGTTATAATGACATACATAGTTAATGAATTCCTTTGTTTTCATATCTCTGATAGTTCCCTCTAAGTATAATTATTGAAAATAAGCCATGTGCTATGATTGCCCCCGATATATTTTGATATACATTTTAGTGGGTCGAAAACGACCCCGTGGGCACATGTACTTCCTTGTGTTCATACAAATGTGTTTTTTGACGGAGTCGGCGCATACTGACCACTAATGAAATTATTGACATATTGGATGAGTTGCAAGTTGAAGACAATGTTGATGGAGTCGATATCTTTATGGATCCTCCTCGTGATGGTAAAATATCTGATGGAGATTCCGGAGATGAAGACTCTCAAGCCGTTGAAAATTTCAACCGTTAGTTCATAGTCATAGTCATAGACGATGAGGACGATACCTCTGAATCATCTAACCTCGATCCCAGTGAGCCAAGTACTTCCAGGCTACCGTGAATGATGAAAACCCTGTAAGTACCCCAAGACTAAAGAAATCTCGCCCAAAGACGTATCCTCGGAAGTGGCGTAAAACTGATCTTGTTGGCTTCATAGACGATTGGGCAGCACCACCACCAAGATCTGTTTCGTCGTTGTCGGATCATAGCGACCCAGTGGAATTTTTTGAATTGTTTTTTTCCGAGGACGTGATTCGACATATAGTCCGACAATCTGTTATGTATGCTGTCAGTAAAGATCCCAACACGACGTTTACTCTTTCATCGGATGAAATAAAATGTTTCATCGGTATTTTGGTACTAAGTGGATATATACCTTTGCCAAGACGCCGAATGTTTTGGGAGAATCTAGATGATTCACATAACATATTAGTTACCAAATCGATGAGACGAAATCGTTTTGAAGTTTTGAAGTAAAGTTCTTCAAGAAACAATCCAGAGGCTTCTACAATTATAGATTGGATAAAGTCGATAATATCTGTGCTGTACGTTGGAATGACAACAACGTTGTGACCCTGCTATCAAACGAGTATGGAGTCGAACCACTACAGAAAGCCAGCCGCTATTCAGTGACTATGAGAAGTCGAATTGATATTCCTCAGCCAAATGTAATTTTTCAGTACAATCGGTTCATGGGAGGAGTAGACCGACCGACCGACCGACCGACCGACTCGACGCTAATATAGGTTCATACCGTACCGCTATCAGGAGAAAAAAATGGTACATGCCAATCAAATTGTGGATGGTAGACGTTGCTGTCAATAACTCGGCGTTATTAGCCCGATCTACGGGAGCTCATGTGGATACATTGTTATTCAGATGTTCAATTGCTCGATCATTGTTGCTCCAATACGGAACACCAAAACAACATATTGGACCACACCCTCGAGCAGCCATCGCTCGACCAGCCACAGCAAGGCGGCATGGAGCCCAGCATATGATTATTACAGGCCAATTGAGGAAACGCTGTGCATTATGTCGCAATAAAACTGTTAAGATGTGCCGCAAGTGTAATCTCAACCTACATGACAAATGCTTTGAAGAATTTCACAAATAAAAATGCGATGACGAACTGTTCTTACTTATATATCATTTTTATTTCATGTTGTTATTGTGTTTTGGATACACTATTTACTTGTGAACTCTAAATAAATAACTTTTTAGAATTATTTTATCATTCAGTTTGATATTTCATATTTTCATACATTTTAGGCCATACTTATGTCTAATATGCCCACGGGGTCGTTTTCGACCCACCTGAAAAATCGTACTACCGGGGCTGAAAACTGAAAACTGTCACTTAAGTATTTAATAGTGTCGCTTAGGGGCAAACATATCCAAATTTCATGAGAATCGGTGTCATGAAAAGTTCTGGGCATATATGGGTTAAGATACTTACTCCTTATAAAGGAGTCAAGAAAATTCATTCCTTAATAAAAAGGTTACCGACAATTCACTTTCTGCACCATATAGTCGGCGTCGAGCTAAGTAAGTCGTGAAAGCCTCGATTACAAAGGCTTTTTACGTCCTCGCTGCAGGAAACTGTGTAAAAATACACCCTTTATTAGTGCACAAAAACACCTAAATAAGGTCTTTTTATCTCCAATTACATTGTCCTGGCGACCCGCAATTTGCTCTAATTTAAGGCACTTTGGCTCATTAAATTAAGGCTACAGAATGAGCGTCTAGCGTTCTCCTTATTAAACGTTGAATGAGGTTTACAAATGAATACTTTGGGAGGAGGGCGACTAATAACATTGTTGGAAATGAAGTTCTAATGAAGTTGTTATAACGTTGATTATTATTTGGCTCAGGTTCAACCAGTTCAATATTTGCTTGCATTTTTCATTCATTCGTAGTCACGAGTTTGCTTGTGTGAATAAGATTCTGTTAAGTTAATTTAACCTATATACTTTTCGCAATGTTAACGTAACATTATAAGCGTAATCTTAAGAATTTTGATTTTAATAAAAGTATCAAAAAATACTTCTCTCTTTCTTGTTAATTTTAAAATGATTTCAATCCTTTTAATCCGGTCTTATTTTTGTAATAACTTAATTATTAATTGAAAGCAATAGCCCGCTAACACTAAAATTCAATCAATTTTAGACCCCTATTCCGTTGAACATCAACATTATAAATTCATTACTTAGTACAGATTCTCAGAATAAAGCTTTAGGTTTTAACATATTCCCCACTTGATAAGCGACTTATGGGTCACAGGAAGAAGCTGCCCCTTCCCTGATTTATAATCTAAGTCGCCTTTTAAGACACCCACGGGATTTGGTGGTGGTATATTCTAAGCTGAGCAACCACGCAGTTTGTCAGCATTAAGCGTGGCCTTATTAGGTCTAGGTATACATTAACTGATACTAGGCCATAGTAATATATTTGTACTTGAAAAAATTGGGTACCAAAATTAGGAACAATAGATACAGAATATGAAATATTATTTTACCTACTTAAACTTATAACATAAATCATAATTATATTAACTTCATTGATTAAAAAATCACAATGTTCTAAAATATAAAATATCTCTCTCTTAAATTTATGTAAATAACGCGCAAACCTGACCATATTTATTCCTTTACCAGCTATTCCGGAAACAATTTGTTCTTCACACGTCACGTTAAAATGGAGAAAAGATTTCAGGACGAGGTATTCACGAGTGAGCATTTCCCTCGCACAATTTGTTTAGTTTGCTACACGGCTTGTGCAAATACAGGTAAACCTGTTGCAAGGCTCGCTGCTTCCGAGTAATATAATAATGTTATTTGCATAATAATCCATTTCTGTCAGACCATGATTCAAGTCGTAATAGAACTTTAAAATGGTACATTCACATTGAGATATGAGTCCGCAAGGGAGCTATTATGGACTCGAGAAACTGTTGGAATTTATGAGCATTTCGTGTAGCACCCATATGTATGTAAATGCTTAAATTATACTGAACTTTGTTGTTTGTAATGTGCCTAGTTATGTTACTGGGTGAATCTGTTTGGGATTTTTTGGTTTATGATATTAAACTTGGCTTGGATGTTTAAATTTCGCTTACAATAACGTTAGTAGACAATTTCAAGAGCTTTATAATACCGAAATATCACGTTAACTTATGACAGTTTTCTTCGTTTACAGCAGAAATGGAACGCCAATAGTTATACCTGATAATCAAATATAAAACACTTTTTTTGTATTTTAATGAACTTCGAAAGACTGAGTCCCTTTCAGCGCCCAATATATTATAATGTTTTCGACAAGGCTTAATAATATTTATATTATGTGCCATTATCATTTAAAAACCTAGTAAATAATTAATTACAGTACCAATTATTGCACTTCCAAGTATTGAAGAATTAATTACCGTTCCTGTGACACAGCAACAATGAACAGCGTTAACGAATAACGCTTAACATTCAGCAAACATCGTCTTCATTCCGAATTCCATGTAAAATTGCAAAGTAAATACTATACGTAGCCGTTGCAAATGAAGCGAGCTGAATATCAATGAATTATTTATTTTGGCATGTCATTCGCATTCTATCCGACATTGGGTGACGACTACCCAGTGTCTGTGCTAAATAAAATTACTGTTTAGCTGCGGGCGAAACGACTGTAGACTTAAGTTATAGAATATAGAATTATCTAAGAAGTATAGAGCAAGGATGGAAAACTATTGTAATATAATGCAGTTTACGCTGTATTACGAGTATATTGCACATTTCTCTTTTATTTTTTATTCCTTTAATACACAATTTTACTAGATCTTAATCGTCCTTTTATGGCTGAATCAAAAACTTAATTGACTGTCAACGCCATTACCATGATCTTCAAGCCTTTAGTGATTTTCAATATAGTAAATACCATTTATCTTTTATGATGATTTAGATTTAAATTAATGCTTTAATTTATCTCCAGTTTGGGTTGAAATAATTTACAGTATACGTTAATGTAACGGGTATTTCTTGAATAATTAACATAAAACGTTGACGTGCGATATACTTCTTACTAGCGTGCTGTAAAATTCGATTCATTACATTCCAATCACGTGAACTTTCAGCCATTAGCGATATCACTAGCGATCAGTGAAGCCGTGCAATAATCCCTCTTAATACCAGGCCAAAGTGCTTTTTCCTTATTGAGCATCCCCCAATGTTTCGCGCCCGACAGTCACGTCCCACAGAAATGATGACATTATTGTTCCTTTTCATTTACACAAGTGCGGTCTGAGGGACAATGGTGCACATACGTGCTTATCGTTTGAATAGATGTCCTTCAAGAGGCTTCGGGTGATTTAACAGGGGTTAGCCCTAGGGTCATTGTTGTGGGCAGGTTTAGGGAGGCTTAGTCTAGATGTAAGGGATAATTAAATAATTGTGTCAATAATTGATTGTAACACTGATTGTGGAATAAAAAGACGTATTTGTATTTTATTACAAATTTGGTTTTACGCAAAGCGTTGTCCATTTTCATTCAGATAATTGAAAATAAATTTTTTTTTTGACATTGTTACACTCGACGAAAATACTCGTAGAAAACGATTCAAAATAATCATGACCACCTACTTAACTTATACTAATATACTTAACACTGCTTCATCAAAGCAATGTAGGAAAAAAATTTTGCAATTATAGTTTTAAGAGATTCGCGATTTACACTCATGAATAATAACTAACGGGACTTATCGCGTATGTTTTTTATATAATAACGTTACCTTTATTAACCCAACGTTTCGGCTACGTTGCAGCAGCCATAGTCACGGGCAGACTCAGGGTTAATAAAGGTAACTTTATTATATAAAAACATACGCGATAAGTCCCGTTAGTTATTAATCATGAAAAATGTTTGCGTTATGACTATGAAATATACATACATACATACAAATCACGCCTGATTCCCTGTAGAGGCAGGGGTCGGGGTAGGCAGAGATCACGAATCCCCATTTGTCCAGATCCTGAGAGACCAATTTCGCTTCATTCACATTCATAGATCTTCTCATACACTCTCGGCGGTTATAGTAACACCTAACGTCACCTTTTTTCAATATAGCGTCTATC
This sequence comes from Leucoptera coffeella, assembly GCA_030578115.1. NCBI lineage: Eukaryota > Metazoa > Arthropoda > Insecta > Lepidoptera > Lyonetiidae > Leucoptera > Leucoptera coffeella. The sequence goes on from JAMBLF010000205.1 coordinate 63,567, forward strand.
TGACTGTTATGTTTTATTATCAAAGCAATATAGGAAAAAAATGTTTGCGTTATGACTATGATATATAATGTATGAAACATAGTGTTAAGACACAACTATTTGTTGTTCCAGTAAGAAAAGGTGGTGGCATGTGGGCCGGTGGCGGAGGAGCGTCGTGCGCCCATGCCTCGCTGCCGCGCAACGTCCGCCCGCCCGGCGAACCCTCGCACACTGTTAGTGCCGCTGTCGCCGACCGCTGCCCGCCCAGGTACAGTACCCAACTATCATAGTTTAACTAGAAGGTTCAGACATACATACATATGACGCGTATTTTCCTGTATAAGTGTAGGCAGAAATCACTTATCTGGTAAAGTTTATCATATTATAGCATAAACAGTAATTTAAAGAAAAGAAAAGAAAGAAAAACATTTATTCACTGCTATACATACACATTTTGACATAACACTATTTATACACACTTTGGTAAAACAACAACACTCGTACATCTAAGATGTAGGCACTTTCATACATACATACACCCATTTTTCTACAAAGGAGTAGGCAGAAATCAGTTCTCTACAATACGGACAAACCATACGCATCACGACTGATTCCTGATTAGGTAAAGATCATGGATCCCCCAGTTGTCCTGATTCTGAGAAACTACTTTCGCATCAGTGACACTAATGTATACTTGGTTGTTATAGGTACTTCTACCATGCTCTTTTTCAATATGTCGTGTATCTGACTGTTATATGTAACATTGAGCCGACTCCAATGTAACCTTACTAGTAGGTACAGATATTTTCAAATAAGCGTTTTAAAATTGAATAAATATTATTCTCAAATTTCATTGTTTTTGGGTACAAACATGTATGAAATTATGATAGATAAAGGCAGCTATCAGCTTCAATAGACAATCTCAATCCATCCTCATATACCTTAGGAAATGTATGTTACATTTCCTCCTGTCAGCTTACATATCTACGAGGTACATATAACTAAAATTTGCACATGTTTGTTCCCTGTAACAGGCTGAATGTGACGTACGCTTCTCAGAATAATGTGCATATGGCAATCCCATTGATTAATCTATTAGATTCTACGTATCCTTTTGTCCTGAAATATCTGTAATGGAACATACAGTGTAGTAGAGATTCCAGTCTGGCTATTCCAGGATATTGACATGATGACAGTGAGCAAACAGACGTTAGAACTACATATAACTGCCGAATGTGAATAGGGAGGCCTTTAGATATCAATGACGCAAAAGTGGAATGGCAAATCGAGAGAAATGGGGATCCTTATCTCTGCCAACCCTAAACAAACAACAAAAAGTTATGTATCTGAGTCGTAGGCCAATATAAATAAGTATCATCAATATTGCTAACTAATATAGCTTCCGGAGTACTTAAAAACCTTTGTAAACCCTAACACTCTAAAAGGTTTAATAGTCGTGATTCGTATGTATATATTATAATTTATGTATATCTTAACGAAAAACATACCCATTGTAAAATGATTAGAACACCGATTTTGCAAATTTTCAATACTTTGACAGTTTTTAATGTTTCTCTGCAAACAACGTGCGAAGTTTCTATTAATCACACAAAACAAGATTAATTAATCTTCTTGAGGCATTGTAAACACAAATTCAATTTACATTTCAATCACATAAAGTACTTCTCAATTAATCATAATTAGGTTAGTACGTATTACAGTTTTATTATACTAACCTACAAGTTATATAGTTCGGCATTAAATGATTTCGTTTATTTTTTAATGGAACACCCATTTATCAATTTATTATGAGAATAGATCTGTGGTTTCGTGTTTAATACCACAGCATTATGCCATAGTATATTAAAAATATTAACGTATATTTTTTGTCTCAACACATATGTTTGAATTTAAGAACGAATATTGTGAATACTGTTCATTGTTTAGTTTCAGCTGATATAGTACCGTTACCGTGGTATTAATGACATAGATAATATTTAGTTCTTCATACTATTTCATTGACATAACACCGGACAATACACACGTTATGCAGATATTCAGTACTCTATATGTCAGGTAATAAACCTTAATGACTTCTAATGTGACGAAATAAATAGGTACATAACTCATATTATTTAGGCACACGTGTATCACAACAGAGGTAAAACGCTTCACAATAGGAAAGTTCTCAAGCCAATTTGGAGTGCCGTTAAAACAAGCCAGCAGCACTTATTTGGAGCAGCGCTATGAACTTTATCGATCGCTATAAATTAATTTAAGCCCTTAAGACCCCAATTATCGCCATCTTTCGGTTGGTGAACGTGCCCGTTAGTGCACAACTCGAGCTTCCAAAGTCATTTAGTTTAACGCTCCATTAAGCCTTGTGTTTTCATGACCAAGATATTAACTTAACGCGGAGGCTGGGCCGCAGATTTTTACTGCAAATTACTCGTTATATGCACTTCTGTGAAGGGGAGTCGAATGACATGTCGAAACGTGTGATTGTTAAATGTTCGTGGAAATTTATACTTTGCTCAAGTTTTGATTATGAATAGGAAACGCTGCCTACTGTTTGATATTAGAATTGCATTCAGTTATTAAATTAATGAAAAATCTATAAATAAAATAAGTAAGAGTTGTATAAAAAACGTAGTTATGTTCCAAGAATCTAAACCGAAGTCTGGTAACGAGTAATTGTTATAAAAATTCATTGAAAATCAAATTCTACAATACTTTTGTTGTCCAATCATGTCAGTATGACAGTAAACAGGACACAAAAATTCAACAAATGCCATCTCGTTGGTAGCTCAATGGCTGAATAACTTTATCACATTATTTCATGGTCTCCCTCGTAAAATATTTTACGTGCATTCTTATCTTGTTTAAGATACAAGCGCAGTCATTGTCAGTTATTCCTTTTCAGTACTTTAAGGTCTTGAAAAAGTTATCAAAACGTTCAAATGAAATATATGAAGAGTAAAACTTTTGCATCGACCTTTGCAAAACTATTTGCTTGTGACCTTTATTATGTTATGTATTACTTTTTTTCCATGCACAAAGTATTATAAAGTATAGGATTGATAAAGTCGGAAATATATACTAAAAAACTATCGTGTACTCTATTACTATGCGGTTACTTATACGCATAATAATATTCTGTTAAATTTACTTAAGAAAGGATTTAATAAAAATTTCCCACTCTCATTCCGTTTCATTGAAAACTGTTGCCGGCCGTAATTCTGTAGCCCGTACAAAATAAATAGTAAGCGCGCTCTTTTCATCCTTTCCGAATTCAAACCACTATCTCCAACTCGCATTATACAAAAGCGCCGTAGTAAACGTGGCCACAACGATATTGCCCGCAGCTTTTATAACTTTATTTTTCTTGGCTCCTATTTCGTATAGAAACTTTTTCACGATTCACTACACCGACGATTCCTTTGTTGTGGCTCACGAAACAACAACAAATCTTCAGGTTTACAAACCATTTGTGTAACAAGGCTCCCCACATGTAACTATAATCAAAATGTACGTAGTTTGCGGTGTGAACGCGGTTTCGCTAATACCGTGATAGCGCGATGCGGCTTGCGGCCGTCCTATTTATGTATCAAAGCTTTGCACGTTCTTGTTTGTTCAACTAAATTTATGCTTAATGAATGGTTTATAACAATCAATTTGGCAAATGTTTGTTGGTTAAACCAAGTTTGAATTGTGATACGGTGAAACACTAGGGGTGTAAAATCTGTGTTCCGAATATAGTTTTAGTTTTTTTTTAATACGACTGCAAAATCTAAGTCTTACTAATCCTTTTTTAGTTTTTAGTAACTATTTTATATGCATAGTAGGTATATTAAACAGTCAGTGGTCATCACTCTTTTGTATTAACAGTAGCTATATTTCTGCTAGCACATTCATAAAAAACGTCTATACGAAAAGCTGACATAATTTACGACTGTGATAAAGTAAATCTAATTTAATTTTGCTAATTAAGAGTTTTGTCATATAGTCCAGGATCCTGTATACGTATTGCATTGTTTTTCTCGGGACAGGCAACAGTTATCAACTGTACACGGCTATTTTACTTATTATCTGTCACTGTAAATGCTAGATATCTAAAACTTAGGTTTAATGAAGCCATATCATCTCATCCAGAATTGAAAAGAAGCACACGCGATCCTGTGATTTATCACTTGAAGGATAACTGTTTTGACGAGTATATTAAGTGATGTGTCACATAACTATCTTGTACCTTTTACCATCTTTTTTTTAATAAGGAATATAACAGTACTGTATTTAAGATATCATATTTAATTAAAACATCTTATCAGTGTCTTACGTACACGTAACATGTAAACAAAAGAGCATGAAAGAAAAGCTTATGCGAGAGAGGCAAGAAAGATTTGTTACGATCAATCAAGGTTACTCTCAATTGGTTCTATCTCTTTAAGTAGAAGTATCTATACTAATATCTATGCGTATGCATGTTTTTGTTTCCGTACTTACAAAGACCCTTCCATCACAATTTCCAGGCCTCCAACACCACCATCAGTGCTGCTAGCCCAGATCAATTCCTCGGTATCCTGTCTGTGGATCCTCACGCCTTTATCAGTGGGTACCACGGTGATTGTAGTCCTAGTGGCTGTGACGACCAACGAGTGGCTTATCACTGAGGAAACCGTCTGGGACCCCAACGCCAACGGGACGGAGCAAGGCTATTTAGCCAAGAAAACGATATCGGGTCTCTGGAGGATCTGTCACGCTGATCGTAAGTATTTGAAGGTAGTTTAAGTAGTTGATTTAAAGACGTCGCATTAAGAATGTATACTGCACATTTATTTTGAGACAGAGACAGGGAGAAGAGGTGTCATTTGGGGGAGGCCTATGTCCAACAGTGGATTACTACAGGCTGATGATGATGATGACATTTATTTTTGAATTGGACAGTAGTAATAGACATATTGCAATAGAAATGAGATAAGTTTTTCATTTCATTTTGAGGTAAACGAAATTAGTTAATGAGTCACTTCGTTATACTTACAACACGGTTATGCTCTAATCACTTTGAAAGGGTTACTAGGACAAATATTTAGTGTAGGTTTTCTTAACAACATACATTATGGCTTAACGATATTAACGAGCTTCCTATGAGTATACTCCCACTTGTTACTTGCAATACCATTTTAAAAGTAAACTTATATATTATGCTTCTTACATGTAACTACGAAGATACTGTACTTTGCATCTTTCGGTTCCAAACAACGACACTTATGTCGCCTTACACAGAGCAGTACATCTACAATTTAACGTTCCGGGACTCTATCCAAACAAAGTAGGCAACAGAGTTTATTTTGAATAAATTTGTATAAACCATTCCTTATGACGGCGGGTCCACGTCTCGTGAATCTCAAACTTTAGAATTTGGATGCTATTCTTATTTGGATACCAACTGCTTGCACAATCCAGAGCTAACCGTTTCGTGCGCTCATTAAATTCAAAACTTTGTACCGCATTCACAAGTTGGTGTGACCATAGGATAAGTTTATGATTCTATTCTGCGGCAAACACTAGATGGCATAAGATGTTTGTTTGGAGATATAAATGTTTAGGTTAAATGGATGGTGTATATATCGATTGGCACGCGGAAAATTCCGCTGTGTTATATTTGTCTAAGATGTTGACTTTTTGCAAGCGGAACTAATAGTCGAGTCGAGTATTATACACAATCTTTGACAAAATGATTTTCTATAGTTTGACCATACTATTGTACGTCAAATATTCGCAATATTAAATCAAAGTCACCTCAAAATTTTGATTTAACTGAAATAAACTCTTTCCTTCAATCCAATCTTTATTGCAACACATATGCTTTCTCTTTGTGCATTATTTATATCATATCAATGTTACACACTAAGCTATTAGTTTCTCATTTTCAAACTCGCCTGCTACCACAGCTATAACTACTATCTACCATTCAGCTCTCCATAACCATCCCTCCAACAGTCTAGTAGAATCGCTCTCTGTGAGAGCTGCATTATTTTACTTGAACAGCGCGACGGAAATGTATTGTGCTACGTGAAGCGTCCTACTTTCATTCCATTAGGGCCAGTTTATGCGGTGTCCACGCGTTTCAACATTCGCTTCAAGTGAACATTGTTCTGAACGAATGTAATGGTCGTTAAAAAGGAAATGAGACTTAGCTTGAGATATGTTGCTTTTGTAGTGCGTTGCAGATGTATAATTTGATAAATGAATTGCTTCGAGATGGCCATAGAATTACTACCTTCGGTTCGCTTCAACTGCGGAGATGACCTGCACCTCTGACTACCCTCTACCGTCTACCCCGCAAGGCGATAAGTCCCGATAAATATTAATCATGAGTATAAATCGCGAATCTCTTAAAACTATATTCACCCCGCAAGGGTTTATGGTCGTGAACGCGTTTGTCTTTGTCTTTTTGTTTATAAATTGATTAATGAATAAGACATCTTAATTTACTGCACATAATCTATATAAGATACAGTAGAATAAAGATGTAGTGAAAATGTATTGTTACAGCAAGCTATTCTTTATTTTATTTTCCCTTAACACGGAGGTGGAGAGACTTCAATCTGCAGAAGCTAACCAGCAGTATCAGCGCCTTGTCATGAAGACCGGCTTCAGTGCTTCTGCCACCCCTATGTCAAGTAATTGTAGGAAAAGGTTAAAAAAGTTGAATAAATTAATAAGTAAAACTTATCTTTGTGTAGGAAACAAAAAATCTTTTATAAACAATAATTTAAATAATAAACTAAAATCAGTTTATAGTCACCACAAATTAGCTAATAGTAGGCATGACTGTGAGATACAGGCTTTTCACCGGAAGGTACTTCTGCTGGAGGGTGAATTGAGTGCTGTGACTCAAAGTTATGAGAGTTCTCAGGCAGATATTGCCCGGTATACTGAGGAGATGGATGAGCTCCTAAAACTTTGTAGGGAGAACCAGGAGCGTTTTGATTCGCTTGTGGCTGCAGGATGTCCTTGTGCCGATGTGTCACAGGTTTCTATAGCCAGTTCTAAGAAAAATACTTTATGTTCATCACCCAAACAAATTAATTTAAATAAAAAGTTAAATCACAAATTAGTTCATATTTATGGTGATGAAATGGTGAAAAATATCGGTGTAATGGTGAGTAGTGAACTTTCAAATACGGCAATTTACAACAATTGCCTACCAGGAGCTGATTTTGACAACTTAATTGACAATATATTGAGAACTAGGTTAAAATGCAATATGACATTGCTTCTAATGTGTTGTCGCAGGGGGAATCTAAATAAACATAGATTAATTAAACATATAGATAATTTAATAACTCAAAAACATATTAAACGTATAATCCTGTGTACCTTGCCTTATTCTAAGACATTGACCCCCGCAGAAAATAAATATAGGTATATATTAAATCAGACTATGCACACTATTTCAGTGCATAATAGTAATATTAAATTAATAGATACAAATTGTATTTTAAAGAACAAATTATATTTTACTGGAGATACTTACTATCTCAACAATAGTTGTAAAAAACAAGTAGTTGAAATGCTACAATTTTATTTTAGTTTTGACCAAGCCAATTCACTGGCCTCTGACATTGCCCCTTTTGGGCTTGATTCATGCATCTCTTCAAAGGAAGAGGTTGCAAATATTAATTTAAATTAAGTTATTTGACAAAAGAGGATTCCCCTTGCATCAGAAATGAAACATGTGCACAGCTTAACTCCACACAGTGTCTTAGTGTTGTTCATCAGAACATTCAAAGCATAGCTGGAAAGGAATTGGAAATTGAATTATTTTTAAATAATAATAATATAAATGTATTTTGTATTTGTGAACACTGGGCCAAAGATTATGAATTAGTATATAATTTTAAAAATCATAATATTGTTAGTTCTTTTTGCCGTGAAAATTCAATACACGGTGGCTCTATGATAATTATGCATAAAAGTATTAAAAATAAGGTTCGCAATGATATAATCTCAGAAAGTGTAGAAAAAATAATAGAAATGTCCTGTGTGGAGGCAGATGCATTCATTGTTTGTTGCTTATATAGGCCACCTAATGGCGACTTCTGTGTCTTTGAGAACATTTTGGAAATGGTATTGCTTAAACTGTATAAATCTAATAAGACCATAATCTTTTGTGGTGATTTCAATGTTGATCTTTTGGAGTCCTCGACACGGGCTACTAGACTTCTAAATTTGTTTTGGTCTTTTGGGTTGGATAGAATATTTGAAAGCCCAACAAGGGTGACCAGCCATTCTGCTACATGTATTGATAATATATTCAGTAATGAGAAGCCAAACAGCAGCAAAATTATTAATGTTTTGAGGTCTGATCACAGTGGCCTGTTAGCTTCATTTAACAAAAATATATATTCTATTAATTCTCAGCTTATAACTTGTATTCCCGTAACTGAACGGCGTCTGGAGCGTTTTAGAGAACAAATTAACAACAAATTAAGATTGTTTAATATTCACAGTAGCTGTCCTAACAAAATGTTCCAAACAGTTTTTGATCTAATTGATGGGGAACATAAATCTGTTTTTATTCCAAAAACTTTAAATATAAATTCAAGGAAAAAGTTTAGTGATTGGGCAACACCGGGTATCCATGTTAGTAGGACAAAATTGTATCAATTGTATGAAGCAAAAACAACAAACTTTTGTGTAGCTTTTAGAAACTATGTAAAATTGTATTCAAAGATATTTAAAAACGTTTGTGTCCAGGCTAAGTCGCTGTATATTAGGAATAAAATGCTCAAATCTAAAAATATAATCAAGGAAACGTGGGATGTCATTAGATCTGAAACTGGTAGAGTTAAAACTTATAATCAAAATAATCTAAAGCTGAAACTGAATAATAAAATTGTATGTGGCGAAGCAGATGTTGCTTCATGTTTTGAAAAATATTTTGGAAACCTCCCTTTGATGACATCCAGCTCACTAAACAGTTGCGCTGAGAAGGCTTGCGATCTGCTTGCGTTGTCGGCCCCGTTTTGTGATGGTGAGTTCCGATTTAGGCCTACAACTCCATTAGAAATAATAAAAACATTCAAAACTTTTAGTAAGAAAAAAACTGTGGATTTGTTTGGACACTCGGTCAAAACAATTAGTGTTATTATTGACTTGTTGGCACCTTATCTGGCATCGGTTTTCAATGCCTCGATAGAATCAGGTTCGTACCCTGATTTAATGAAACTAAGTAGAGTAACACCGATATTTAAATCAGGTAGTACCTTGGACCCATCTAATTACCGTCCAATATCCGTGCTACCAGCATTAAGTAAAGTATTCGAGAAAATCTTGTTAAATCAGATGCTGTACCATTTTAATTTGAACGGACTACTACATTCTAAACAATTCGGCTTCACAAAAGAAAGGCACAAAGGCTTGTCCACCACTGATGCTGGTGTAGAACTAATAAAAGGGATTTTTGATGCCTGGGAACGGTCACAGGACGCATTTGGTATTTTCTGTGACCTTTCTAAAGCGTTCGATTGTGTCCGACATGATATAATAATAAGAAAATTAGAGTATTATGGAGTTAAAAATAATTCACTAAATGTAATAAAATCATATTTAAGTAATAGAGTACAAAAAGTAACTATTGGTGTGGAGCAGTCGTCGGGTCGCACAGTCCAGATGGGGGTGCCTTAAGGTTCAATATTAGGTCCGTTTCTTTTCCTAGTATACATAAATGACTTACCTTTTGTAACTAAAGATAGGTGCAGGACGGTCCTTTTTGCTGATGACACATCCCTAATCTTTAAAATTAGCAGGAAGATTGATGAGTCGCAAGCAATAAACTCGGTGATAGGAGATGTAGTTCAATGGTTTCAATATAACAATTTAGTTCTTAATAATAATAAAACAAAATGTATTAAATTTACTTTGCGAAATGTTAATGGTATCGAAACCAATCTAATAATAAATAATGAGAAAATAGATAAAATAAATACTACTGTCTTCTTAGGGATAACTTTAGATTCAAAGCTGCAGTGGGGAGACCACATTTGCGTTTTATCTAAAAAACTTAGTTCCGCGGCATATGCTGTTAAACGGATTCGGGAATATACGGACGAGTACACGGCTAGGATTGTTTATTTCAGCTACTTTCATAGCATTATGTCTTATGGCATCTTGCTGTGGGGTTGTGCTGCTGACATAAACACAATATTCGTTTTGCAGAAGAGGGCTGTTCGCTGCATTTACAGAATGGGCCCCAGAGAGTCACTTCGCGAAAAATTTAAAGAAATTGATATTTTGACGGTTGTTGCTCAGTACATATATGAGTGTGTCATTTATGTACATAAAAATATAAATATTTTTAGAAGAAACTGTGACTTTCATAAAATTAATACTAGGAACAAACATAAGCTGTATGTGGCGCCCTCGAGGCTTCAAAAGGTCAAGAAATCTTTTGTTGGAAATTGCGTGCGTTTTTATAATCATTTACCGGACTGGATTACGCGATTGTCCTTACCTAAATTTAAGACTATAGTTAGAGGCCGACTAGTCCGGGGCGCTTACTACGCGGTCGGGGACTACCTCGCCGATGCTCAGGGTTGGCAATGAGTGCATCTAAGCTATATGTGCAAAGATAATTTATGTTAATAAGTGTATAAATTTTATGTTTTTTTTATAATTTGTTTTTGTAACTGGCACTGGGCAAAAAATCCTGAAAGCCGGAGTTTCTTGTTGGTTCTTCTCCGAGACAGGGCTTCCGAACCAACGGTAGAATTTCAATGCCAAGAGACAACCAGTGTCAGGCAAATGTTTTGACTTTCAATGAATGTACTGTACTTGTACTTATATTGAATAAAAACATTTGACTTTGACTTTGACTTTTTAATTTAACTAATTCTCTTGTATTTTATCGGTTTCGAAATATTTAAAGTCTAAATAAATAGTGAATAAAAGTCTAAATATTTAAAATGAAGGTAATCACCTTTCTTTATAAATTTATCGTGATATGACCCGGTCTCACATAATTAATATAATGAGTATAAATCGCGAGTGTTTAAAAATAACTATTTAAAGTCTGTCAATACTTTCATAGGACATGAATCCGATTGTGTACGCTTGGCATAATGTTACGATATTTAAGACTGGGATTCATGTTTTACTTATAAGTTGAGGCTTTGATGGCCTCTTCGAATAATTAGATACAAGTTGCTAGTCTTCTGAGTAACAGAAAATAAGAGTCTCTTAAACGAGCAGCCCTTCTAATAAAAACATAAAGTTAGTTCTCTTGCTGTTTTAATACTTTCAGAATTTTGTTCACTCGCAAATCTTATTTAAGTATAAAATAAAACATGTACCTAAAAAAATTCTTTATGTACTAATTCACATTATGTATGTCTCATTTCAGCTGGAAGTACAACGTATCGGTGTATCGACATGCCTTACTTTCCTCTGTCCCAGTACACGCCGGATCCCAGTAACTCGTTCAATGTGATCCCATGTAAGTATTAGTATTCATTTTCGTTTGCTTATAAATCACGATAGTAGTAATTAAGCATCTAGAGACTTGAGACTTTTACAGTTGAGTTCTTTTTCCAGGTAGCTATAACTTAAATCCAACATGAACGCGAAAATAACTTACGTATATACATTTGTAGCAAAACATTAAAATATAATATGACTGCGAAACAAGTGTTAATCTCGACGTAATGACGACCACTAATACTACGAGTACATAGATAGTATTAGTGACTGGGCCTGGACTGACCATATTAGTTACACTCCATTGACGTATTTGCGACTTTACACAAATTTATTTCAAAAACTTTTTAATACTTATCTACACATATATATTTACGAACGCAATACTCTTCCGGGATAATCAGTATGTATGCCATCGACTAAGCATAATGATCCTAGCCTTCTCGAAAATAACTTTTTACCTGATAATCAGTATCCAAAGTGACGGGCGGTAAATCCTGTCGTATTCGGTATATATATATACGTATTGATAACCTATTGTAAGAAATGGTCCAGTTTTATATAACGTTGTTCTTTTTTTAATACACAACCGTTATTTGCATCTTCGCAAATATATATACAACTTTTTCTTCTAACCTCAAAATAAGCATTTATCCTTTAACAATGTATCCTCATGAATTCCAGACGTGGTGACGAGAGCAGCTCTTCCTCTGCTGCTGGCCGTGTTCTTCCAGGCCATTGGTTCCTTATGCTGTATCCTGGGACACTGCATCAAGGGCCGCCGTCTATGCACCTTCATTTCAGGGGTGCTCTTCGTGCTTTCAGGTACCATTGACTTGATATATGAGAGTTGAAACCATTGGACGATAGTCTAATACTAACAGACACATTGATAATCATTATAATCACAACACTATGATGTTAATGACCACGGAGACATTATTGTGCCTATAGAGTTCTGTTTTTATCGAAAAGGAATTGCAAGCGTGAATATATATGTAATACTATATGTAAATATGAAAGGACCGAAATAAAATCACCCTCTGAGGAAATCCTAACTGGTGGAATTATTGACGTGTGTGTGTATTTTTAGAACACATTAATAAACCTTCTTTTTTTTTAATCTTTATTTAGCCATACAACCCTTAGGGTTAAGCCGGCCCATTAACAAACCTTGATTTAGATTAAATTTTTGCCTTATATGCATACGTTCGACAACTGTTCTTAAAACAGTTAAACTATGCTTCATTTGTTTGTTTCCTTTGACCGAAGAGAATTAAAATCCGACGTTTTAATGTATTTGTGACTAGAAACACTTATATCCAAGTTCATGTTTTGACACACGTTCGATTTTCATTTATTTTTAAAAACTAATAGTTAAATTTTTCATTTCCAGGCCTAGTGATGCTGATTGGGATTATCATGTACATATCTGACTTCCAATCTCAACTCGGCCACAAGCTGCAGCAAGTCGGTGTCTTCAACATGTCCTATAGCTACGGCTACTCATTCGGTTTGTACGTCACCGGATTCCTAGTGGCAGAATTAGCTGGGACCTTTGCAATATTCCTCTTCCTTCAATGCTACCAAAAAGACTGGATAACAGAACTGACGCAAAGAGCCAAAGCAGAAACGGAAGCTTGGGATAGAGAGTACGCATTCGGAGAAATAAGAGAAAGAGAGACTTCCTTACTAGAAAGGAGAAATCGAGCTAAAAGAGAAACTCTTCCCAGAGCTGGACCTTCTAAAGAAAATACAGAACGGCCAACTATGTTTGACAGACGTCAGACTCAATGTGCAATACACAAAGATAGGAGACTGAATCTTAGCTCAATATCTCTTAAAGATTTGTCATCGTCTACTCTGTACGGGTTCCCTGCAGCCCCGCGTCCCACAGCCTGTGACAATTACTTCGAAGAGTACCGAGAAGTTCCTCAGAGTGCCAATACTTTGTCAGGTCTGCGTAGCGCATCCATATTTCAATCCCAAGCTTCGATAGCTAGTGCGAAGTTCTTAGAGGTAGGGGTGGGTATAGAACCACCTCCACCTTCACGGGAAGATGAAATGGTCACATTTGGTGTTGGTGCTAGAGCGAATAGTAAAGATAAGTCTAAGCTGAACGCTAAACGCGATCGCATTCTAGATAATGACCCTCATCGTAGGACCACGCCCGTCTGACGTTAGTGAAACTTCAAATAACTGAGCATATCGTTAATCGATAAGGGACATGACTGTGAACCTAGTGGTATGTTACGTTAAGTGTTATTTAAATGAAGAAAATAAACTGTGAAATTGTTAATTCGAATTTATGATTGTATTTGAGTCATTTATTCATAAGAATGTTACTTTGTAAATTTTCTTTTTCAGAAATATTGTGATTATTGTATTAAAGTTAACCTTTTTGAGACAGAGTTTTATTTACAGAGTGCTCAAACCTCTCTTGACACATTTTTACATGAACTAAATTCCTAGACAGTCAATAAAATTAGAACACCTTTTAGGAGAATTTTCCGATTATTTTAATTTTGTCACATTTTTGGTAATTGGATCTATAATGCTGTTATTTCTGGAAGTAATTCCAATTCCGTTTTGTATTATAGTTTCTTAGAAGTGCCTTTAGGTTTTGTAATGTTGTTTACTTTTATCATTAAGATAAAATTATTACAACTATTCTTATAAACCCAACATCTCAATTAATAAGCACTTTCTAAATATATTTTTAAAAGTTATTATCATTTAATTGTACGAAATTTTGACATAATGATATAACGTTATTGTAAACATTGAAAATGAACCTTAGACATTTATCGTAAATTAGTTGTTGGTAAAAATCGTTCTATAGAGTTTTATAACAATAAGAATATATTGCATGGTCAATGAAAATAAGTTTTATCACAGCAACAAAAAGTTTGGACCAATGTTATCAATAATTTTTTTAAGTTGTTTCCAAATACGTGCTTTCTTTGGCAAAAAAACATAGAAAACATCTTCAAACATGGTTAGGTATGTAATAATTATACATTTATCAATAACGTAAGCTAAGCAATTCTAAGATACATTAGTAAACTATCATTTGCCGTAATTATATAGACATTATAATTTGTTTATCTGGTAGATACTCAATCAAGAGGTTAATGGCTATTGGTATGATATTCTAGAGATGTCCGTTTAATAACTAAGAACTTTGTGATATGTACTATCCTTTGAATGCTGCGATAAATTTAGAAAACGTTGAATATCTTCTTTGTTTACTTACATTTTGATTTTAAGTTTATATTTTGGATGTAACTAGTTGCTGTTGTATTTACTTTATTGTTGGTGTTATTTGCACACACAATGTTAATGAAATTATATTGAACTGATATTTTTCAAATAGCATTAGTATACTTTGGCCTCACGGGCTCCTAATTGAGTGGCTACACTTTGACAACTCAAAATCTCAATCAAATACATAATGCCACACGTATTTGGTAAATCAAATGAACGCCAATCCATACATTTTAATTTCTATTGTCTTAGCATTTAGTTACTTCACTATACACCTAATGATTATTGCCTTACCTTATAATAATTTGTATTATAGTGACTCTAGGGAACTTAGAGAAGAAGAAAGACCAGTGGTACAAGCAACCTTCAATCAGAGAATCAAAGTCATAGTACTGTCCCACTACAGAGGAAGCATTGGCTTATTTGTGCCCTTAATAGTACTGATCGTTATGTGTGGATATGAATATACGGTGAGTTTATATATACATACATTCACATCCTTTCATCCCTTTTGGAGTGGACTAACCTTGGAGATATGGGTCACGGGTCACTTTTTATTATTAATATTGGGTTATTGATGTCTTATGGAACATTGGTGACAGGTTGTTAGGCTATTGCCCAATAAATTTCATATACCCCTAGTCCCTTAGTCACTTCCTACGACATGCCGGGATGAACGGCAACTATCTAGCATTCTTTTTACGTCCTAGACTAGCACGGACCACTGTGCAGTAGGTAGGATTACATTGAGTTGAGTATTTATATTTTTGTTTTGAATATTGAGCCGTGGTAAACTATTACGCTTATATGGCTTTAGGGAACAGTTGGTTGTGAATCAAATTCCCAGAAACACGTATCCTGCAATGAAAATACCATTATGTACATTGTGAAAATTATTAATATGGCAAAAAACTTATCAGGAAGAAATCGTCAATTTTACCAGAAAAGGTCATGACCAGTCAGTGTCTGTATATGCCTCATCTGTTCCAATCTTGACAAACCAATATCGATTCATGGACACTCTATATCTCCTCACACACGATCGGCGGTTATAGGTACCTCTAACGTCACCTTTTTCAATGTCTTAATGGGCTGGCTACGTAACCGCTCTTCCACTTCACCCACATTTATTCCTTTTCTCAAATTTCTAAATTCACATTCAATATCATTCATTTGGTTTGGACAAACTATGGTAATTTACTATAATAATTTACCTACCATACGAATGTTTTCATACAATATCATACTTTCGATTTCCAGAAATGGAGAACGGTGCAAGCGATCTGGTTCTGTATAGTTTGGTTCTTCATATGGCAGCCCGTAAATGTGCCGGTCACTGGAATGATAACAATATTCATATTCCCGTTCACAGGGTTGGAACATTCCCACCTGATAACCAAATGTTTCTTTCAGGTAAAATTTAGACTTACTTAATAATATTTATAGCATTATTACACCAATTGAAACCTTGGTAAGTTCATTCAAGACTTGCGTTAAGGGAACTTAGATCAATACACTACATAAATACATTGCCTCTATTTCCCTAATGGGGGAAGGAGAGACAAGCAGTCCCCACTTTGAACGAGACTATGATTTTTTTGTTTTATTCACAACATTTTTCTTTGTCATACACTCTGATGAACATAATGTACTTGCTAAGAATTTTTATTCTCTTATATGTGTAATAAATTGGTAGATTAAGTGAAATGTGATAAAAAACGTTAAAAATAATATAATATGTTAAAAATTGAAAAACCTTGAATCTCGTCCTTAACTTATCGTTACATCAGCGATGTTAATATTGAATGGGTATTACTACGAAATTAACTTCTTTTCTTATCTTTCCGACCCTTCTTCTATTCTTTTTGACCCGAATAACACTAGTCTTATGTAGTCCTACAATATGATTTTCAGAATGATATCGGCCTCATGATATTTGGAGGAATATTGGGACTTATGGTGAACTCTAGTGGAATAGACAGGCGGTTCCTGTTATATATGCTCACCAAAACGAAAAAGAAAGACAGTGTCGGGTAAAGTACAAAACATGAAATCGCTTTCATTAAGTTAGTGAAGTTATTGTCGTACATAACGTCGGGTAACACATGTTATATTTTGTTTATAAAATATACACGACAAGTCCTCGTTTTTCTTGAGTCTCTCAAAAACATTAGATACATTATCTTACTGGTATTTTGTTCCGTTATAAGGTATGTTATATATGGTAGGTATGATAAAATTAATGACTACGCAGGTCTATATAGTAAAATTGGCGTTTTTAATTGGATCAAGACAAGATCATAATTGGGTGTTGTCAGAGGACCAGTGATACCCAGCTCAGCTGCATGGTACACTACGGCGGCACCAATTTAAAGATTTTTATCGATGTCAATATGCTAAATGTTAAACAGTGATTTAATTAAGTGTTTTCTTTCCGTCACTCAAATTTTCATTTCTTTCTAAAAGAGGGACTACATTAGTAGTAAATTCTATATTAATGTCTTCGTGTATCCGATAATTTTGTTTAATATGACCTAAGAATAAACAGTTTGTTTCCATTTCAAAAGGAATAAAATACGTGATTATGAACATAAAAGAAGGAATATAGTTTCATTTTGTTTTTGTTTATTTTCAGGGTCATGATCAATGCATCGTTAGGAGCGTTCATAATGAGCGCTTTGTCCAACCGAAACATCGTTGCGTCCCAACTCTATGAAATTATGAGAAGTCACATCAAGGAAGACGAAGTAAGTCCTTTTAAACGCATACACGTCTTTTATAGCCAACGCAGTAAATTACATTTCAAAATTCCGATTTTATATGAGATATTAGTAAACGAAATAGCAACAAATAATTTTAAAATTTGTTAAACCGTAACCTAACCTGACAAAGGGATCGGTTATTTTAACTTTGAACTCGAATTTCACTTTTCCTTTTAGGATAGTTTCCGATATGATTATTTTATTATTTTAATATACTAGCAGCATGATTTAATGGCCGTTTTGACGTTTGTCAGCGAATGAAGTTCAATAACGACTCGTTGCAATATTTTAAATAAATATTTACATGTTTGTTTTATTAAACCTTTTTAATCACGTATTACTGACAACAAAACTTATATAATTAAAAATACATAATATATTTTTCGATAATAAATCGTCATTTCACATCACTATTGCAATATGTCAATTGTATATCGCTTGGTATATGCTCGTATGAAAGGCAGTTAGTTTGATGTCTTGGTAAGCTTTACGTAAAAAATATTACTCTTTATTTCAGGTAACGGAAACGATAGGGAAAGTGAATAGGAATGCAGAATATGTACTTAACAACTCCATTCAAACTTCAGCTAGTATTGGTTAGTATGGAAATACCTGAAACTTTATAATTTGTAGTGTATAAGATGTAAAAACTCTCTTTAGTCATTTTAGTTTCTTCTCGCCATGACGTTAGAAACATATAAAATATTTGCCTATTGAGTAAGCTATTACATTATGCATAAAGTATCGTTTAAATTATATACTCATTACCTATTTATAACGCTTGAAAAAATACAATAAAAATTCAAAGGGATATCAAATTACAAACTCGACGATATTAAATTAGACATAAAACTAAAAAGTCGGTATTGCGCTATTAGGTAGTCGATTATTTGCGAAGAGTCTTAAATGGAAAAATACAATTATTTTTACATAAAAGGCCTCGCATACTTGTGTGCCAACTTCACGAATTCACCCTTTCGGAGCATTCAGTCAGATAGATATTAATATGATTATATAATCATTTCTGTTTCAGGCAGTATTTTGATTCCACATGCGTCGTTTGGTACATTGACTTTTAGAGCAATATACAGTGTGTAAGAGTTTAATATGTTATATTAGTTGAGACAATACACGTTACGTCCTTTTTCCAATATTATCCAGATACTATGGACACCCATTAGTTACTATCCTAGCAAACCACTATATTTACACCATACATCCAATTACAATACAATTTTTAATTTCATGTCGAACAATGGCTATAATCATTTGGGTTTTGATTCGTTATCCCTATCTTAGAATAGCTAACAAAAAACTAGCTTTTTATGTATGTGTATTTACTAACACTAATGAATCCTAAATAATAAGATTAATGGGGCTATGTATAGTGTTATGGGTAGCCAGTTGTTTTCTCAATCGGCACGTATGGCTATTCATAGGGCTGTGCTGGTTCCAACATTGACTTATGGTAGTGAAAGTTGGGTATAGCAAAAGAAGCATGAAAGTAGAATCAATGCCGTCGAAATGCGGTCACTGAGAAGCATGTTAGGAGTAACATTGAATGATAGAATTAAAAATAGTGTGATAAGGGAAAGTTGCGGTTTGAAAGAAGATGTAGTGACTAAGATTGAAAAGAGCATGCTTCGATGGTTTGGACATGTTATGCGGATGAATGATAGCAGATTGACAAAAGGAATATATATGAGTGAAGTGGAAGGGCGGTTACGTGGGGGCCGGCCTAATAAGACATATAACAGTCAGATAGACGCTATATTGAAAAAAGGTGACGTTAGGAATACCTATAACCGCCGAGAGTGTATGAGAGGATGTATGAATGTCAATGAAGCGAAAGTGGTCTGTCAGGATCGAGACAAATGGGGATCCGTGATTTCTGCCTACCCCTCTACAGGGAATCAGGCGTGATGTGTATGTATGTACGAATCCTAAATATATTTGATATTTTTTCCATCCGAAACGAATATAAAGCATAAACGTATGTACGTATATATTTATGTCGATTTACAGGCACAGACCCAAAAAAGTAACGATGAACATTTTCAATTATTTGCAATATTTCGCATTTTCCATACCATTGTGCTTAGTCCTCTTTGGCTTTAACCTTGGATATCATGTGATGTTGTACCGTATGTAAGTAACAAACGAAAATAATATATCCATACAAAGCTTTCTTTACATATATACGTTTATTCACACCTGGAACGATGCAGACAAATTTCTTTAGCTTCAATCACAGTCATTAATATTCTCATACATGTTTTTTTCTTCCAAGAAATGGAAGAAACATATTATCATTTCATTAACAGATAAATGTTCTGATTGAAAATCAAAGTTGGAACATCCTTAAATCATAGATATTGAGCCAGATTAATCAGTTTCTGAATAATACACTGCCAATTATACCTATAGTTTAGGACAAAGATTAAAGATTTTTAGAATGTTACTTTCTTAGTAGTATTTAAATTACTATTTATACTACTGATACGCACCTATAATTAATTAGTATAAAATATTTGTTTCCAGCGTGTCAAATAATTCATCAATATCAGATGATGTTGATGTTATGAGGGAAACTCTTCGTGAATTAAGAAATGAGCTTCCTCCACCGAATTTGTACGAAAAAGTAAGTAGCACAAATTTGACTCATAGAATATGATCACCAACCTACTAGTAGCGAATTTTATGGATAGGCCGCTAACATTGAACATAAGTAACAAATCTTATATTAAATTAATAACTACAAGTAGTAGCCTCATAATCATATCTAATCGTAATATTTCAATGTGTATAAATGTGATCAATATTTTTTTATATGTAAAATTTGACCAAAGTCCTAAAAATATAATGTGTATTCTTTACATTTTCAGGTGGTATTTGCATTTCACCTCCTTTTCATTTGTTTATGCCTAATATTATGGAGTGAATGGATAGGAGAACTTTGGTATAAGCATGCGCTGTGAGTAACACACTTGTTGCAATATTTTGTATTTTAATAATGAGTGAATATAGAAGATATTACTTAATTTATTATGAAACGCGGAATGGTAGTAAACATTCTATCATTATTGAAAAAAATCTATATAAAATTCTCTATACACTGTCCAATAAAGTGAAATATTTTTTGTTAATTTATTTTATTTAACAATTGTTTAATGATAATATATCCTTCAAATATGTCATTGAAACTATATAAATGTTTATGCAGCTACATGTCTGGAATTAGTTCAATAATACCTAAATAACTGTTCATAAGATATTCCGTAAATATTTATTTTAGAAAAAAAAACCAAAAATCTTTCAGGTGTTTTTAAGAAAAAACATAGAAAACAAAACTTTCAATTCTGCCAAAACTATGTGCCAAACCTTGGCACATAAAACGTGCAATCAGTACTGCCGATTGCGCGATCGCTCGCACTTAGGATCCTCGCGGGACCGGTAGTGATGTATCGTGTTAATTGTCAACTCTAGTGCATATAAGTTGTATGACTGAGCGTGCCAAAAGATTTGAATACTATACTACACAAAACTAATAATATTTTTTAATTTTATTTGATTTCAGCATACTTGAGAGCACGCCAGCAGTGATAATTTTATTTATAGTGTGCTTTTTGCCAAGAAATTTAGATTTTTTTAAGTACATTACTGCAAAGAGTAAGTAAACAAGCAATTGGGTCAATTGTGTTTTAAGAATATATTCAGAGCTAATGATGAATATGTTGTATGTCATATATTGAAAACTTAATTAAGAAGAAACTAGCCAAATAAAGGAAACAGGGAATAATTGAATAAAGTTGTACCTCTCATTGCGACATGGAAAACCATTTGATGAAACCATTTTATCCACAACCATGAAAATATATAAATTCTGTACCTGTTTCCCCGTATAGGGGCAGGCTGGGATCACGGATCCCCAACTGTGCCGATCCTGACAAACCACTTTCGCTTCACTGACGCTCATTAATCTCTTCATACTAACTCGGAGTTATAGGTGCTTAATTATTTAATAACTTCATAATTTTTTTCAATATTTCGTCAATCTGATTGTGTCACGTTGAAATAAAATTAAACTTCTTCTTATACCAGAGATAAAAAACTTTTTGTATATTATAAGGCTGTAAAATGTATGTTTACTCTACTTACTATTTCAGCTGTAGAAGAATTTCCCCCTGCACAGCAGTCCCCAACGTTTGCGTTCTGGAAATTTATGGATAAAAACTCAAACTACGGATACATGTTTGTCATAGGTAACATTATGTGGATTTGTGAAAGTTGTCCCAACGCTTCACGACTTTTGTATACACACTCTCTTTTTATCGGGCTGGGTAATCAGAGGCTTGACTGCGAAATTTCGACGGTATGATAGGTTTAACCCACTCAAAGCTCACGTGTCACTGGATAGACAGTACCCAAAGTGATAGGTAGTGTACCGTATCGCCGTATATGGTATATGGAGGATAAGTTGTCACTCTTGAGTTTATGTT
The DNA here is from genome assembly GCA_030578115.1 of Leucoptera coffeella. Taxonomy (NCBI): domain Eukaryota; kingdom Metazoa; phylum Arthropoda; class Insecta; order Lepidoptera; family Lyonetiidae; genus Leucoptera; species Leucoptera coffeella. The sequence continues at coordinate 85,555 of JAMBLF010000205.1, forward strand.
ACATTTTATGTTACGCAACCGTTTTAATTCTGATAAAACACATTTAAGAGTTAAACTAAAACACAAACGCTTTAGACCAATAAATCTTGCATGTTACTCAGAGAGTCGGGTGTTCATATCTGCTATATCGGAGGTGGTAACTGTATGACCACCACGTACACACATGCTGACTAGACACATGTCTTGACATAGATAGTCAGTACTCAATGTGACAGGTGCTAAGCCATTTCAGGTGGCCATAGAATTACTCCCTCCACGATAGCGGCGACGTAAACCTGAACCTCTCACTACCAAGCAAGGGTTAATGATCGTGATCGCGTTTGTCTTTTTGTCAAAAGCCTTAAGCCACTAAGCTACATGTAGTACTTCTATTTCCTGTTGCAATTTCAGGAGCAGGAATAGCTCTATGGAAAATGTGCGTATCTAGTTCATATAACTACTATATCGGAGGAAGCTTATTATATATATTTGATATTGGATATGAACTATCTATCCCTTTGATAGTGGTGTTAGCATCAATAGCACCGAATATTATGACCAGTTCTGCAGGAGTAGTGTGTTTGATGCCCGTGATTTTGAGTTTGGTGAGTGAAAAATACCTTAACTTAAACGGCATATATTTTATAAAGGGAATTTTAATTAATGAACCAAAATTAAAATACAAATTTTCGATGTAATGTAATGTAAGCTTTGATACTTTATACGAGTAAATTTGCTTGCATATCACATTATTTACATTGAACCTAGTATATGAAATGAAATGAAATGCGTTTTATTCAACATAAGGATCATTAAATCACGTATAGAAAATTAAAAAAAACATTTTCACATGAAAAATTGGTATTAAAATTAGTTTTTTTTTTATCTATCTGTATGTATATAATGATCAACAATGTTGCTAATGTTAACTATAACTCTTTAGTACCACAATAATTGCACTTGTATTTCCTCTTAATCTCACAATAATTGGTCTCTGTGTCCGAATAAATATTTTCTTTCCTCACTAAGGCAATGACTGATTTCATTCTTTTCAGCCAACCAAAATGAAGGAATGGAATGACCGATTCCACTTGGCAGCTTTGGCGGTAGGCGTGGCTTCCAATTTCGGGTACATGTGGCCGTTCATGAACACACCGGCTTACTATTGCCATGTCGTTGGGAAATCGCCAATGTTGTCTATGGTAAATAAGCAACAAATTTGAGAATGAATGAATGAATTAACGAATCACTTCATAGTATAAAACAAAGTCGCTTTCTTTGTCCCTATGTCCCTTTGTATGCTTAAATCTTTAAAACTACGCAACGAATTTTGATGCGGTTTCTTTTAATAGATAGTGTGATTTAAGAGGAAGGTTTACATGTATAATAACATCCGTTAAATAGTGGAGTAGGCTATTTAGGACAACAGGCTAGTTTGGAACAACAGAGAACTTTTTTTCACCAGATAGTATTCGTCAATATATTATTATACCCGTGTCAAGTTCTGACTATTGCCTGTTTAAGGCATAGGTAGTTTTTCTTCAGATATTTTCAAGTCCTCTGATACCTTTCATTCACCTAAGCAGATACTAGATGACGCTAGTATTCTCACCCATGTGTAGCGAACCTATTGGTGTGAGGATGATATTGATATAATATATTGGTTTTGTTTTGTTAAAACTAGCTGATATATTGCCTACATTTCTAGTCCACTTACTAGACCAGGTACCACTTGTTTGTTCTTATTCAAAAATATAATTTTAAGACCTATATTTCTTTTTCAGGCAAAATTTGGCGTAGGTGCTGTGTTCATAAGTGTGATAATAACGAGTGTGTTTATGGCGTTTTACGCCCCAATAATATGGCCAAGACCATTGTAAGATTGTGTGAATGAAGATACATGTATACGTATTTACATGACATGGCATTAAATACAATTTGATCGTGTTTGTAAATCAATTTTATAGTTTTGTAGTTATATTAAATGAAGTTGTAATTGATTAACACTGTTTTTATATTACCTCTTATTTAACCCGAATTGTATTAATGGTATTTTTGTTAACAATCATAAACGTAGTTGAGTGTGAAATAACAAAAGATCAAAACTTTTTGTGCATTATATCTCATACTTCGTGACCACTATTAATTTGAGACAAAAAAAAATGTGTATGATCCGCAAAAACCAATTCGTTTAAAATAATTCTTAACAAAAGTAATGAAATCAATATCAATATAATAGTATCATATATTTTTATCACAATTATAGGCTCATTTCTCCATTTCTTTCTTAATAACCTTACTTCGTAAGTATTCTATTAGTGTTTTCATTTATCTAGTTTCATGAAAATCTATGTAATATTATGCTTTCTGAGAATTAGACTCCGATACTTCCTTTGATTTTTCTTTTGGTAGGAACATTGTAACAATAGCACCACCTGAAATAAAATATAAAAAAAAATATTTTCTCCTTTAAATCACCATATTAATTACATGATTCAATTCATTATTATGGTTGATACAAATGACTTGAAAAAAATATACATATACAATTGTTTACTTAATATAGTAAATCCTATACTAGTCTAAGACGTAAAAAGAATGCTAACTAGCTGTTATTCTTCCCGACATGTTATAGGAGGCGACTAAGAGATTGGTGTCAATAGAATCTATTAGGCAATCGGCTAGCAACATTTCACTAATGTACTTTTAAGAGATAATTATCCGAATATTTATGCTACAAAGTGATCTAGGAGATATCTCCCAACACAAAAAATGTACAAGACATGAATGTAAATATTGTAATAAATATACTTACATATAACAATGCCAACATAACTTATGTGCATCGAAGTGCAGTGGTAAGGCAGCAAAGCTCCTATGATAAGAGCACTAACGAAGCCAAAACCTCTGGCCACTACAACACCTAAACATGACGCCATGCCTCTTAGATGAGTCGGGTTCAACTCCATTAAATACGAGTTCATATTTCCCAATATAAGTCCCACGTAAATAAAGAGAAACAGGACTAGTACACTCAAAACAGGTGTATTGACAAACATGAGTAAGATTCCGGCGATTATAGAGACTATAAACATCAGTAATGTTACCATTTTTCTGCCAATAGAGGGCACTAAAAAGGAATATAAAAACACTAGGAGAGCGCCTCCAATTGAGAAAAATGTTAGAAAGTATAGTGTAGTTAGGTCGATAGCATGGTTGCAACCTAAGTCTTCAACAGTCTGAAAGAAAAAGTGAATATTATTATAAAATTTCTATAAGAGACATCACATTGATAGAACTAATATCTTTAGACAGACAGTAAAAAGGAATTAATGCTAAACATTCTATATGTAAGCATGGGATTCACACGAAAATATAATCATGAACATTTTCATACCTCTACTGGTTTTGTCGATGTACTGGCAACCTCACAAAATGTCTTTCCATTGCTCTTTTCGTCTCGAAAGTATGCATTAGTTATTGTTGGAACCCATACTACGTAGCCTGTACCACTGAAATGAAACACCTGATTAATTAACATGGTTTTTCAATTACATAAATACTAAAACTAGGCTACTCACACATTATTAAAAATAATCATAAAATTCTATTTTTAAAATTGCGCGTCAAATTATGGTTTGATATTAACTACCATTAGACAACACAAAAGCTCAATATTGTGACACATTGTAATTCTCATCTTTTCATAACTCATTTGCTCATAGAAACATAAAAACGATTAAACCATAGTGATCTTGTTTCAAAAGTTTTGTGCTTTATTTTAGCCTTTTAGAAGAATGAATGAGATGAACCTTTTGATCGATATCTTTGAACCTAATCTTCATCACCATTTCAAGCCATCATAATATCTAAGCATAATTGAGCGTAATTGGTCTTAATACATCCTAAATGTTATATGATTATACTCACGGCATATAAGCAGCTAGGAAAATGAAGTAAATTTTGAGATTGTTATTTCGCAAAGGCCGCTTGAACAAAGGCGCTGTTTGACCCCAAATGCGTTTCAACAAACTGTCTTTAGAGTTGAAAGCACTGATATTTTCAGGTTCTAAGGCTTTGACCTGAAAATAAAAGTAGTGCATTTTATCAAAGTTATTTATCCTGCATAGATGTGTACAACAATGATGAAACGTAATATAATTATTAGTTTCTTTTTTTGTTTTGACTATTACTTTTAATTGACCAGAGTATGATAAGTAAAATATGTATTTATTTATTTACAACAACTATTCAGATTCCATTACAGAAATTTCCAATGCGGTATGCGAAAAATTTTCTAATTCCATCTTTATAGTATATTAAGAAACAATTACATATTCAAAATAAAATTCATTTAATTAATTATATTTCATTAATATACAGATCTTTAACACGTTGTGACATATGAATATACTAATGTAAGTCAATATAAACATGATTGTTTTGCTTGCTAATGGGTTATTTTCAATCCATTTAAATGCTAGATTTTGGCCGTAAAATGTTGATAACTCAACTACTACACTCTTAAACTAACTTATAAAGAAAGTAACTAAAATCGAAACGTCGTAACTCAAACTGAGTACCTCATATCCAGTTTGCTTATTCCTTGTATTAATCAAATACATAGTTCTTAAGGTTTCCAGCGCCTCTGATTCCCTGTTTCTGCTTAGCTGGAACTTGGGACTTTCTCCAAGGAATGCCAGTATCATTATACCCAGTATAGATGGGATGGTAATTAATTGCAAGAATAGCCTCCACGGGTAGTAGGTAATGCCTATCCATGGCAATGGTACTTGGAAAGTTTGCTGGAATACTGGGATGGCGAAGACTGAAAACATAGAAAAATTATTTAGTATCAAATTTAAATTTATTTAGTAAAAATAGGCGATTAAATTATTAAATTTATATACATAACTTGTTATATCACTTTAAACATTTATAGTTTCCTTCTATGGAAAAACCACCAAATCAAATCACTGCCTTCAAAGTTAACTTTGTCTGGCCACAGAACTTCGCAATGCCGATTTAATCAGGTTTTCATTTGGCTGATACGAAAAGTATTACAGCCATAACAGAACTAAAAACGACTCATTCATAACTACTAAAGAGATTGATTTAACATCTTAGGATACGCCAGGCAAAAATATCATGTACGCGCCCGTTGCCCTATAGAGAAGTATAAAGAGTTATAGAAATCATTTATTTACATTTTACTTCTCTTTTTTTAAGCAAGATAGAAATAAATAAATTTTATTATTAGAATATCTTCCAATAAATTTAGTCACATACTTACTACCAATAACGAAATGCCCAAGCATATTTACGCTAGTCATATAAAGGATGAGACGATCTCTCCATCGTAATGGAGTGCTTTCTCCCAACAGTAAGAACCCTGCTGCATTTGCTGATGCTGTACTGGATTTAAGAAATACTTTTATGTTATAAGTTATGTACATACGTGTAATGAATAGAAACATAATTTTTTTGCTCTAGAATTGCGTGATAGTAAAAATATATTATTATGCAAAATATTATCAAAGGTAATAATTATATATTATATAAAATTAACATTATTTAATTAACATTATATAATTGGTTAAAATATAGATTTTGGAACCAAGTTCATAATTAGATCTTGTAGTATTTTAAGATATTTGCATTTCTCTTTGAAATGCACGTACATGTTACGTACACCTAAATAATTTTAATGCTTATCTAGTGTACTACTCATAAATTTTTAATGAAGTTTACTTCCAAATTTCCAAATTAAGCTTTAAAGAAACTTTGTTCATAATTACGAGTACATTTTGTATTATGTTCAGATATGTACAGATGTATATTTGTTTTCATACTATTATTTCCTGTAATAACTACCAAAAAATACATACAAAAAGAACATAGTAAATAATATCTTAGTACAACCTACCAAGCTCCAGATAAAAACTTGAGGATGCACATTACAGTGAAAGATGAGACGAGGCTGCTCGCCAAGCTCATTAGCACGCCCACCGTCATTGCACCTAATAGGGTAAACCGACGGCCGAAGATATCTGAACACAGACCCCAGGCGAAAGAGGATACCATCACACCTGTAAATAATAAAGAAAGGCATATTGATAAAAAAAAGAAATGTTGATAATGAATTATTCATTAATATATTATTGACCTTTTTTCATATCTTAGTGACTCTATGTCCATTTAGATATTCTTAGTTTATTTTAAGTTTACTTATTCACCTTTATTTTAAGCCAAGAAGACAGTCAGATAGCATTATATTCACGTAAATTAAACGATTGCAAATATACAAACATACATATCACAGGAAAACCCCATAGAGGGGTAGGCTGAGATCACAGATCCCCTTCTTTCCTTATCCTGACAAACCACTATCGCTTATATTATATACACACTTGCCAGTTATTATACAATTGCATACATACAATTTAGAATAAAATTACGTAATTATAAATCTTCTTACCAATAAGCGGTATCGCCGTAAGTACTCCTTGTTGGGCAGTTGAAAACTGCAAATGGCAAGCGATTGCTGGTATGGCCACACTGATACCGAAAAGGTCTAATATCATTCCTAAAATCATTAAGGAACAGCTGGCGAGCATAGCCAGGTTATATATGCCGAAGCCTGAAACGTAAATATGTTCTATTTTAAGAAGTAAATACCATTGTTTTAACCAAATAGTTTTGTTAATATTTCTGACGTTTTTTTCCTTTCCTAGAGGAATGCATAACTGTGAGTATATGTTTGTAGATAATATGAATAGTCATCGTTTCCAAAATCAAAGACTCTTAAAAAAAAAATATAAGAATTAAAATAGCGGGTGATACTTGAACTTATCATATATTATACAATCAACATTTGTTTTTCTTCTTCTCTCTTTACGACTCTTAACTCTTTTTAAATGTCAAAAGTACTGGATGCATTTTATATAGACACCTACTTGTAGTAGATATTATCATCTTTGTGTCATTTCACTTGGTAAGTATTTTATGATTTATAGTATTCAATAAAATCAGATACAAGACATTACTCTTACTGTTGTGAATGTATGATTGTTATCATCTCTTTTTTCAAACTTTATAATAATGAAGGAATAAGTGTATAAGAATGTTATAATGACCGTCATTTTCTATAAAGTCAGGCGTCAAAGCCACACTACTATTACCTATTCCAAAGGAAATAGAAGCGCAGTAGCGTCTCCGTAGCGCGATTGCTATCTCATCTCACCGTAGTATTCGATGCTTTTTATTTTCGTATATTTTATTATGACTATGTACATAGAAATTTATTCAACTTCATTTCCATTGGTACATGGTCAAGTGTCATTTGAACCCTGCACCCACTGATACAGAGTCAAGCCTCAAACAACTGAGCTAGGAATTGTAAATGTATTTTTATTATATTGCTAGGTAAAGACTAGAAACTATACGCGCTTCATAACCTAAGATAAAATGAATCCTTGACACGACCTTGCAATGTCAATTTATACAACATTACAAACGAAATAAACTATTGTTTGATAAGCCCAGTGTTTGCCTATAAACAATAGCTTTACTGTTACGCTGTCGATAAGAGACATTCTTACTTTCTTCCTCTTCATATACCAAGTTTTTGAAATATCCCATACTATAAGAACTGAAGAGTAACACACACGCGATCACGGGGTAGTCAGATTTTCCGGTATCCAACTCCGCAAATGCGGAAGTAGTAAATCTATGGCCCCCTCGAACCAACCTGTTGACCAGAAAGTCAGTACAGATATGTAACAGGTAAGCCGTGTCGCCATTTACAAGCTCTTAGTGTCAAACTTTTGGGTAACTGGGTATAAAATGAATATAACTTTAATTGTGTTATAAAACTTATATATTTTTTAACCTTCTCTAGTCGCCCCCACAAGAATAGAAATAATGATAAACAGTGACTCAGCATTAACAGCTTAAAGCATTTTGAGATGATAACCTAAACCTTTTGAGGATTTGAGATTGCCTGACGCGTCACGGTAAGTATATTAATGCCATTTTGATTTTTATTTATTTATACCCGTCACATGTAAAACGGTTCTCGAATGACGACCGCGTCTCGGTAAACGTAGTGTAGGACGCCCCCCCTGCTAGATGGACCTATGACCTGAAAAAGGTCGCTGGTAGTGGTTGGCTGAGGGCCAAGAGTGATCGTGTTTTGTGGCGTAAACTTGGGGAGGCCTAAATCCAGCAGTGGACCGACATAGGCTGATTGATTGACCTGTCACATATTGTGATGATACAATGTTGATTACAACGTTTAAACAAATGTATTTGGCATTTTTCCTATACTTATATCATTTGAAAGTTGATTATTATAAGTAAATTATTAACAAATGATATAAATAAATACATATTTGCGTTGCCAATTATTCTGTCGTGAAGAAAAGAAGTTTAATTCAATACTAAAGTGCAAATTTTCATAAACGGAATATATAAAGTAATGTATTCTTTCCTTAATTTTATTGACACATAAAATATAAAGAAAAGGTCTGTACAATATATACTTATATCTAAAAGTACGTACTTTTTCAGTATTGTATTAACATATAAAGTGGAAAAGAAATTAAATACCTCTTACCTGACTTATCCAGAGCCTCTTCATAAGTGGTTCTATGTAAATTTGGGGCCATTTCCGTAGAAACCATTTTAAAATTAATTAAAAATCAACTTAGTTCACATTTACATTGAGTTTATAGTGTTAATTTTTAGAATATATATTTTTATTTATAGTAAAACTTTCTTTCTTTTTTATTCAATCAAATATATGATTCTATTAATTCACATTTATAAAAAAACAAAAACCCAAGTCCACTATTAAGATGTTTCGTTCACGCAAAACAAAAATTTTATATACACCGCGTGAACTAACATGTTGTTATTACTCAAGAGATGATAAAATAATAAATAATTATCTCGCTAACGAGATAACGGCTATTCAGTTTCTTAAGTACACAACCATCTGTTTTCAGTTCATAAAATTTTTAATCTTGTAGCCAACAATTCAATTTCCCAAGGGGTCCTAAAAATGCATATAGTAGTAATAATAATACAGTATAGAATATGTTAGTTATAAGCGTTCTGAAATTATCTGCCCGTGAACTTGCACTTAAAGGTTAATAGCACACCAACCATGTTATCTGTTTAACTACATGCATGCACTATATCTTAAACATATTAATAAATGTATTAACTCATTCGACACCACGCCATTTTTCAGCGTCTTACTAGCGCAGCCGCCATACAAACGGTCATGAACACGCTAGGCGTGTCGGCGGCTTTGCGAATTAGAAAAATTGAACACGCCACGCGTGTCTACTGGCTCTACGCGAAGTTTGATGTTTATATATACGTTAATTATACATTGTGGTAGTTTATTTCCTTAGTTCAGTTTGTGCAACGAAGGAATTGTGGCGAAATATGGATATTCTGTTTAGTAGGTAAATTAAATATGATGTGATTCTCAAACTTTGTTGTTTGTATGGATAAATTATTTACTCATATATCGACTAAATTCACTCAAAACATATTATTGTGTCAGTACTAATATTATAATAAATTCACTAATAAACGTAGTTGCAAGAATAAAACAAGCTAACGTAGCGAGTTTGATGGAAAGTTAAACAAACTTTTAGAACCTCTGGTTCTTGGCATTACACAAGGTATTCATTTTTTGTATAAACATAACTTCTTTCAAAGTCGAAACCACGTGAATATATGGTTATACGTGTGGTAAATACCACGTACACAAATTTTTAATAAAATGTTTCATGTACTTTTCGAGATATTATCGAAAACTTATGGACACGCCAGGCGTGTCCGTGGCGTGGCAAGTAGAATTTTCAAGAACACGCAAGGCGTGTCGTTGGCTCTGAATGAGTTAATATATATTCTAAGAGTACGTAAGTTTGTATAGTACATAAAATTACGCATATATTTAAAAGAGAAAGAAAGAAAAAAATTTACTTACTGCACACATAAACGACAAACATAATTCCAAGACACATAACTAAATACAATGAAATTCTACTGCACCAGCATCTGCTGCAGCCAGGTAACAGCGCTGGTCCTCCGCCGGCACCCGAATAGGAAATCAGACAAAAACACAACCTATTTTGAATTTGAAACTGAACTATTTTATATCTCTAACCCATTTTCACTAATGTCTAAAATAAAAATGCATGAATTCTTATAATAGATACTTATCACTACATAGTATAAAACAAAATCGCTTTCTCTGTCCCTTTGTATGTTTAAATCTTTGAAACTACGCAACGGATTTTGATGCAGTTTTTTTATAAGATAGAGTGATTCAAGAGGAACATCCATTAAATAGTGGAGTAGGTTTTATATTTTATACCCATGCGAAGCCGGAGCGGGTCGCTAGTAAATGAATAAAATACATACGCTGATTACTCTTTCCAGTCGATCCCTCATCACTGAGGATCGGGACTCCTCTGGTAATACTGGACTATGCTCTTCCATTGATAGCGGTGCTCCACTAGCCGCATTGCAGCTTTCAAGGACTTCGCTGCTTAATAGAACAAGTTTTAATAAAGTTACATCCAATAAAAACTAATTAATATGTGATACAGCTTTTTAGATATTGAAAACAACGTAATGAAAGGCACTATCCTTCATCATATAACTTTTGAATTACAAACTAAGTCTAAATCCTGCTATTTTTACCGACAAAAATATACTTTTCTATTCTTTTTTTGTATGGATTATATTATTGCCTCAAACTTACAAACTTTTCACAACAACTCACAGTTGGGAACAAATGAGATGCAAGGAAATCATACCATAATCTTAGTTGTAAAAACTTTTTCTGCTACATAATATAACTTTACCTTCTTTAATCAGACAACATTATATTGTCAATGGTATTAAAATATTACATCACATATTTTGATTATAATACGAAAACCTAGTAGTTTTGCTACATATCTATTGCATAATAAAACTTAGTGTATGAGAGTCCTATTAAAGTTCTGGAACAATGCTTAAATATAATAATATGATTAGTAATACTCCGAGCACCATCCAGGAACCAGCACCGGTGTTAGTATATCTATATTTTATATTATACCTTATAACATATCAAATTGGAGACATTCTTCTCAAGGTGTACGTAGTGTGAAGAACAGAAGAGAATGTATGAGAAGGTTAAAGTTTGTGAGAGAAGCAATAGTGATTTGTTAGGATCGTTCCAGGTGGCGATCGATAATCCCTGCTTTTCCCCTTTGGGGTAGAGGCGTATTAAACGTATGTAATATAATATAATATTCGTTTACTTGGACAAGAAGATAGATCCAAGTGCAATTTAACTATGCGAACAGCGTTTTTACTTGTGCCATATGAATTCTGACTTTTAGGGACAAAATAGGGTCACACAACTCACCTTCATTCATTCATCAATGTCGAATGTAAAGATCCAGATCTGTTATCGCAGTTTCTTTTGTACTTGATGACGTCATCATTAGTTATATAGACTTTTTTAGTTATTTATTTAGTTCACTTATTCCCAGAATAGTTTTAACTAACTAGCTGTCGTTCTTTCCGGCATGTCGTAAATTTAATTTATTGGACAAAAGGCTAGCAAGTAGATACCAATTTTCCATACGACATCACAGCGTTGCAAACACATCTGCTAGGGATTAAAGGACATAAACGTATACTTATGTTTTAAGCGAAAGATTTGTCAGGATCGTTCAAGATGGCAAATAGTCTCTGCCTATACCAATAGATAAAAGTATTTGATGGGATGTATGTAATATTTTCTTTTTGTTTTACAGACAGCAGCCACTAAGATGCCAGGATCGCATCATTTTGTTCTTGACGTACCACTGGAGGGGATTAGTGGCACTGTTTACACCATTCGTGTTCTTGTTCCTCGTAATTGGTCCCAACGTACAAGTAAGTATGGTCAAATACATATATGACGTGTGTACCGTGTGAAAGATAGAAGAATAGTGGAATCCTGGGACCCAAGTCAACTAATGCTTTTTGCTAAATTTAAGTACAATATGAGATCAGTAAAAGTGTGAAGTTGGTAGTAAATTAACAACTTCACAATATTACTGATCTGATAATGATTTGTGTTAGTGCTACAACCCATTAGTAGACTTGGGCCCCATATGTCATACGCTAGCATCAATTGTAATGGATTTCAAAATAAACCTAAAATGTAATTTTATACAAAAATATGTATTTTTAAAAACGTTCTCTGCAAATCTGGTACGTAAATAAGGGCCTAGAATGTTTCATTTTATTATCACCCCAACCTAGTCCAAAAATCGTGGAACCGGCGAAAGAAATTGATGTTATTATGTCGCCGTTTTTCTGTATATCCCGATATGATAAGGATTAAGAGTATATGTAAGTAATTATATAAAACTCTTGTTTACAGAAATACCATTGGTTATCCTATTGCATAATAGTCATGGCTATTTACTGGATTACGCAATGCATGCCTATTATGATGACGTCATTGATACCGATAATAGTATTTCCTCTGACAGACATCATGTCGACTGCGGCAACTGTTGAGTGTTATGTCAATGTAAGTATCATACGTACATACACACATAACGCCCAACTCCATGTAGAGTAGGGATAGAGGGTCTCACGGATCCCCATCTGTCCCGATCCTGACAAACCACTTTCGCTTCAATGACACTCATACGCTCTCGGTGGTTATGGATACTTGGTTCGTCAGACTTAACGTAACTTTGAGTACTAATATGATTATAGCCACAAGTATCCTTACATCATAATAATTATATATTTCTGAAAGTGAGTGTAAAGAACATTAGTGAGAAAGTTAATCGATATTTAATAAATTTGTTTACAATATAAAGAAAACGATATTTAAGAAGAAGTCTAATCGAGGTAGAATTCATTTCTGTCTTTTAACGTCTGTTAATCCATTTCTGGGTGGACAGAACCTTGGATATAGTATGATAATATCTAGTAGGTCACTAAGTATCTATATTGGCATTTTATTTCATAAACGCCAAATCCCTTAGTCATCTCCTACGACATACTGAGAAAAACGGCAGCTTGTTAACCTTCTATTTAAATCCGGGGGTCCAACGGGGTGCATCAACTATTGTGTAGCAATAATTAGCATCCAATACTAGGTGTCCTTTTATCTCATTTCGCGAAAGATAAGATAAACACTCTCTGTAATTTAGCAATACGTAGACACTTACTATTGCACAATGATATGAAATGTTTAGTTAATTCATTAAAAAGAATAGGGTAAACATATTTTTTCAGTTATCACTGTGTTGGTAAATATGTGCTAATTTAGGACGGAAATAGATTCTGAATAGGGTTTTGTCAATTTCTATAGACTACATAATACTCGAACGAGGCCGTATCCCGTATTAGGAAGCCATTAGTTTGATTAGTCTTATCTGATTTATAATAATATTATAATAATAAGTTTGTGTTACTGACATATTTTTTATAAAAAATGTTTGTATTTACTTTTAATAAGTGATTTTATAATCCTTATGTTGCATAAAAAGAGTTTCATTTCATTTTCATTAAAAAAAGAAATGTACTTTTTGATAATGTCTTTTCTGTGAAATGTGAGTCCATTCTTGTTAAGAAAAAAAGGATAGCTTTAGTTTGTACCTTCACTACTTTTTACTATTTGATAAAAAAAATACCTTACACTGAGCATCGTTCAGGAAACTGAACATCTGGTTAACACGCAGTTGCGGAGATGCAAACCTGAACCTCTGACCACCCCGTAAGGCTGTTAACGCGTTTGTCTTTTTTGTTTTAATAATACACTTACGCATATAGAACTGTCGCAATCATGTATATTAAATACATACATATCTATAGTCACGCTTCTACTTCCCGATCGTTTGAGATTATCAATATTTTAAGGAACAATAAATTGTTATATATAATATATAGTTTCATTCAATAAGCTTTTTTGTTTCAGAACATAGTGCTTTTGTTCATTGGAACTCTGATTGTAGCTGCGGTCATTGAACATTCGACTCTACCTCGGAGGATTTCTTTGAGTTTAATCAAATTCATCGCCATCTCTCATTATAAGTTAGTACATAATTTATTTTTACATGTTATGAGATAAGTAAGTAAGACTTCAATCAACGTTTCATTACCACATTTTTTATTATTTAAGAGTGACAAGTAAACACAATTCTGTAGTACACAAGTTTACACAATACACTTATTTTTTTAATTCAACAGTGCTTTACGTACAAAAATAAAGAAATCAATTTACAGTGATGAATACTAAGAAATTTGAATTTCTACGAAATCTAGTAAAATTGCAATACTATCAAAACTAAGTTTAAACAATGCCTAAAACAACAATGATGCCCGTTATTCTAGTGCCACAAACTTGTCTAAACGTTAACTGTAGCGCTGTTGTTAGCACTGCTGTAAACGATTTCAAAATGGACGATTTGAAGGCAAAGGCGTTTATTAGTTCCTTATTTGACCAACCTATCACAAAAAATGTTTCAATGATAATTTCTTATCTAATGAGGATTCGATAACCTAATTACTTACCATTATAACTTATAATACTGACAATTTTAAGACAGTTTCGCTGTCTGAAAGTGACTAGTACCACGATATGGTTGTATTAGATAATCATCGTTTCCGCGTAGATATTGAGATAAAATAATCAAATCAATGTACAGTTTGACAGTTTTTAATTTTGTACTAGTGATGGGAATATAAACGAGCATTTAAATAATAAAATAATTAATAAAAATACATTTACGAAATGCGTCGAATACTACGATGAGGAAAAATATCATGAGAAAACCCACCTGTTCCCCGAACAGGTAATAGTTAGTGCTTGTAAATGGCGACATGGCTTACTACCTGTCATATTACTGACTATCTGGTCAAGACATGGATTTGAGGTGGATGTATAATTAACTACCTGAACCATTGACTACCATTCTCTCTAAATCATTGTCCTGAAAATGACTATTCTCTCACAAACATGGATCTGAAAAGGACTATTCTCACACAAACATGTGCTTGAAAAGGACATTTCAGTTACAAACACGGTCCTGAACAGGACATTTCACTTACAAACATTATCATGAAAAGGAAATTTCTTTTACAAACATGGTCCTGAAACGGACATTCCACTTACAGAAATGGTCCTTCACACATTGGTCGCCATAGTGGGTCAAAATGACCGACACCTCATATACTATTCTTTTTGAAAAGGGTTACAAACCGGTTGGACATTTCACTTACAAACATTATCATGAAAAGGAAACCAAAATGGTGAAACGGACATTCCACTTACAAAATGGTCCTTCACACATTTCGCCATATATGACCGACACCTCATATATGGTCCTAAAAGGACATTTCATATATAAACATGGTCCTGAAAAGGACATTTCACTTACACTTACAAACATGTTCCTGAAACAGCCATTTATAAACATTGTCCTGAAAAGGACTATTATTACACGATCATTGTCCTGGAAAGGACGATTCTCTCACAAACATGTTCCTGAAAAGGCCATTTCACTCACAAACATGTCCTTTACAGAACCATGGTCTTAAGGGCTTAGTCCTTTTCCGGACCATGTTTGTAAGTGATATGTCCTTTTCAGGAACATGTTTGTGAGAAAATAGTCCTTTCCAGGACAATGACTTTGAGAAAGTAGTACTTTTTAGGACCATGGTTTTGAGAGAATAGTCCTTTTCAGGACAATGGTTGCAAGAGAATAGTCCTTTTCAGAACAATGTTTGTAAGTGAAATGTCCTTTGCAGGAACATGTTTGTGAGAGAATAGTCCTTTTCAGGACAATGATGGTGAGTAAAAACCATGGACATGGGTTTGAGAGAATAGTTCTCTTCAGGAAAATGGTTGTCAGAGAATAGTCTCTTTAGGACCATGTTTGTATAGTCCTTTTCAGGACCATGATTCTAAAAAAATAGTCCTTTTCAGGGCAATGTTTATGAGAGCATTACAGGGCCATGTTTGTTAGTGAAATGTCCTTTTCAGGAACATGTTTGTAAGTAAAATGTCCTTTTAAGTACCATGTTGATAGATGAAATGTCCTTTTCAGGACCATGATTGTGAGAGAATAGTCCTTTCCAGGACAATGACTATGAGAAAGTAATACTTTTCAGGACCATGATTTTGAGAGAATAGTCCTTTTCAGGACAATGGTTGCAAGAGAATAGTCCTTTTCAGAACAATGTTTGTAAGTTAAATGTCCTTTGCAGGAACATGTTTGTGAGAGAATAGTCCTTTTCAGGACAATGTTTATGAGAGCATTACAGGACCATGTTTGTTAGTGAAATGTCCTTTTCAGGACCATGTTTGTAAGTAAAATGTTCGTATAAGGAACATGTTTTTAAATAAAATGTCCTTTTCAGGACCATGATTGTAAGTAAAAGGTCATTTTAAGCCACATGTTTGAAAGTGAAATGTCCTTTGCAGAATATTGTTTGGGAGAGAATCGTCCTTTTCAGGACAATGATGTTGAGAAATAAGTCCTTTTGAGGACCATGGTCTTGAGAGAATAGTCCTTTTCAGGACCATGTTTGTGAGAGAATAGTCCATTTTTGACCAAAATATTCTTGAAAAATAATAGTCAATTTCAGAAATATCCTTAAAGGACGAAAGTCCTATTGAGGAATATCCTTGTAGGATAATAGACCTTTTTAAGACAACGTTTGAAAGACGATAGTCCTTTACAGGACTACGTTTGAAGGACTAAAGTCCTTTTCAGGAATATCCATGAAGGACGATAGTCCTTTTCAGGAATATCCTTGAAGGTGGATAGTCCTTTTTAGCAATGTACTTAAAGGACGACAGTCCTTTTCAGGAATTTCCAAAAAGGACAATAGTCCTTTTTAGAAATATCTTTGAAGGACGATAGTCTTTTTTAGGAATATAATGATGGGAATATAAACGAGCATTTAAATAATAAAATAATTAATAAAAATACATTTACGAAATGCGTCGAATACTACGATGAGGAAAAATATCGTGAGAAAACCTACCTGTTCCCCGAACAGGTAATAGTTAGTGCTTGTAAATGGCGACATGGCTTACTACCTGTCATATTACTGACTATCTGGTCAAGACATGGATTTGAGGTGGATGTATAATTAACTACCTGAACCATTGACTACCATTCTCTCTAAATCATTGTCCTGAAAATGACTATTCTCTCACAAACATGGATCTGAAAAGGACTATTCTCACACAAACATGTGCTTGAAAAGGACATTTCAGTTACAAACATGGTCCTGAACAGGACATTTCACTTACAAACATTATCATGAAAAGGAAATTTCTTTTACAAACATGGTCCTGAAAAGGATATTTATAAACATGGTCCTGAAACGGACATTCCACTTACAGAAATGGTCCTTCACACATTGGTCGCCATAGTGGGTCAAAATGACCGACACCTCATATACTTTTTTGGGCCTTGGTGACCAAAGTGTTAAAAGGACATTTCATATATAAACATGGTCCTGAAAAGGACATTTCACTTACACTTACAAACATGTTCCTGAAACAGCCATTTATAAACATTGTCCTGAAAAGGACTATTATTACACGATCATTGTCCTGGAAAGGACGATTCTCTCACAAACATGTTCCTGAAAAGGCCATTTCACTCACAAACATGTCCTTTACAGAACCATGGTCTTAAGGGCTTAGTCCTTTTCCGGACCATGTTTGTAAGTGATATGTCCTTTTCAGGAACATGTTTGTGAGAAAATAGTCCTTTCCAGGACAATGACTTTGAGAAAGTAGTACTTTTTAGGACCATGGTTTTGAGAGAATAGTCCTTTTCAGGACAATGGTTGCAAGAGAATAGTCCTTTTCAGAACAATGTTTGTAAGTGAAATGTCCTTTGCAGGAACATGTTTGTGAGAGAATAGTCCTTTTCAGGACAATGATGGTGAGTAAAAACCATGGACATGGGTTTGAGAGAATAGTTCTCTTCAGGAAAATGGTTGTCAGAGAATAGTCTCTTTAGGACCATGTTTGTATAGTCCTTTTCAGGACCATGATTCTAAAAAAATAGTCCTTTTCAGGGCAATGTTTATGAGAGCATTACAGGGCCATGTTTGTTAGTGAAATGTCCTTTTCAGGAACATGTTTGTAAGTAAAATGTCCTTTTAAGTACCATGTTGATAGATGAAATGTCCTTTTCAGGACCATGATTGTGAGAGAATAGTCCTTTCCAGGACAATGACTATGAGAAAGTAATACTTTTCAGGACCATGATTTTGAGAGAATAGTCCTTTTCAGGACAATGGTTGCAAGAGAATAGTCCTTTTCAGAACAATGTTTGTAAGTTAAATGTCCTTTGCAGGAACATGTTTGTGAGAGAATAGTCCTTTTCAGGACAATGTTTATGAGAGCATTACAGGACCATGTTTGTTAGTGAAATGTCCTTTTCAGGAACATGTTTGTAAGTAAAATGTTCTTTTAAGTACCATGTTGATAAATGAAATGTCCTTTTCAGGACCATGTTTGTAAGTAAAATGTTCGTATAAGGAACATGTTTTTAAATAAAATGTCCTTTTCAGGACCATGATTGTAAGTAAAAGGTCATTTTAAGCCACATGTTTGAAAGTGAAATGTCCTTTGCAGAATATTGTTTGGGAGAGAATCGTCCTTTTCAGGACAATGATGTTGAGAAATAAGTCCTTTTCAGGACCATGGTCTTGAGAGAATAGTCCTTTTCAGGACCATGTTTGTGAGAGAATAGTCCATTTTTGACCAAAATATTCTTGAAAAATAATAGTCAATTTCAGAAATATCCTTAAAGGACGAAAGTCCTATTGAGGAATATCCTTGTAGGAAAATAGACCTTTTTAAAACAACGTTTGAAAGACGATAGTCCTTTACAGGACTACGTTTGAAGGACTAAAGTCCTTTTCAGGAATATCCATGAAGGACGATAGTCCTTTTCAGGAATATCCTTGAAGGTGGATAGTCCTTTTTAGCAATGTACTTAAAGGACGACAGTCCTTTTCAGGAATTTCCAAAAAGGACAATAGTCCTTTTTAGGAATATCTTTGAAGGACGATAGTCTTTTTTAGGAATATCCTTGAATGACGATAGTCCTTTTCAGCAATATCCTTGAAGGTCGACAGTTCTTATCAGGAATGTCCTTAAAGGGCAAAAGTCCTTTTCATGAATATCATTGAAGGACGATATTCCTTTTCAAGAATATCCTTGAAGGACGATAGTCCTTTTCAGCAATTTCCTTGAAGGTCGACAGTTCTTATCAGGAATATCCTTAAAGGGCAAAAGTCCTTTTCATGAATATCATTGAAGGACGATATTCCTTTTCAAGAATATCCTTGAAGGACGATAGTCTTTCTCAGGATCATCCTTGAAGGACGATAGTCCTTTTTAGGAATATCCTTGAAGGACGATAGTCCTTTTCAGGAATGTCCTTGAAGGACGATAGTCCTTTTCAGGAATATCCTTGAAAGACGATAGTCCTTTTCAGCAATATCCTTGAAGGTCGACAGTTCTTATTAGGAATATCCTTAAAGGGCAAAAGTCCTTTTCATGAATATCATTGAACGACGATATTCCTTTTCAAGAATATCCTTGAAGGACGATAGTCTTTCTCAGGATTATCCTTGAAGGACGATAGTCCTTTTTAGGAATATCCTTGAAGGACGATAGTCCTTTTCAGGAATATTCTTGAAGGATGATAGTCCTTTTTAGGAATATTCTTGAAAGACGATAGTCCTTTTCAGGAATATCATTGAAAGACGATAGTCTGTTTCAGCAATGTCCTTAAAGGTAGACAGTCCTTTTCAGGAATGTCCTTCAAGGACAATAGTCCTTTTCAGGAATATCCTTGAAAGACGATAGTCCTTTTTAGGAATATCCTTGAAGGACGATAGTCTGTTTCAGGAATATCCTGGAAAGACGAAAGTCTGTTTCAGCAATGCCCTTAAAGGTAGACAGTCCTTTTCAGGAATATCCTTCAAGGACAATAGTCCTTTTCAGCAATATCCTTGAAGGTCGACAGTTCTTATCAGGAATGTCCTTAAAGGGCAAAAGTCCTTTTCATGAATATCATTGAAGGACGATATTCCTTTTCAAGAATATCCTTGAAGGACGATAGTCCTTTTCAGCAATATCCTTGAAGGTCGACAGTTCTTATCAGGAATATCCTTAAAGGGCAAAAGTCCTTTTCATGAATATCATTGAAGGACGATATTCCTTTTCAAGAATATCCTTGAAGGACGATAGTCTTTCTCAGGATCATCCTTGAAGGACGATAGTCCTTTTAAGGAATATCCTTGAAGGACGATAGTCCTTTTCAGGAATGTCCTTGAGGGACGATAGTCCTTTTCAGGAATATCCTTGAAAGACGATAGTCCTTTTCAGCAATATCCTTGAAGGTCGACAGTTCTTATCAGGAATATCCTTAAAGGGCAAAAGTCCTTTTCATGAATATCATTGAAGGACGATATTCCTTTTCAAGAATATCCTTGAAGGACGATAGTCTTTCTCAGGATTATCCTTGAAGGACGATAGTCCTTTTTAGGAATATCCTTGAAGGACGATAGTCCTTTTCAGGAATATTCTTGAAGGATGATAGTCCTTTTCAGGAATATTCTTGAAAGACGATAGTCCTTTTCAGCAATGTTCTTAAAGGTAGACAGTCCTTTTCAGGAATGTCCTTCAAGGACAATAGTCCTTTTCGGGAATATCCTTGAAGGACGATAGTCCTTTTTAGGAATATCCTTGAAGGACGATAGTCTGTTTCAGGAATATCCTGGAAAGACGAAAGTCTGTTTCAGCAATGCCCTTAAAGGTAGACAGTCCTTTTCAGGAATATCCTTCAAGGACAATAGTCCTTTTCAGCAATATCCTTGAAGGTCGACAGTTCTTATCAGGAATGTCCTTAAATGGCAAAAGTCCTTTTCATGAATATCATTGAAGGACGATATTCCTTTTCAAGAATATCCTTGAAGGACGATAGTCTTTCTCAGGATTATCCTTGAAGGACGATAGTCCTTTTTAGGAATATCCTTGAAGGACGATAGTCCTTTTCAGGAATATTCTTGAAGGATGATAGTCCTTTTCAGGAATATTCTTGAAAGACGATAGTCCTTTTCAGCAATGTTCTTAAAGGTAGACAGTCCTTTTCAGGAATGTCCTTCAAGGACAATAGTCCTTTTCAGGAATATCCTTGAAGGACGATAGTCCTTTTTAGGAATATCCTTGAAGGACGATAGTCTGTTTCAGGAATATCCTGGAAAGACGAAAGTCTGTTTCAGCAATGCCCTTAAAGGTAGACAGTCCTTTTCAGGAATATCCTTGAAAGACGATAGTCCTTTTCAGCAATATCCTTGAAGGTCGACAGTTCTTATCAGGAATATCCTTAAAGGGCAAAAGTCCTTTTCATGAATATCATTGAAGGACGATATTCCTTTTCAAGAATATCCTTGAAGGACGATAGTCTTTCTCAGGATTATCCTTGAAGGACGATAGTCCTTTTAAGGAATATCCTTGAAGGACGATAGTCCTTTTCAGGAATATTCTTGAAGGATGATAGTCCTTTTCAGGAATATTCTTGAAAGACGATAGTCCTTTTCAGCAATGTTCTTAAAGGTAGACAGTCCTTTTCAGGAATGTCCTTCAAGGACAATAGTCCTTTTCAGGAATATCCTTGAAAGACGATAGTCCTTTTCAGGAATATCATTGAAAGACGATAGTCTGTTTCAGCAATGTCCTTAAAGGTAGACAGTCCTTTTCAGGAATATCCTTCAAGGACAATAGTCCTTTTCAGGAATATCCTTGAAGGACGATAGTCCATTTTAGGAATATCCTTGAAGGACGATATTCCTTTTCAAGAATATCCTTGAAGGACGATAATCCTTTGCAGCAATATCCTTGAAGGTCGACAGTTCTTATCAGGAATATCCTTAAAGGGCAAAAGTCCTTTTCATGAATATCATTGAAGGACGATATTCCTTTTCAAGAATATCCTTGAAGGACGATAGTCTTTCTCAGGATTATCCTTGAAGGACGATAGTCCTTTTTAGGAATATCCTTGAAGGACGATAGTCCTTTTCAGGAATATTCTTGAAGGATGATAGTCCTTTTCAGGAATATTCTTGAAAGACGATAGTCCTTTTCAGCAATGTTCTTAAAGGTAGACAGTCCTTTTCAGGAATGTCCTTCAAGGACAATAGTCCTTTTCAGGAATATCCTTGAAGGACGATAGTCCTTTTTAGGAATATCCTTGAAGGACGATAGTCTGTTTCAGGAATATCCTGGAACGACGAAAGTCTGTTTCAGCAATGCCCTTAAAGGTAGACAGTCCTTTACAGGAATATCCTTCAAGGACAATAGTCCTTTTCAGCAATATCCTTGAAGGTCGACAGTTCTTATCAGGAATGTCCTTGAAGGTCGACAGTTCTTATCAGGAATGTCCTTAAATGGCAAAAGTCCTTTTCATGAATATCATTGAAGGACGATATTCCTTTTCAAGAATATCCTTGAAGGACGATAGTCTTTCTCAGGATTATCCTTGAAGGACGATAGTCCTTTTTAGGAATATCCTTGAAGGACGATAGTCCTTTTCAGGAATATCCTTGAAGGACGATAGTCCTTTTCAGGAATATTCTTGAAGGATGATAGTCCTTTTTAGGAATATTCTTGAAAGACGATAGTCCTTTTCAGCAATATCCTTGAAGGTCGACAGTTCTTATCAGGAATATCTTTAAAGGGCAAAAGTCCTTTTCATGAATATCATTGAACGACGATATTCCTTTTCAAGAATATCCTTGAAGGACGATAGTCTTTCTCAGGATTATCCTTGAAGGACGATAGTCCTTTTTAGGAATATCCTTGAAGGACGATAGTCCTTTTCAGGAATATTCTTGAAGGATGATAGTCCTTTTTAGGAATATTCTTGAAAGACGATAGTCCTTTTCAGCAATGTTCTTAAAGGTAGACAGTCCTTTTCAGGAATGTCCTTCAAGGACAATAGTCCTTTTCAGGAATATCCTTGAAAGACGATAGTCCTTTTCAGGAATATCATTGAAAGACGATAGTCTGTTTCAGCAATGTCCTTAAAGGTAGACAGTCCTTTTCAGGAATGTCCTTCAAGGACAATAGTCCTTTTCAGGAATATCCTTGAAAGACGATAGTCCTTTTTAGGAATATCCTTGAAGGACGATAGTCTGTTTCAGGAATATCCTGGAAAGACGAAAGTCTGTTTCAGCAATGCCCTTCTTCAAGGTAGACAGTCCTTTTCAGGAATATCCTTCAAGGACAATAGTCCTTTTCAGCAATATCCTTGAAGGTCGACAGTTCTTATCAGGAATGTCCTTAAAGGGCAAAAGTCCTTTTCATGAATATCATTGAAGGACGATATTCCTTTTCAAGAATATCCTTGAAGGACGATAGTCCTTTTCAGCAATATCCTTGAAGGTCGACAGTTCTTATCAGGAATATCCTTAAAGGGCAAAAGTTCTTTTCATGAATATCATTGAAGGACGATATTCCTTTTCAAGAATATCCTTGAAGGACGATAGTCTTTCTCAGGATCATCCTTGAAGGACGATAGTCCTTTTAAGGAATATCCTTGAAGGACGATAGTCCTTTTCAGGAATGTCCTTGAAGGACGATAGTCCTTTTCAGGAATATCCTTGAAAGACGATAGTCCTTTTCAGCAATATCCTTGAAGGTCGACAGTTCTTATCAGGAATATCCTTAAAGGGCAAAAGTCCTTTTCATGAATATCATTGAAGGACGATATTCCTTTTCAAGAATATCCTTGAAGGACGATAGTCTTTCTCAGGATTATCCTTGAAGGACGATAGTCCTTTTTAGGAATATCCTTGAAGGACGATAGTCCTTTTCAGGAATATTCTTGAAGGATGATAGTCCTTTTCAGGAATATTCTTGAAAGACGATAGTCCTTTTCAGCAATGTTCTTAAAGGTAGACAGTCCTTTTCAGGAATGTCCTTCAAGGACAATAGTCCTTTTCGGGAATATCCTTGAAGGACGATAGTCCTTTTTAGGAATATCCTTGAAGGACGATAGTCTGTTTCAGGAATATCCTGGAAAGACGAAAGTCTGTTTCAGCAATGCCCTTAAAGGTAGATTGTCCTTTTCAGGAATATCCTTCAAGGACAATAGTCCTTTTCAGCAATATCCTTGAAGGTCGACAGTTCTTATCAGGAATGTCCTTAAAGGGCAAAAGTCCTTTTCATGAATATCATTGAAGGACGATATTCCTTTTCAAGAATATCCTTGAAGGACGATAGTCTTTCTCAGGATTATCCTTGAAGGACGATAGTCCTTTTTAGAAATATCCTTGAAGGACGATAGTCCTTTTCAGGAATATTCTTGAAGGATGATAGTCCTTTTCAGGAATATTCTTGAAAGACGATAGTCCTTTTCAGCATTGTTCTTAAAGGTAGACAGTCCTTTTCAGGAATGTCCTTCAAGGACAATAGTCCTTTTCAGGAATATCCTTGAAGGACGATAGTCCTTTTTAGGAATATCCTTGAAGGACGATAGTCTGTTTCAGGAATATCCTGGAAAGACGAAAGTCTGTTTCAGCAATGCCCTTAAAGGTAGACAGTCCTTTACAGGAATATCCTTCAAGGACAATAGTCCTTTTCAGCAATATCCTTGAAGGTCGACAGTTCTTATCAGGAATGTCCTTAAAGGGCAAAAGTCCTTTTCATGAATATCATCGAAGGACGATATTCCTTTTCAAGAATATCCTTGAAGGACGATAGTCCTTTTCAGCAATATCCTTGAAGGTCGACAGTTCTTATCAGGAATATCCTTAAAGGGCAAAAGTCCTTTTCATGAATATCATTGAAGGACGATATTCCTTTTCAAGAATATCCTTGAAGGACGATAGTCTTTCTCAGGATCATCCTTGAAGGACGATAGTCCTTTTTAGGAATATCCTTGAAGGACAATAGTCCTTTTCAGGAATATCCTTGAAGGACGATAGTCCTTTTTAGGAATATCCTTGAAGGACGATAGTCTATTTCAGGAATATCCTGGAAAGACGAAAGTCTGTTTCAGGAATGCCCTTAAAGGTAGACAGTCCTTTTCAGGAATATCCTTGAAAGACGATAGTCCTTTTCAGCAATATCTTTGAAGGTCGACAGTTCTTATCAGGAATATCCTTAAAGGGCAAAAGTCCTTTTCATGAATATCATTGAAGGACGATATTCCTTTTCAAGAATATCCTTGAAGGACGATAGTCTTTCTCAGGATTATCCTTGAAGGACGATAGTCCTTTTTAGGAATATCCTTGAAGGACGATAGTCCTTTTCAGGAATATTCTTGAAGGATGATAGTCCTTTTCAGGAATATTCTTGAAAGACGATAGTCCTTTTCAGCAATGTTCTTAAAGGTAGACAGTCCTTTTCAAGAATGTCCTTCAAGGACAATAGTCCTTTTCAGGAATATCCTTGAAAGACGATAGTCCTTTTCAGGAATATCATTGAAAGACGATAGTCTGTTTCAGCAATGTCCTTAAAGGTAGACAGTCCTTTTCAGGAATATCCTTCAAGGACAATAGTCCTTTTCAGGAATATCCTTGAAGGACGATAGTCCTTTTTAGGAATATCCTTGAAGGACGATATTCCTTTTCAAGAATATCCTTGAAGGACGATAGTCCTTTTCAGCAATATCCTTGAAGGTCGACAGTTCTTATCAGGAATATCCTTAAAGGGCAAAAGTCCTTTTCATGAATATCATTGAAGGACGATATTCCTTTTCAAGAATATCCTTGAAGGACGATAGTCTTTCTCAGGATTATCCTTGAAGGACGATAGTCCTTTTTAGGAATATCCTTGAAGGACGATAGTCCTTTTCAGGAATATTCTTGAAGGATGATAGTCCTTTTCAGGAATATTCTTGAAAGACGATAGTCCTTTTCAGCAATGTTCTTAAAGGTAGACAGTCCTTTTCAGGAATGTCCTTCAAGGACAATAGTCCTTTTCAGGAATATCCTTGAAGGACGATAGTCCTTTTTAGGAATATCCTTGAAGGACGATAGTCTGTTTCAGGAATATCCTGGAAAGACGAAAGTCTGTTTCAGCAATGCCCTTAAAGGTAGACAGTCCTTTACAGGAATATCCTTCAAGGACTATAGTCCTTTTCAGCAATATTCTTGAAGGTCGACAGTTCTTATCAGGAATGTCCTTGAAGGTCGACAGTTCTTATCAGGAATGTCCTTAAAGGGCAAAAGTCCTTTTCATGAATATCATTGAAGGACGATATTCCTTTTCAAGAATATCCTTGAAGGACGATAGTCTTTCTCAGGATTATCCTTGAAGGACGATAGTCCTTTTTAGGAATATCCTTGAAGGACGATAGTCCTTTTCAAGAATATCCTTGTAGGACGATAGTCCTTTTCAGGAATATTCTTGAAGGATGATAGTCCTTTTTAGGAATATTCTTGAAAGACGATAGTCCTTTTCAGCAATGTTCTTAAAAGTAGACAGTCCTTTTCAGGAATGTCCTTCAAGGACAATAGTCCTTTTCAGGAATATCCTTGAAAGACGATAGTCCTTTTCAGGAATATCATTGAAAGACGATAGTCTGTTTCAGCAATGTCCTTAAAGGTAGACAGTCCTTTTCAGGAATGTCCTTCAAGGACAATAGTCCTTTTCAGGAATATCCTTGAAGGACGATAGTCCTTTTTAGGAATATCCTTGAAGGACGATAGTCTGTTTCAGGAATATCCTGGAAAGACGAAAGTCTGTTTCAGCAATGCCCTTAAAGGTAGACAGTCCTTTTCAGGAATATCCTTCAAGGACAATAGTCCTTTTCAGGAATATCCTTGAAGGACGATAGTCCTTTTCAGGAATATCCTTGAAGGACGATAGTCCTTTTCAGGAATATCCTTGAGGACGATAGTCCTTTTCAGGAATATCCTGGAAAGACGATTGTCTTTTTCAGAAATATCCTTGAAGAACGATAGTCCTTTTCAGAATGTCCTTAAAGGTAGACAGTCCTTTTCAGGAATATCCTTCAAGGACAATAGTCCTTTTCAAGAATAGTCCATTTCAGGAATATCCTTGAAAGACGATAGTCCTTTTAAGCAATGTTCTTAAAGGTAGATAGTCCTTTTCAGGAATGTCCTAGAAGGACGATAGTCCTTTTCAGGAATATCCTTGAAGGACGATAGTCCTTTTCAGGAATATCCTTGAAGGACGATAGTCTTTTCAGCAATGTCTTGAAAGGACGACAGTTCTTTTCAGGAATGTCCTTGAAGGACGATAGTCCTTTTCAGGAATATCCTTGTAGGATGATAGTCCTTTTCAGGAATATCCTTGAAGGACTATAGTCCTTTTCAGGAATATCCTTGAAGGACGATAGTCCTTTTCAGCAATGTCCTTAGTATATAATAATATCCAGGACAATGGTCGTCGGAGAATAGTCCTTTTCTGGACTATGTTTGTGAGAGAATAGTCCTTTTCAGGACCATGTTTGTGAGAGAAAATTCCTGTTTTGGACCATGGTTTTGAGAGAATAGTCCTTTTCAGGACAATGATTGTGAGAAATTGTCCTTTTCATGACCATGGTTTTGAGAGAATAGTTCTTTTCAGGACCATATTTGTGAGAGAAAAGTCATTTTCAGGATAATGGTTTTAAGAGAATAATCCTTTATAGGATCATGATTCTAAGAGAATAGTCCTTTTCCGGACAACGCTTATGACTATATTTCAGGACCATTTTTTTTAGTGAAATGTTCTTTTCAGAACCATGTTCGCTAGTGAAATGTCCTTTTCAGGAACATGTTTGTAAGTGATATGTCCTTTGCAGGAACATGTTTGTGAGAGAAAAGTCCTTTTCAGGAACGTGTTTGGAAGTGAAATGTTCTTTTTAGGATCATGTTTGTAAGTGAAATGTTTTTTTCAGGAATATGTTTAAATTAGAAATGTCCTTTTCAGTAACATGTTTGTAAGTGAAATGTCCTTTTCAGGAACATGTTTGAAAGTGAAATGTTGTTTTCAGTATCGTGTTTGTATTTGATATATCATTGTCAGGACTATTTTAGTCAGTTAAATGTTCTTTTAAGGACCACATTTGTCAGTTAAATGTCCTTTTGAGGACCATGATTGTTAGTGATATGTCCTTTTCAGGAGCATTTTAGTTAGTTAAAAGGTCTTTTCAGGACCGAGTCAGTAAGAGAATTATCATTTTTGACCATGTTTGTAGGAGAAAAATAAGCATCATCATTTATCAGACAAGAGTCATTTTCCGATGATTGTTGATGGTTTTTAGTGACTAGTTATCTTCAGAAATATGTATGTTTTGTGAAAAATTCATCTAATCTCAATTCAGTTCATTGATTAATCATCAAGATCTAATTAAAATTTAATAAAACGATAACGTCACCAAATGAATGCCATAAGAGTCACATTTATGCACAATCATTTTAATTAATGTTGAGTTAAATAAATAGTGTTATTCTGAAAGCGGCTGTTGCTTAGTGGTAGACCTTTGACTTCTGATTTAAGGTACTAGGATCATTAGCAGGTCTGGCATGTACCAGTTAATGAAAATTCAATTTTCAAATTTCAAACAGTACAATATTTTATTCAAGAACTAATTTCAGAGGCCACTAATACACTATAACATTCCAACACATATATAAGCCAATCATGACTCAAAAACTAAGCCTAGAAACTGAAGAGTCTGATAGAGGTTCATCAAAATATGTATCACTCAAGATGACATTACGATGTATATCTCTCATACGTAACCAATTGATAATAGACGCTATCTGTCTTTTGTTCGCAGACTGCTTTTTGTTTTGTCAGCCGTCACGATGGTGTTATCGATGTTGGTATCAAATGTGTTGGCCACCGTCATCATGTTGCCAATAGCGGTATCAGTGCTCAAGGTGTTTGAAGACGTAAGTTGATACATATCTGTACCTTATGCAGTAATGCCACGAATACGAAAGTCCATTAATACGTAATATAAAGTTCTATGCCATCCATATTTATGAAATTAGCTTACTTTGTGGTATACAAAGGCAAGAATTCCTTGCATAATTGCATGAACGCGGTCATCGTTGGGAAATTGAACTTAAAATATTGTATGAAAGATTTATTCTTAATACACAACACGGGACAGAAATTTTCAATCTCAATCCGACGTCATATTGATATTGAAATATAATATCGAATTATTGGTTCATTGAGGTCATATAGGTTTCGAAAGAGATAGGGAAGCACTGATATCTTACATAAAATTTCTCTTTTGCGTGAATTTACATAAAGCTTTATGGTAAAAATCATGAATTCTTCCTGCTTGTATTAAGTTAGCCCAGGCGTTATGACCGTGTACCTACTGGGAATGATATGTAGGGGTATAATTGTTTACGAGTAACAATGTAGCGCCGTTGCCAAAAGACGAATTCTACAGTTTCTAAGACTGTTACAGCGAAGTATTTAAAAATATTACATCTTACATTTATTGCTGAAAACAAAAAAAAGCTATATTCGTTATAATATATAGCTTTATAACCGTATATGACGTATGATGCCTCTACGGGCCTAGGGGTAAATGGTTTCCTAATAGGGCAGTGAGCCAGCAATCTATCACCAATATTGCATACGAGTATGTAATCACAAGCATGTTTATGCTATAAAGTTACTTAGATGATATTTTAATGTCTCCGAGGTTCTGTGCACACAAAGGGATTAAAACATGTTTTATATATGCATGCATATTTCATATAGCCATTGTTTTTTACAATAAGATGAAATATACTTATTTACAGCACCATCTCTTGACGTTGAAAGAATTTAAAAATGATGAAGAAGTTGCCTCAGATATAGCCACTTGCTATTTTTGCAGCATATCTTTCTCATCTATCATTGGTAAGAAAAAACTGTATAGCAGTAGATAATTTATATATTATGCAACCTCACCAATACAATGTAATTTTTTTTACAATAATCAAATTGCGACTGAAAATCATTGTGTTTTGGTGACAAATAATAAAATAATATAATTTTCATCTCATAAGAATAACAACATACACATCACGCCCGTTCTCTCTCTGTAGAGGGGTAGGCAGAGATCACGGATCCCCATCTGTCCCGATGCTGAGAAACCACTCGGCAGTTATAGTTACACAACACAAAAAAATAATAACATTTTATTAAAATATATTTCATATCAAATATATTTTGCATAAGTTGAATATGTTTCTTCTCCAACACCTTTTTCATAAGATATTACGACGGTTGTCTGTAGAACCTTTAAGGCCTCAGTAAGCCGCCGATTTTCAGGTGGTGGCCCACAGATGGCAGTTAATAAGAAGTCTGGGGCATAAATTAAATTTAATACAATATATAATAATATAGCTGCAATGCATCTGGGAATGTTGTAGGAAGCGATTAGAAGAAAAGCGGTCTAGAGACTCTTTGGACGAAGGGCTACCAGCCTGTTAACTAAGTTTCAAATTATTTTTTAAAGGTGGCATTGGAACCTTAGTCGGCACAGCTTCAAACATGTCCATCAAAGGTATATATGAAACGTAAGTTATTCTGTATGTCACAATTTCTTGTTTAATTGATTATGTTTTTACTATTGGAAATTTCATACATACAAACATATACTTTCGTGCCCTTTATTCCCTTTCAGGGTGCACAGAAGATCAGAATTTTATCATTAGCCTTGGGATTGTGATGTTATAATGGAATATTGATGACATTATTAGTTATGGAACATTGGTAGCCCATAGTCCAATAGTTTCTATTTATCTCTAGTGCCTTAGTCCTTTTCTACGACATTGCGACTTATCGAAAGAACAGCAGCTAGTTTGCATTCTCTTTACGTTCCTGTTTAGCACAGGACTTCTTACTTATTTTGAACTAAAATCTTGACCAGTGGTATGTAGTATACAACTCAATGATTATGTAATAATTGTTTCAATTTACTATTCATAAAATCTAAGGGTGGTCTTACTCTAACTTACTAAGCAAATCTATTTTGAAAAGTCTATGTGGACATAGTTTAACAATACATACATTCATGCACATAACGCCTGATTCCCTGTAGAGGGGTAGGCAGAGATCACGGATCCCCATTTGTACTGAGCCTGACAGACCACTTTCGCTTTATTGACACTCATACATCTTCTCATACACATAGTTAATTAATATGTGACATAGACTAGGGCAGCACCTTTCCACTGCATCAAATATTTCGTTTTAAATGTTTTTTGTTTATTCAATAGTTAAGCAGTGAATAAAGTGTTTATTTCTTTCGATTTATACCTATTAAACATTTTTCAGCGCATATCCGATTATAGATAATAACGACATGTCGTTCCTACGGTTTAGTATGTTTTCATTGCCTTTGATGATGTTCCTGGAAGCATTCATGTATTTAATTATGGTCCTGACCTTTTTCGGTTTTTTGAGGTAAGTAAATTTTTGGTAACCATTTTTATAATTATATAGCAAAGGCATTTTTATAATAATAATTAATTAATTGACCAATAATGAAGTTTTGGCTACAACTAATCACAAGGAGTGTTGAATGTGTTTTACTGAACACATTAGTACGATTACGTGAGGTTCCGGGTTCGATTCTTGGTGGAGGCAGAGTTGAGAACTACGCTATCTTCTGCCTCCCAGTCTGGGTGATAATTAATTATAAGATATATGTATATCTATATATGTGTATATATATGTATAGTATCCTAAATATTATTATTATATGATCAAATAGACTGCTTATTACATATTCCTTTTTTTGTTTTTTCTGTTTTTTCTCAAAGGAGAAAATGATACATTGAATTAATTTCAATATAGGTGGCTTATTCTAAAGTTAGTATGGCGTATATTGACATGATAAATAAATAATTAACTACAATATTATACGACCAGTCACTACGAACTGTAACAAATGAATACTTTGGGAAAAAGAACTACTGACATATTCGAAACCATTCGAATATAATTTTAGTTAATATTCATTTGAACTTTTTACAGACCAAAAAGCGAACAAGCAAAATCCCTAAAACTAACGGAGGAGGCGAAATCAGCCGTTAAGGCTTTTGTTGACGAACAACTTAAAGAAATGCGAAGGATAACATACTTGGAAATTGTGAGAACACGAAATATATTAAGTAGTGCGATGCTTGATAAAAAAGCATTATAAATTATTATTCAGTAATAACCATAATTCACTATTGTAGTACACGCTTATACTTATATAAAATGACTTTATATACTCACATATACACATAAAGATTCTTACACATACATCTCGACTATTATGGCCTATGAAATTTCCTTCAACTATAAAGTAAATACAATAATTTCAATAAACATTATGCGAGTACAGTAGTACAAGTAAACCTCATCACTAATACAAAATAATTCACACAAAATAATAAATTCAAATAATATAAATAAAGCATAAAAAACGAATAGAACGACAGAGGATTACTCTGGCTATTGAGAGGGAATACTCTGCCATTATTTTGGGCACTCAGCGCTACAATTGTAGTGACAAATTTATAGATTTATTTCATTTATAATTTAAATGTTTTAAGTGGTTTTTAGTTTTCAAATATTGTTCGAGCAAAGTTTTTATATAAATTTGTTTAACATAGATACAAACATACACATCTCACCCGATTCCCTATAAAGGGGAAGGTAGAGATCACAAATCCTCATCTGTTACTATCCTGACACTTCCGCTTCATTGGCGTATGTTTTTCAGTCTTTATTTACACGACAATGTCGTAGTCTTAATGTAGTACGTGTGTAATAAAATAGTAAGGGGAACTATATTTTCTGTCACCAAAATTTATATTTGTCATCAAGTTGTATCACCTAATAAATATATCTATCACCACGAAATATTTTCGTTCTCAGATAAACAAAAATTGTTCCCAGGTTTGAATTATCAAATTAATGTTAATATATGTGTAAAATAAGAGATCGATGACCAATAAAATGATATTGCATTACATGAATATAAACTTCGTTCTTATAATAACAGTTTTGTTACTTAAATAATAGCTCTGTGCTCAGAATGGTAGATCTGTCACCAAATAAATCGATTATCGATCCCTGACTGCGACTCCTTTTTATTTGATATTTTGTCACCAATACAGTAGTAACATTTTATTTCGTTCAGATATTAAATTAATAATATTCGTTACCAATTTAATACATCAATTTATAATTTTAATGAAAAAATGATCAAAGCGGCGGAGACAAATTGGCGCGCTTAAAAAATTGACCATCCGGCCTCAACGAAGGGTAGTAGGTAACTAGGTTCGATCACACGATGCGCGACGCGGGCGAGTTAGGTTAGGTTAGGGTTTTTTTTTAAGAAAAACTACACACTACAGGCATTGTTCGGCCGTACCATTATTATAAATTTTATTTTTTTGTATCTTTATTCACATCTTTTTTTTTTAAATATGAATACTCATATAGTCCAGTTTTATTATACTACCAAATTAATACTTAATTACTACTTTACTACTTAATAAATTTCTTACATTATACATGAAATCATTATTATGATCCTTTATACATATAATTATTTAATTCTATAACTACTACCATTATATATTATTAATCACTTAACTGGTTAGGTTAGGTTTTTATTTGCACTTTATGCAATTTTCTAGTAACATAATATGATTTATTGGTGATCTCTTTAAATTAGTTTCCTTAAATACTTATTAGGACACACCTATTATAATACATACAAAAACATTTATTTGGTACTAGACCTTATATCTCAGGATTTTAGGTGATTTATTGTGGAACTGATTTTGCATTGTTTGGTGACTACATTTTGGTGACAGATCTACTATTTTGAGGACAAACCCTATTATTTAAGAAACACAAAACTAATTAAATTGGTGATAGCTTAAATGATACCCAATAGTAAGTTGGCTAAACAGATTGCCGATCATTGCCTTTACTTGTATGCATGTCGCGGGAACTTAAAAACTTATGGTAATGGAATCATTGGCTACCACCAATATACCCGTGTTAGCGATAGATTTCTAAGGTAATATTATTTCATTTTACAAGAAAACGAGACTTTATAGTGTATATTTTACAAGCCAAGTATTGTCTTTATAACCTTTGCTACTAGTCGTTTTGTTCATGTTGCGATGGCCATGGTCACGGGTCAACTGACGTGCAAAGATGTCTACATCTGTATCAAAATCGCGAGTTTCTCTAAAATATGATATTGTGTGTCCAAGTTCTATCTTAGTAATGTGTGCTAGGGGTATTATGCATATGTAGGCATCTTATATTGGTATGTTTAACTTTATTGTTTCCAGGTGTTGATTATTACATTTTTGGTGGTCGGTCCAGTACTGGTTACGTGCAATCCTAGGAAATATACAGGTTGGGGAGATAATATAGCTCGTCACTTTGAACAACCTAAAAATTTGTACGTATTACACGTTTTTGTTCTATCTCATTTAAAAATTAAATAAAATTACAATAATTTACAGTCGCTAAGGTGAGGGGAAACATCGTGAGGAAACCTACTTGTTCCCCGAACAGATAATAGTCAGTGCTTGTTAATGGCTATATGGTTTACTACCTGTTACATTGAGTACTGACTTTTCAATAATAATAATAATAAAAGCGTTTATTTACAGCCACAATAAAAACAAAAGTAAACGTTATGTATACACAATACATAACGTTTACTATTAAAACCTACAACCTAGGCGATAAAACTTTTACCTGTTATTGTAGCAAAAGGGCGATTATATTAGTTTTTGGTCAACACGTGGTTTGGAGATAGCCATAGAATTACTACCTGAGATAGAAACCTGAACGAACGAACGAACCTCGGACTACCCCGCAAGGGTTAATGGTCCTAAACGCGTTTGTCTTTTGTGCAAAAAGGTCCATAGATGTTTCATATACCTTGAAAAACTCTCGCTATAATGTTTTACCTGTTACTGTTTCTCGTAGTTTTCTTCGCAGTAATTACAATATTTCCTTATTATCATTAACACAGTATGTACTTTATATGAATATTAAATGTTTCTTTTCTAATTATCTTTAACACAGTATGTTCTCAATATGAATTATTAATTGTTTTGGGTGTTCTTTTACAGCATACGGGATTCAGCTCCAGCATATTTGATATTGTTCATAATGTTCCTAATTCCATCCCGCCTATCTTGTGTTGATAAGTTACGTAATCCAGGTAAGATTAAGCTTCTCATTTTTTTTTATTTTATATAAGATTATGTATATATACATATCTCCATCCATAAACCCATTTCGGGGTAAACAAAACCTTGGAGATATGTAAACATCTTCTTGCCTACATATTAGCATGAATAGAGGTTATACAGTCATATGGAATATTGGTGACAGGTTGCTAGTCTATCGCTCGATAGACTCCATATACTCTTTAATTGCCTCCTACGCAGTAGATTTTAAGTGAAAAAATTTCTCCACTTCTTTCAGATGCTAATATGGATGTGAAACCAGTCAAAGGCGTTCTGGACTGGGAAATTATTAGAAAATCGTCTGAATTCAATCTTATCTTCGTTTTTGGTAATATATCTAACTTCTGTGCTAACTTCTATTATCAAGTACTAGGCGAATCATCATTAAACCTGGTTGAGGAGTTTTACAAAAGGAGCTTGTGGCTCTAGCTGAAAAGATCATGAATGGGCTTATGCTAAAACTAACATCAAATAATTTGAACATGGTCTTCATAATAATACAAAATCTTTGTATTAAAGTAGTAAAGAAAACTGTTGTGACAACAATCCTAATAAAGTTTCAATACGCTATAGAAAAAAACAAAATTTCGTTAATGTTTACTTAGCACTGGCGTATTTACACATAATAAATGTTGTCCTTTGGTAATGAACATTAACATCAACCATCCACATTATCAATCTGTTATGTTGCTGAATTTTGTGAGCGTGAGCTTATACAAAGCAAGAGACTTCCTCTATACAAAGTTATATCGTACGATCCAGCATATAATCCATTAAGTCATATATTTATAACATTCTACTCTCTCACAGGCGCAGGGATGGCATTGGTTACTGCTGCAAGATACGAATACACCAATTTGAATCGCCAAATCATCACAAATTTCCCAAGGCCACAACCTTCCCCCTACGTTATGATTCTATTATTTATTCTAGTATCGGTGATTCTCGCTAATTTGACTCTGAACATCATTGTGTGTAACCTTGTAACCCCATTCGCTATGCAACTGGTAAGTTGTCAATTATCATTAATCAGCCTATAACTGTCCACTGCTGGGTAGAAGCCTTCCTGAGGATAAGCAACGAAAGACTCGAAAAAATTTCTCGAATTTACATATGACTTAACTCAATACTAATTAATTTGATCGCTTACTCAAACCTCCGTTCATCTGACCGCACTCTTATAGCTTTCAAATGGTTTTTTTAAGCATTAACCATTAGGACCCTTGATACGTTATGACTTTATGACTAACATTGCGTTTCTGTCGTAAAATCTCAAAATAGTTAAGGTTTATAAGCCATTTTTTTTAAATTATCATGTCATAAAACTTATCCAACCCTAAAGCGAGTTAAAACGAAAATTAAAATATTCTAATTTAATGTTTTTATATTTTAAGTTTATAGTTCATAAACGTTCAGTATTATTTCTACGTATGATATTTATTCTATCCTAATTTATTATATGCCTATCTATTGTACACTTATTCCTATTTACTATAACTCTATTTATTATATTTTATCTTTATTTATAACATTATATTTATAAACAACAATCAGCTGGCAAATCACTCACAATAAGGAAAAAAACAAGCTAATCTTCGTAGAAACTTAATATCTTGCCCCTGATAAAGTTTCGTTTTCTCATTCCGTCCTCCCCATAGAATTCTTGAATGACCATGAGAAATGACAAAAGAAGTGCAAATACTAAATCAATATCAATAATAGCTTCATTGCGGTATTTGAACGTGTTAAGAGTGACATTGGTTGATACGATCTGCAGTGGAGTGATAAGGTTACGGTTAGGAAAAGATGTTGAAATTATTTAAGCCTTATGTACGTATGTACAGGTAATAACAATGATTTACGGAGTAATGACAAGAATCATAGGTATCTATTAAAATGAAAGTTACTCTGAAATTCTAAAATCATTAAAATGAAAGACGATCGCATACATATGTAATCGGTTTTTAGTGTAGAAATATCTTTGAATGCTAATTTTTATATATCATTAAAACTATAGTATTTTGTTAGAAACCCAATCCAATGGTACAAGTTTAAATAAGTTACTTGGTTTTATTTTTGTCAGCAAATACAATTTATATACTCATACTCATTCCAGTCCCTTTATTCTGTTTCGAAGTTTACAAACCATTTCTTCTCACTTTAGCATAACGATACTATAAATCAATACTAAAATTGTTTATTTTCGCCCAGGCTTACGAGAAAAACCTTGATCCATTGTGGTATTGCCTAGTCACTGGAATCTCGGCTTCGTTTAGTTTCATGTCACCAATAGGCACGCCGGAAAACAGGATGATTCAAACCATGGGCATCGTTTCTACTAGGAATTTGGTACGTAGTCCACCATATACTAGATCTGGTGATCATACCATTTCCTTCTATCCTGACAAACCATTTCCACTTTATCGTTATCCATACACCACCTCATACAATCTTCTACACACAGGCAGTTATAGTTACTTACATCCTTTTACAATATGACATCTATCTGATGGCATAACAATCAAATTAGTATCTACACATTCATTACACTCAGACTTCAGATTTTACTAATACACAACTTCCAATGGATTCAACTAACAATTACCCATGTACTTGTTACGTTCAAAATACGTTTGACGACTTCCGTGGCGCAATTTGATAACCATCTGAACGCTAATCGTGAGGTTCCGGGTTTCGAGTTAAGAACTACGCTTTCGTCTGTCCAGTCCAGTTTTTGATTATATATAATATATGTATTTATGTACATATAATTACATATTTCTTAAATATACGCTGACTAGTACCCTTAACACTTACCAAGGGGCTAGTTCAATGGGTGTCATAGTGTCCTAATATGATTATTATAAAATAATGGGTAGAAAAGACACCATGTATATGTGACATTTTCTTTTCAGATGAAAGCAGGGGCTGGTGTCACGATGATGGCAATCGCAGTGTCCTATGTGTTTTTTAGCTTCTGGGCACCGCTCATCTACAAAATAAAGGTTGCGTCATGATTCTATCGTTTTATTTTTAAAATCTGCACATAAATAAGAATAATTAACATACAAATATATCAAGAACTTTGAAAAGGTGAAAGTTTTAGTTAATACTTTTTAATTTTTCATACATACACATCTCATCGGCAGAGATCACGGATATTCATTTTTTTTCTGATCTCGGCTAACTATTTTTCTTTTGCCTTAATGATGAATGGTTTTAATATAAAACAGATTTCACTGATGCCACCCCGAAAAGAATAAAAGCTCATGCGAATATGTAATAAGGTACATATAAATATAAAAGCTTCAATAGTTAACAAACCTCTTCATATAATGCATAACATCCGGCTTGCAACAAATGGTCAAAAAACTTTCATGATATTTATTTAATTGTTGCAGATAAAAAATTAAGTAGTACTGCTAGCCTATCGCCTAAACTTCCTAAGCAATGACCAGAATATTTCAGTAATAATTGATAGATAATACTTGTAATTTATTTAACGTAAATTCGATATTTTCCTGTAGTTACGTAAGGTTACAGAAGAAACACATTGACAGTAGGTGTCGAATGATAAACAAAACGATTTTGATCTCTATTTCAAATCGTCCTTAATGTCAAACACGTGAGATAAGATAAAGCATCAAGACAGTTTCCCAACCAGAGTAGAGCATGAGTATTCTTCTATAAGATTATATTATGATATATTAATTTTATATTTCTAAACCTAATATGTAGTATAGTAGGTTTTTTAGTGTTGTCCCTCGTACAGATATGCGTTGATTCGTTCGACACAATAATGGAATTAAATGATCCCGCAAGGGTGAAAATTATGGTATGATCTATATCGTGACAGTAGTTTTAAAAATAATGTTAATAAATGAATACTAAAATATCAACATACAATCTCTGTGTATGTAATAGGGCCAATACTTTTTATCTTATTACTTTTGCAATTTTTGCTATTTTTCCTGAAAAAAAAAAGTTTTTAAAATATAAATGTATTCGTATGTCTATAGTGAGAATGCTCACTTATATTTTCAATCCCTGAAAAACTGTTAAACCGTTTATGAAACCAACCAAAATGATTATAAGTACTTTTAAGACACTGAATTTGGGAAATTAATAGAGATTACATTCATCCCAGTATGTTGTAAGAGGCCACTAAAAATCTGATTACTTTTTTCCATTTTCATCGTGATTTTGGAAGTGATGCTAATGTATGTGATGTATCTACTATATTAGATTTCAATGTAATATTATATTATAAAGTGAATGAGAAGTTCTTGAGCTTCTCTCTTGCTTGGTAGTTAGAATTTTTGTGTGAACTTTCTTTGGAGAAACTCCTTTGCAAAAACGGTAGTGATGTTGCTTGTCTTATTACAATGTATCTACTTTTCTTTTTTTGCTTATTTCATCGTCGTTCATTAACGTTTTTAATTTTATTATAAATAAATTGTATTTATGACTGCAAGCATTACTCATTTGATAAATAAACTATTAGTTACGCGAGCGCTCCGCACTCTCAATGTGGTCTCGGCTGCCGTCGATATCTTTTCGTGTGGGTCGGATGAGTTCGCCAAAGCCTTTAAAATAATTATTTCAAATAAATTTGATTAATTTAAGATTCTCAAAGTCATAATTTATGTAATTGTGATATATAATGTATGCACACGCATTAGGTATTTGCCTATAAGGTATGTTATAAGTACTATTGTAAATAAATAAATAAAATTACTATTTTCGAGGTAACGAAATGAAAGAATATTCAGTAACTGTCAAATTTAAGATTAATAAACCGGTAAAGGAAATCTTTTCTGCAATTCCTACAGCTAATCTATACAGTTACGTGCGTAAATAGGTGCGTAGAGTGATAAAATTTAACAAAGATTATCTGGTCTCAAATTTCCAGAGGAAAATTTTGGTTTCTAAGATACTATAATTCTATTGATTTATTTTTGGATATTTGTCTATTATGACTCTACCATCTTGTCAAATTTAAGTAGTTAATAATAGGTTGTTAAATAGTAATAACAGCAAACAGAAATACACATCACGCTCGTTTCGCTTCATAAGGATAAGATAAAAGGATGGCTACCCATTTATCCTGATCAAACACTTTCAAACCATATAAAGCTATGCATCTATCCATAAAAATAAAAAACAGTAACAATTAAAGACATTGCATTGGTACTTTCGTACCCTTACCAACTATAGTCCGATGCCACGGGCAATATTGTATTTAAAAAAGAACTTTTATTCTAAGGCTATACTAGACTATAGATACATAGATAAATACATACATACATTAACAAAGCTAAACGACTTGAGGTTTGGGTGTCCATCTCAGCAATTTCAGAGATAGTAATTCTATGGCCACATCCAACACACGTGTTGAGCTATCAGTAGTCAATGTGAGTCATCGTAAGCCACGTCGCCATTTACAAGCACAGACCATTACGTGGAAGATTCCTCATTATTAATTATAACAAAGTATAAAAAAAAGTCATAATTGCTATAAATCGGTTTCTGCTTCTGGTTTCTGGTCTGGTTCATTTGTTTTGAGATTAAACTATACTTAGCAGTTCTTTAAATTTTTCATTAGATGGCAGTATGTATTACACTCAAAACGGTTCGATTATTATCAATTATGACAAATGATAACTGTTAGATTGTTTGTTGTAAGTTACCAATAAACGCAATAGTCATTTATCTGATTTCTTCATTGGTCAGAGTTTTTTTTGACTGACCATTAACATAAATACCAAAATTATCCCTAGCCTACCTAATTTCCTTACCTTAGTAGTTATATACCTACAAAACATTGCTATAATGATCACTATGTGGAAATGGACCCGAAATTCCTAGCACGATTTCTTTATTCATTCCCACCTAGATCTCATCATCCATATAAACACTTTCGAGTATCACACAAGTAGTATTTTTTATTCATTGCTACATACAAATTTATTCATTACGCCTATTTCTCTCAAGGTAGGCAGAGATCACGGATCCCTATTTCTTTCGATCCTGATAAATCCTTTTCACTTCATGCGTAGACTTCAACATAATCATTATTGTCCTGTGCTAGTTTGGAACGTAAAAAGAATGGTAACTATCTGCAGTTCTTCCCGAAACGTCGTAGGAGGCGACTAAGGGACTTGGTGTAAATATAATCTATTGGGCTATGGGCTAGCAACATGTCACCAATACACATATTACACTACAATACACGTTATTCACTTCTTTAATCCCTTTCAAGGTGGACAGAACGTTGGAGACACAATATCATCTAAGTCACTTTACAGCATGAATCAATTATTATTATTTCATATGGAACATTAGTGATAGGTTGCTAGCCCATCGCTATTAGATTCCATTAACCCCAAATGCCATCATGCCGGGGGTTCTCCGGCAGCGAGTTAGAATTCTATTTATGTCCTAGATTAGTATGGAGAAAAGGAAAAAGATATAATACATGTTCAGTACCTATTAAAATCGTGATGACGACATTAATATGACATGTTTCTGACAATGTTTTATTCAAGTCTGATAATATCAAAAAGAATAAATTCAAAATGCAGAATACATTCTTATTACGGCGGATGTACACGAAAAACAGGGGCCATAATACTAATGTGTTTTAGCCAATTTAATATAACTCTCCAAGTTTAATATCACTTCAAAAATAGTCACCACTGACGACAGCACGAACGTGTCAAATTTCAGCATAAGAATACAGGGTGGCGCATTCAAAACGGTCAGTATGGGAAAGTCTGAAACTATAAGAGATACGAAGATTTGTTCTTAGGAACCATGTCACCGATTTTGATAAAAAGAAAAACTGCATTCATACTATCTTTGAAAAAACAACTGTATCCAGTACGGGAATAGAACCCGGTTGCTTTAAAAATTAAATTGGCCCTTTGCACTTTTTCTTTTTAAATATCGATTGTGTAGGCCTTAAGCTGTAAATATCTCTACGAAACATGGTGTCGAAAATAAATAAAATGCATTCTTTTGGCATAGTTAGATTCCCGTACTGGATACAGTTGTTTTTTCCAAGAAAGTATTAATGCAGTTTTTCTTTTTATCAAAATCAGTGACATGGTTCCTAAGAACAAATCTTCGTATCTCTAATAGTTTCAGACTTTCCCATACGGTCAGTATTTTACAGTTTTGAATGCGCCACCCTGTATATCCTCCCCTCTTAAGTTAAATTCTTTTTGGGCACGAATTACAATTTATTTATTTCCTAGAAATTGCTATATCTAATATGATGCTTGTAGAAATCGATACAATATGATGCTTGTAATAAAATGCTAATGATTTTGTTGTTTTAGAATATTTTTGACTGCTTAGTTTTCATGATTAATAACTAAACGGGAATTATCGCGTCAGTTTTTATATAATAACTAGCGACCCGCTCCGGCTTCGCACTTCTGGCTATTTAATGGATGTTATTTTCCGTATAAACCTTCCTCTAGAATCACTCTATCTATTAAAAAAAACGCATCAAAATCCGTTGCGTAGTTTCAAAGATTTAAGCATACAAAGGGACATAGGGACAGAGAAAGCGACTTTGTTTTATACTATGTTGTGAAGTTACCTTAGTTTTACTTATTTGTTGTTCACATGAATTGTTTATGACACGGTAACTCTCAAAGCTACGGTTGCCATGGTGATTTACACAGATTAAAAGTAAGAACTTATTTCCACTATGTAAAAAAGACGGTGCCCCTTGCATCCTGAGACATGTGACCTTCCTTATGCTTCTTATATCGGCAGATTCTTTTCATTACTGAAAGCTGTATATTTTTTATGTTTGTGAGAATTTATTATATGGAATAGAAATTACAAAGCATAAAATATTTATGCAACTATGATGTAAACTGAATAAAACACTTGAGCTAAGAAACTGTAGCACTAAGCAGTAATATGTTGGATATAATTTATTTATTATGACCCTAATTACAGCTCACTTACTGACAACATCTCGAGGAAAGTTACATGTTCCTTGAGATAGTTAATAGCTAGAGCCTATATACGGCGATACGGTTTGCTATTACGTTGAAAGCGAGCTATCTAGTGAAACGCGAGCGACGAGTGACCCACATGCCTCCGAAATCTCTGGCACACAAGCTTTTGACTACTCCGCTACAATAAAAAGGGGCTGTGCATATAAAAGTCCTGAAGCGTATGTTTTTATGTTTGGAATAAAATAGGCTTTTTTATTATGTTTATATCGTCCACGTTCTTTCATCGTCTTCAGCAAATAATACTGCGGTGAGTAAAAATTACGAATTGTATTTACTATTTCACGATCAATAACCCCTGCAGAGTTCATCAAAGGTTCTCGTGACTATATCTGTAATTGCAGTAGTAGCTATCCTTCAGCTTCCTCACACCCACGTGTTGACCAGCTGGTCAGTACTTAACGTGACAGCTGGAAATCCATATTGTCCTTTACAAACACTGATTATTTATTTGTTCCTAGGTTTCTGTTCATTTCCTCACGATGTTTTCCCTCTCCGTAGTAGGTAAGTGTCTTATAGTTTTTACAGATTCGCGATTTATGCTCATGATTAATAATAAACCGAAACGTCGGGTTAATAAGGGTAACTTCATTTTACAAAAACTTACGCTATAAGTCCCGATGAATCATAAGTGTCTTATAATAGGGATTATCCTTGTTATTGGTGGTCAATCCTAACCGTGAATGCGTATGAGATAACTCTTAAGATGCTTTCGTCACATGATTGATGATAACGTCAATCTGTTTAGAGTGACGTTATCTACTACTAGTAAGAAGTTACTATTATGATAATAATGTACAATAAAATGTAACGTGGGACACGACTGCACTCATAACAGTGTCGCTCCTGCTGTTATATGGAACAGTTCATTCTTGTGTACTAGGACTAAAGTATGGTAGTGATTTCTTACTGTTAAAGTACTGATTAGGCATATTCTAGGTAAGATTTTTCTAGTATTTAACCTTATGTATCCAACCATAACCTTTCAGCTTTCACTGAATAATTGCTACCAATTAGTTAAAGTAAATTGTTGTTTAACTGTACTTATGGTAGTGTAAATGGAATTTATTCTTGTAGTGTACCTAGTGTATCTAAGCCCATTTTGCTCAACATATCGCTAGAATTATAACAAAAATATGGCATAG
The DNA here is from genome assembly GCA_030578115.1 of Leucoptera coffeella. NCBI lineage: Eukaryota > Metazoa > Arthropoda > Insecta > Lepidoptera > Lyonetiidae > Leucoptera > Leucoptera coffeella. Next base: position 130,031 of record JAMBLF010000205.1, read on the forward strand.
TTTATCGGCTACTACTTTATTATATTAAACGTTTCAAATTCTAAGAAGTAAATATTAACATTAAGTTCTCGCTGTATCTAACAATCGAAAATTTTTAAATAAGCGATTTCATCTAACAACTGAACTAAAAATTTGTTCTACAAGTTTGTTCGCCTCTCCGAGGCCTGTGGTGATCCAAAGGCTGGCACTTACCTTGGCCAACGCATTAGTTTGGCCATTCAGAGAGGTAATGTTGCCAGTTTGTTGGGGACCGTGCCTTTCTCTGACAGCGATGAGCTAAAGGAGATATTTTGCCTTTAAAGTTTTATTTTATTTGTTTTCCTTTTTTATTATTATTATTGTAAATAATAGTTTTATTTTGAATTGATTAAATAAAATAAAAACACAAATACCTTCTGCAAGTATATTAAAATGAAAAGGATTAAAATAACTTCAAATACGGATATGATTTTTAAAATGTTTCAATGTTATTAAAACTGTGTAATGTTAGGAATTTATCATTGATAATAATTGAATCATAATAACTCATTCCAGTCAATCATCACAGATGTTTTTACATTCATAAAACGCGTCATATGAAAGTATGTTTACATACATACATTCTAAGGGTTCTATTCAATAACTAAGTAGATATAACAATACAGTATCATTCTCTAAATACTATATTATAATAACAGCCACAAAAACATACACAATACAAAGAATTAAAACTATAAACCTAAAGTAGAAATAAAAATTAAATTACACAAAAAATATCTTTATAATAACATGTTTCTTTTTATCCCATGTTAGTTTGTGATGTAGATAGAATGCCAACTAGCTGCCATTTTTCTCATCTTGTCTTGGGCGGAAGGGAGTGAGGATATATGGCATCTATTTGACAGGTTGCTAGCCCATCGCCCTATTGATTCCACTCTACCATTTTCTTATATGAGCTATGCTATAAATAATAATAAAAAACTATTTTTTTTTTCAATATTTGTACAAATACAGTATTATGCGTTCAAGGATTGAATCCGCGCTTGACTAGGACAAATTTCGCAAATTCACGTCCTTCAATACGGTTTGCGAAGCATGTGTCGGATTATATTTTTTGTTAAAAATATGTGTGTAAAAATCACATACCAATTATTTTTATGTAATAAAAAGATTCCTTCTTAATATTTGTAAGGAATACAGATAGTCAAGATTCACGTGTCTGTCTCAGTTATCTCTACATACCCGTCTGATAACTGTGATATCCAATTTGTTATCTACAAAGCCGAAACAAAATCAGTGCGAGATCAAATCTTTGATTCAATGGCATGTGCGAGATTAATAGGATTATTCCATATAGAAGAGAATATTGGATTTGATAGTTATCTTTTCTGTCCATGTATGTAGCATGTACTTTTGAGTTTTATCTATTGTCAAGTGTGCTATGATAGTGCATCGATGCACTATCGAAACAGGTGTTTATTACATCATATATTTGTATGGTTAAAAACGGTGTAGAGTACCCGCCACATAAGGTGGCAGTTGGAGGCGTCGCCACAGTCGCGTAATCCAGTGTTGCCAGTAAACACGCCAATACTAGCACTCACTGTGCCATACGGCTCGATACATTATATTGAGGTTTCATTTGTAACGATCTTTGGTTGCAGAGCTATAAACTCAAATAAAACAAATTAATATACCAAAGTCAAAAGTCAAAATATTTTTATTCAAAATACGCCCTATCATAAGCTCTCTTTGAAAGTTATTTTATGATCTAAGTACAAATTAAAAAAACTATATATTGACAAAAGGAATATATATGAGTGAAGTGGAAGGGCGGTTACGTAGGGGCCGGCCTAATAAGACATATATGTAACAGTCAGATAGACGCTATATTGAAAAAAGGTGACGTTAGGAGTACCTATAACCGCCGAGAGTGTATTAGAGAATGTATGAATGTCAATGAAGCGAAAGTGGTCTGTCAGGATCGGGACAAATGGGGATCCGTGATCTCTGCCTACCCCTCTACAGGGAATCAGGCGTGATGTGTATGTATGTATGTAAAAAAACTATTTCAAACATGGCACTGAGCATTGTCTTTACATATTTTTACCGAGGTTAGTTCACCAACCATTTCGGCTGCTCAAGATGCCACGTCATGAAGACCACGACCGCTCTGATAAGAGCGTAACGATTGAGAAGAAGAAGTTCAGCGGAGACCCTTGGAGAAGAACTAACAAGAAACTCCAGAAATCAATTTATTATAATCACCCTTAACAAACATAAAAATTACAAAGAGTGGGCAAAAAACACAACGCTGGTAATACTAAATTTACCTTTCATACAAAATAACACGCAATGGCGGAAACGTCAAATTTAGTTCCAAGTTTGGCTACTGCCACCTTATGTGGCGGGTACTCTATTGTGCGATTTGCTTGTCTATCTTCGCAATTGCAAAGGTAGTAACTCTATGGTCATCTTGAATCATCGTGTTGACCAGCTATACAGTACTCTATGTGTCAAGTGGTAAGCCATGTCGCCATTTACAATCACTCACTATGACCTAGTATTCTGTAAAAAGTTACTTTTTCTTGAGAATTTATTTATTAAGAACATATTTCTTCAAAGTTAGTATTTTGATATAATTGGTCCATATATCGCTTACTTTCACTTTTATAGCTTTCGTTATGGTTGTCGTTTAACAACAATAGAACAAATTTATGATATGACACTAAAGCATAAGTCATAATTTAAGTTTTCATTAGTTGATAGGCTAACAACCTGTCGCGAATTTCCCGTAACAATGTCATCCCAATAGAAAAAGAGATACTAATATATATATATAATATATAAATTTTCGTATGTACCTACTCGTTCTACCAGACGTAAATTAGAATCTGTAGAAAAGCATTATAACACTTTTTTCCAATCGCTAAATTTACATAGGCCCAGAATTCATTCAAACAAAAATAAACCTAATTAAAATTCAACGTAAGCAGCGTCTCGTGGTCTTTTAAGGAAGACCTCCAAATCTTTTCTTCCGGTCTTACAGTTCATGATTTTTTATATGCAATTGTTTTCCTCTCTGCTATTCTGTTATGCCAGTAAGCATTGAGGCAAGACGTGTTCAGAACAATGTTATCGAATATTTTTTTATAATAAAATGTGTTATTTGTATACAAAGTGTATTCACGGAAACAGCTGGTATGTTACTGTGTTGCTATTTGGAAATATTGTTCGTCAATAAAAGTGGTTCCGGATATATTTTTTTAAATAATACGTTTTAGAAATCTGAGCTATCTGTAAGTATAAGTTTTTTGTTCTAATAAGGTGTATATAGGAGTGAATAAAGATAAAAGTCTATGTCAAAACGAAAGAAAATACATTGTAAACAAACCGTGGGTTTTTAGTTCTAAATGTAAATAGCACTAGTTCAATTACTGTTTAATGGGGCTAGTAATACAATTATGAAATTATAATAAATCTATAGAACATACCTCATATACTATTATTAGCCTACTTATAATCGTATATTAATAGTTTGGTACAAGTATACGGTAGGCTCTATCGAAACCTTACCTAAATAGGAATAAATAGATTTTGCGTCGACAACATATTATGTATATCTGGAAAAATCGTCCCTAAGGAGTATTTCGAAATATTCTAATAGAAGAAAGAAAGAAAATCTAATGGCATTTTCATTTCTATTTTTCTATTGGTAATTTGTTTGTGATTACATAAATGCCATTATCTATAACTGGGGTATACTTATATAGGTATAAAATCGCGAAGCAATTTTCAACTCGTACTTACATATTTTCGTGTCCGTGGACAGAACTTCAGAGGTATACATACTCGTGTATATATATAGAGGTTACATAAATTTATTTAGACAAACGCGTTCACGACCATTAACCCTTGCGGGGTAATCAGAGCTTCAGGTTTCTATCTCCGCAATTGCGAGGGTAGTAATTCTATGGACACCTCGAACCCACATGTTTACCAGATAGTCAGTACTCAATGTGACAGGTGGTAAGCCATGTCGTCATTTACAAACACTAATTATAACCTGTTCGGCGAATATATATATAGAGATCCCGCCACATAAGGTGGCAGTTGGAGGCGTCGCCACAGTCGCGTAATTCAGTGTTACCAGTAAACACGCCAAAACTAGCACTCACTGTGCCATACGGCTCGATACATTATAGGTTTCATTTGTAACGGTCTTTGGTTGCAGAGCTATAAACTCAAATAAAACAAATTAATATATCAAAGTCAAAATATGTTTATTAAACTATTTCAAACATGATTAATAATTAACGGGACTTATCCTTCTTATTATATATTACATATATTATGTGTTCCTTCACTCTGTCCGCAATAGACCGTTTAGTGTGTTCGACGTAGGATATTCCCACAGCTGCAATCAATCTTATACACACCCTTATATCTTATATCATGAGTATAAATCGCGAATCTCTTACAACTATTATTTCAAACATGGCACTGAGCATTGTCTTTACATATTTTTTACCGAGGTTAGATCAGCGGAGACCCTAGCTTGGAGAAGAACTAACAAGAAACTCCGGAAATCAATTTATTATAATCACCCTTAACAAACATAAAAATTTTAAAGAGTGGGCAAAAAACACAACGCTGGTATAGTCTGGCTAACGAAAGTAGATACTGAAAAAGCGCGGCAAATTTAAAATATATTAGCATTGCAACCCTAAAATAAAAAGGAAAGTCGGAACAACTCACTTTGATACTTTGACATTTATTTTTATATTACTAGTGGATGCTTCTAATTTTGTCCACGTTATGACGTGATTAAAAGTAGCTTATATAGCTTGTTATCTCTTTATTAACTCCATACCAAACATCTCACGGATACGTCACTCCATTGCAACGTATTAAAGGACCAAAAAGAACAAACAAAAAATAACTTAAACGAATATGTACTTACTTAATTAAAATAAAAAAATATCAAGACATTTTGACCGTACTAACCTAACAAGTCAACCATAAAGAAACATCAACAACACGCCAACTTCGGCGTCAGAAATAGGAATACCATACACTAATTCTGATTTTACCAAATTTTCGGAAAACACATACAAATTAATTTTCTTTAAAATAAAATTACCAAGTTTTTCTCTACCTAATTAGTTAAGATATAGTGTACCTAATTACTTAAGCTATTTAATAAACCAACGTAAGGCTTACTGTAGCTCTTGAAATGGTCCAACACGTACATACGAAACTTATTTTCGATTAACACAATTTTAGCAGACGTACGAATTTTTAAAACTCATTTCATAAAATGTTCAAAATGAGTTTGTTTTAAAAATGCCTTATTGGAATTAATTGTTCCTAAGTACCTACTGCTTAAAATACCCCAATTGTAGGGTAAATATCCGATGGTAGGAACACTTTAGTGCTGTCATATAAAAAGTTTGCAAAATTATCCAGTATCTACTTTCGTTAGCCAGACTATAATACTAAATTTACCTTTCATACAAAATAACACGCAATGGCGGTAACGTCAAATTTAGTTCCAAGTTTGGCTACTGCCACCTTATGTGGCGGGATCTCTAGGTATAATATTCTGTCCGTGTCTTTTGGCATAGCTATCGGAGCTATGAATGCTTATTGTAGAATAATAGTGACCGGATGCTGGACTATTATCCAATACACTCCATTGAATCTTGCTCACACGTTGACTATTGCGACATCGTAAGGTCTAGGCATCTAGTCGCATTCTTTTTACGTCCCAGACTAGGACACGTTATTGTAGAGGAGTTATAAATGTTTTTTACATGTCACTTCAGTCACATCAATAGAGCAATAAAATATTATTAATAAAAAAACAATAATACTTTTTAGGGCTGAATCAATGAAAATAAATAATAAAAAAGATCATTGTCAAATTTTTTGTAAATAGTTTATCGGTTTAATAAGTCATGAATACCAAAATTTTCAGTTTTTAATAAATTTGATTCAATATTAATTAAATATTATGTACTTTTTTTCAGTATTTTGAAAACGCACAAAAATGTTAACAGGATGGAATTTATTTATGTCAAAAAGTAAGTTTGGTTTTGATTATTTATTAAATCTGGGTAGTCCGATAACGCAGTATCTCACCACCATCAAAGTCATCTTAAACCCACGTGTAAAGCACATAGTCAGATAGTCCTTATGTGACTGCAATGACTACACTGACATTTAAGCACTGACTATTGTCTGTTCCGAGGAATTATAGTTAGGCCTCCTCACGATGTTTTTCCTTACCGTGGTTGGATCATGCATTTTTTATTATTGTGAATACCCTTTTCCATTGTTAACATATACGTTGTCAGGCGAGATTTGAACCCTGATACCACTGATTCAGAGTCAAGACCCTAATAACCGAGCTATAATCTACATGCATATATTCACACCTCTACACATTAGGATAAGCGGACCATCGATCCACTTTGAAAGATGACAAATCTCCCCTGACTCACGCCCATTAACCTTCATACAAGCTCTTCTGTTCTCCTCTTTTCTATATACGTGGAAATGGATGTGTTAGAATGCTGATTCGTCTTTCCCTTTCAGTCATCTTCATACCCCAGAGATACGTTCTGGGGATAATGTCTCTGCTGGCAATAGCCAACGCGTACACAATGAGAGTCTGTCTCAATATCTCCATCACCCAGATGGTGGCGAAGAATCCAGCTCCTGGCACTATTGTAAGTACAGTACAGTTTACATACATACACATCACGCCTGTTTCCCTGTAGAGGAGTAGGATCACTGTTCCCAATTTGTCTCGATCCGGCCAGACCACTTTCGCTTCATTGACATTCATACATGTTCTCATACACTCTCAGCGGTTATAGGTACTCCTAACGTTACCTTTTTTAATCAGAGATTAACATATACGTTTACATTTACGGCCTTTATTATTTTTCGGAATGCACTGAACCTTGGAGATATAATATCATCTAGGTTACTCTTTAACATGAATATTGGGGTTGCGATGTTATAACGGACCATTGATGACAGCCTATCGCCCAATAAATTCTATTTACCCATAGTCCCTTAGTCGTCTCCTTCGACATGCTGGGCAGATACTTATTATTCTTTTTACGTCACAGACCAGCACAGGACAGGTTAAGGAACTATAGAATGAGAGTCATAAACAGTACTTTTTGCTACACTACAATTTGATTGATAAGTAGTTTTTAAAAAGTAAGAAATGCAAGGATTAAAGATGTATTAAAATGCCCCTTTTAATGATTTAATTTATAATTTTACCTCAGTGATAAATTTAAGTGCATAGTAAGGTTTTCAATGCTTTTATTATACTGGAATACCGTATTACTAATGTTATGTCCTTTGAGTTAAATAAGAATAATTTATACAGCTTCGAGAGTCATGTCTATAGTGTGTACATAATATATTAAATTACTTGTTTGGTTGGTAATATGTTATCTCTATTTATGAATATACAAATGTTATTCGCCAGGTAGATCACCAGTAAACGTAGTGACGTAGACAATCCCGCCTGAACTTTCGATGCGTAACCTATACCTACTTAAGATAAAAATCATCGATAAGTCACACAACTCCAGATGTATTAAGGCATACACAATTTATTTGATTCCCTATCGGTATAATCTACGTAAACACTTGAAGAAGTATCATGGACATTTGGGAGTCTGCTTAAGGAAAAATGATACGTTTTCTGATTTAATCTTTATGTAACACATTTATCTAATGCACGCGACCACACATTGACATCGATTTTTCAGTCCATCAGTTTTACGAAGAATTAAGAATATTTTAGCTACATTTTTAGCAATTCTGTTATTCGAAATGTGTGAAAATGACAAGATTTGCAGACTTTACTACATGCTTAGTTTCTTACCTAATCAAATTAATGGTAAAATAAAAAATTTCATTACCTATTTTAAGTATTTTACTAAATAGCTGTGGTAAATAAAATGAAAAGCAAAATATCAGTGACATTGTAAACATTTATCTAAAGTATTTACTTTTAATTTGCTTTTCGTAATCATATTTCAGTATATTAAAGTATGAAGGTATTACATACACACAATATATTAGTTTTTATATCAAAAAACCCGAAAAGATATACACGTATCGAATGGATTATATTTACAATAGAATGTCTGCGAGATAATCTAATCCCGAGTCAAGCGGTTCTTTGCTGGAGACATATCAATAAAACAAATCTCATCATTGTTTGTCTCAACAGTTATACGTCACGAAATTTATCACTTTTTATCGACAAGTGTATGGGAAATAATATTATTTTATCCTGTTTGTCGTTTGGAATCATTGAATATTGTTTTTCAGTAAATAGGTACCGCATATAATTTCTTTCGCAGAAAATAATAAAATATATGATACATATGTATAAATTAGTAAAGAGTTAACATGACAATTTAATGTATATTCAAAGATTTAATTAAAAATAAGAAATCTTCTGTGGCAAAACATTTTATTCAATCAAAGCGACACAGGAAGTAAAGTCCAATATTCAATGTATCTTCTCATGTCTCGGTTTTTCCTGAAAACTCTCTCTTCCAGCATTAAAAATATATCTATTTTGAGCTTTTGGAAGTAGAGTCGAGAGTTTGAGTGTCGTTCAGATTTTTAATATTCAAAATTATACTTAGAATCAATCCACAGACAATTCCTAATGCTAAAGCGTATTTATGCAATACCAATATTACAAAGTTTCAACTACCTAGATATGGCACTAAGGATGTGATCATGTCCTTTGTGATATCTTAATTAAATAATACGTATAACTTCAAAATTCTCTATCTATACACAAAACCCATGACGCCCGTTCCGTTCCGCGGGAAAGTTTGTACTTATAATAAAAGATTTATAATTTACCTCCTAATTAATCTAAACGTTGTTTTCCACAGACTTTTGATTGGAGTCAAGCAACACAGGGGCTCCTGCTCAGTTCCTTCTACTATGGCTACATCATCACTCACATTCCTGGCGGTATGTTGGCCGAGAAATATGGAGGCAAATGGGTGCTTGGTATTGGTCTCTTGTCGACTACCATTTGTACACTCATCACGCCATTGGTGACGAAACTTGGTGGCGCTTACGCCCTTTTCGTGCTGCGAGTCATTGAGGGATTCGGTGAGGTGAGTTTTAGAGAAAATATATAGTATCTGTTAAACACATATCGAGTTTCTTTCAACGGTAGTCATAGTTGTAAGACAACCAGTGCGACTTATAATATTACGACGTTCTATGAATGTACAATTACTGTAATTATATTGAATGTATTTTTTTTTAATTTAGGATTCTAACATAGATTGAAGTAGAAAACGGAAGGTACATAGTTTTGACGCAATAAGACATATGACAGTCAGATAGACGCCGTATTGAAAAAGGGTAACGTTAGAATTACCTATGAGTGCCGTGTGTCTATGAGGAGGTGTATGAGTGTCAATGAAGCGAAAGTGGTTTGTCAGGATCAAGCGGCTTATGTTACATGATCTAGCAAACTGTCACCAATATTTCCTTTTCAAGTCCAACCCTCATTTTTGATAACTACAAATCATTAAGGCAAATGACACAAGGCCGATAACGTATAACATTGAATCGTTTAACAAAAATTTGGTAGATGTTTTAGCAGTAGAATGTAGCTTAATTGTTATTATATCACCAAATTTTACTACTGTCTTAATCCTTTCCCTGAAAACAACTACAATGATGAAGATATTTTATTTGTAACATAAGCTTACATTAAAATTCAGTTAAAGATGTTGTGACCCAAAGCTATAAGCTATAATATATACATTAAAGTCCGTTAATCCCTTTCGGGGTGGACAGAACCTTGGAGACATGAATACATCTCCTTGGACATTTATTCGCATAATATTGGGGTTGTGATATATATGAAGTGGTGACTGGTTGCAAGCTCATCGCCCAATAGATTTAAATACACCCCTAGTTTCTTAGTCGACTGTAAAGACATGCCAGGAAAAATGGCAGCTAGTTAGCATTATTTTTCGTCCTTACTAGCACAAGAATAAAAAAAGATAAACGCGTTCACGACCATGAACCCTTACGGGGTAGTCAGAGGTTCTGGTTTCCATATCCACAATCGCTAAGATAGTAATTCTATGGGCACCTCGAACCCACGTGTTAACCAGTACTCAACGGGACAGGTCGTAAGCCTTAATCTTAATCTATACTAAATATATGTTTTGACGACCTCCGTGGCGCGATCGGTTAGACGCCTGAACGCTAATCGTGAGGTCCCGGGTTCGATTCCCGGTGGAGGCAGAGTTAAGAACTACGCTTTACTTCTGCTTTCCAGTCTGGTCGTTGATTATATTATAGTATACATGTATTTTTCTATATATAATAAGTATATATTTCTTAAATATACCTTGACTAGTACCCTGAACACAAGTCTTAAATATACTTACCAAGGGGCTAGTTCAATTGGTGTAATAACGTCCTACAATATTATTATTCTGTGTTTTGTACAGGGCCCAACAATGCCAGGTCTTATGGCGACGTTGTCTCAATGGGTGCCTCCTAATGAAAGAGCGAGGATGGGTGCACTGGTGTTTGGCGGGGCACAGATAGGCAACATCGCGGGCACTCTGTTTTCCGGCCTCATCATGTCTGATGGGAACTGGGAACACGTGTTTTACTTCTTCGGAGGATTGGGACTCCTTTGGTGCTTCTTTTGGGTTAGTTCTTTAATATATAATAATAATAAGACTTAGTTTTACAACTACAAGACATATAAAGACAATACAAATTATGTAAAAAGGATTTCAATGCAAACTTATAAGTAGTTATTGCGGGTGACTTGCAAAAAAGACGCTTCAGCTTGGTATGGACAATCGTAACACTGATATTATAATGGAACCGTAAAAGGGCAACAAGTGGTACCATTGGAGTGCTTAATATTGTATATATGATAGTAAATATTACAAATACATACCTACGCATACACAAATTATCAAAACTGACTTCTATTTTTATGGGATTATCCAAATACCACAGAGTAAGCACACACATATATATATATATATATATATATATATATATATATATATATATATATATATATATATATATATATATATATATATATATGTTTTTAATTAAGTCTCTTTTGAATACTTTAACTTATGCACTATGATTATAGCTTATTTTGAACTAACTTTGCCAACCAGTTTGTGCTATACATGTTTATATTTATTTAGTAACAAATTCAAGCTTCTGTAACCGGCCTTTTATTACAGAGTATACTGTGCTTCAGTTCGCCAAATACCCATCCTTTCATATCGGATAAAGAGAAGGAATACTTGAACGAAAATGTGATCGCTCTCAAGTTTGCAGGCAAGAGAAAATTGGACCCTGTACCATGGAAGGCTTTGTTCACCTCTGCACCCTTAATTGTGCTAATCATCGCTGCGGTGAGTCCTGTTTACCCCTTTAGGGATTAAGCCCGTGATGTATACGAAAATGACCGAGAAGTATCACACATAGTATAAAACAAAGTCGCTTTCTCTGTCCTGTACGCAACGGATTTTGATGCGGTTTTTTTTAAAAAAACAAACAAACGCATTCACGACCATTAACCCTTGCGGGGTAGTCAGAGGTTCAGGTGTCCATCTCCGCAAGTGCGAAGGTAGTAATTCTATGGACACCTCGAACCCACGTGTTAACCTGATAGTCAGTAATCAATGTGACAGGTGGTCAGCCATGTCGCCATTTACAAGCACTAACTATTACCTGTTCGACGAACAGGTAGGTTTCCTCACGATGTTTTCCCTCACCGTATAATTCGATGCATTTCGTAAATGTGTTATTATTACGAAAATGTACATAGAAATTCATTAAAATTCATTTCCATTGGTACATGCTCAAACGGGATTTGAACCCTGTACCCACTGATACAGAGCCAAGCCCCAAACAACTGAGCTACGTCGAATTTTTTTTAGTAGATAGAGTGATTCAAGATTAAGGTTTATATGTATAATAACATTCATTAAATAGTGGAGTAGGCTATATATTTTCCGGAGCCGGAGCGGGTCGCTAGTTTTTTATAAAAAGGTCTAGTTGGTTGTCTCGTGCCTTAGTCTGGGATAAAAATAGATCGCTAACTAGCTGCCGTTCTTCCAGGAATGTCATAGATGGTAACTAAGTGACTAAGGGTTGATAAAACTGTTGAGCGATGGGCTAGAAAACAGTCTCTTTTGTTCCATATGAATGCCGCTCGATCTCAATATTGTGAAAGTAGATATTCCTATAATCACACCTCTGTGTCTTTAAAGACGACCTCCGTAGCGTGATTGGTTAAGCACCTGAACGCTAATTCCCGGTGGAGGCAGAGTTAAAAACTACGCTTTTCTTCTGCTTTCCAGTCTGGTTGTTGATTATATATGATATATATGCATTTATCTATATATAATATGTATATTATTCTTAAATATACGTTGACTAGTACCCTTGACACAAGTCTTTAATGAACTTACTTATTAATGAACATGGAGCTAGTTCAAGTGGTGTAATAATGTCCTAAATATTATCATTATTATTTTACGGCGTCGCCAGATTTTAATCGCCACCTTGAATTTACGAGTATATGTATAATATATAACCTTTGTGTATGTGTATGTATATATATATATCTTGTATGAATATTTAATATATATAATTATCTATGTTTATTAAAGATCGGCCACGACTGGATTTACTTCACAATGGTGACGGACTTGCCAAAATACATGACAGATGTGCTGAATTTCAATATCAAGAAGACCGGTATAATGTCCTCGGTCCCTTACATGGCGATGTGGGTCTCATGCTTCATATTCGGCCTCATATGTGACTTCTGCATCAAGAAAAAATGGCATTCAATACTGACGGCAAGGAAACTTTACACTACAATAGGTAAATATGCCTTTTTAGAGCGACGCGATTTTTATTCATGTTGTAAGTAAACTGACAGTTCAATGGAGACGTAGGTAACAAAGGTAATATTTTGTTTACTAACATATCAGTTGACACGTGACCATGACTGAAACGTCAGGTAAAAAGATAATACTTGGTTTGAAATATACGCGATAAGTCCCGTTTTGTCGTAAAATGAGGTAAATATGTTACATTAAGCATTTGTAAGATTAATACTGGACCTCTATCCTAAGTATCTTAGTCAATTCACCAGTCGCTAAGCTACGGTTAACTGACAGTACGCGATGTCATTTTATATTGGACTGACATTTGGTTTGATTGCTATCCCCTTAGCATTCAGCATTCAAGTTAGTCGCGAAGTTATATTTATAGTTTTACGGTGGACTCTGATGACCGCCACTGCTCTGATTGTTACTATTAAAACATAGAAGGCTTTTGGGTAAAACCAAAAACAATCCTAACGATACGTTACCTTAAACACCGATATTTATTCTGAAACACATCAAATAGAATTTTGTTACAGTGACAAACAATTGCAGAATTATTTAAGATTGTCAAGAAAAAAATTGAATTGTTTGTGATATTCCCAATGTTTTTTATGCATATTTGTTCATATGCTTTTTGTTTTTTGCATTTATTGCTGTAATTTTTTGAATTTATTGTTGGACCTCTCATCGAATATCACTGAACGACTCTCGACTTCATCGAGAAATTCTCCAATCTGATTATCTAACATTTTTAGACTTGAACAAAACAATCGTGTAACGCCCTATACATTTTGAATTCTGTTCTTTAAACGTTTTGTTATTAACTTTTCTGAGCGCTCATTAGGTTATTTATTCTTCTACCTGGAAATTATAAGTCCTTTTACTTCCTTTAGACAAGCTTGACTTATTTTTAAAGGGAATAAAGAATAATTAGCTCTATTTCTACGGTTTCATTCTTTGTACATATGCATCACAAATAATATTGAGAAATATATATGTAATAAGTCTCTTGAGTGCTGATTACCATATCATGACAAATAGTGAATGTAACAATTCAAATCATTCGTGTCGTATATGAGACAGATAAACAGATAATCAATTTATCGTCGTTTACACACTCGGGTAAATTTCTAAATAAACAGGTCATATATCCACAAATCTTTATATCGCATTAATCTTGTCCAATACTGATTTAGGATTGGAATATAACGTTATGCCTACATTTTTTAGCATTTACGAGCGCTTATGAGGAAAAATATTTGCAATATTAAATATCTAAATATTAATCCTTATAAATACAATATATTCATACATTAAATGTGTACGGTGACTATAGAATGAATGTATTGTTGCAAACAATCTTTATTTCTAAATAATGCTTTTTCTTTCTTATGTTCTATCATAAGATTTCTTTAAGTAATTAATCTAATTATCTTTTAGTCGCGTGCCAACTAGCTACCGTTCTCTCCGGCATGTCGTAGGAGGCGACTAAGAAACTACGACTAAATTGATCTTATTGGGCGATTAGGTAGCAATCTGTCACTGTTGTTCCATATCGATGGCAGCAAAGTAATTACGGACAACTGCAATTTTTACAAAATGTTTTTTTTATAGAAAATAGCATATTATATCAATATCTAACGTTTCACGAAACAAAATTATAAATTTTTCTATTATTGTGGTTTTTTTCGGACGTAATTAAAGATATATACCCTCCTTTTTTTAAAACAAGCAACGTAAACAGTGACATGTAACAATGTCCGTAATTGCGCGGGAGTTTGCGGCCCGTAATCTGGCGTAAACAAGAACATGTGGCAGTTGTCATGTTCTTGCGCGGACAGGTTATGTTATACAGAAAAAAAATATTTAAAAATAATTTTCTTGAGTTGCACATGAAACTAGATGATTTTATATTAAAAAGAAGAAAAAACAAGTGTGACAAGGAACAAAATACTGTTAAATATGGCAAAAAAGGCGTCCAGAAAGAAATTAACCACAGTACCGGTTTAACAAATTTATTAAACAGAAACTATGGAAAAAACAAGTTTATGTAAGACATTTATTTTAAATATATTTTAATAACTTTTAATACGTTTTACTTTATTCGAAGTTGATTTCGTTCTTATTTAGACTAATTCAAAACTTGAGGTTATTACGGCGTAAATGCAGATATCTGGCAGGTGTCATTATTTACTGCGGACGATACAACTCAGATGTCTCTATTTACAACCACTTCATACAAGTATTTAGATCGAAATTTATTTTTTCAGTTAATTCAGATACCGAGAAAGCTCTTATACAATAAGAGGGCATCCTAGAAGAAATTGAAACACAATCCCTAAATAAAAGATACTATATTATTATATTTTACGTCGTAGAAACGTACCCGTCCCGTCCAAGTCTGTGACGTTATAATGCTAATTAGGTGCCGTGATTCAATGGAATCTTTTGGGCGATGGGCTGGCAATCTGTCATCAATGTTGTATATGACACAACATCTCTAATATTTATGCTAAAAAGCGACCTAAGAGGTATTATTATGCCTCCAAGGTTCTGTCCACCCTATATACACATCCATACATATTTACATTTACATTTACATTCATACATATCTTCATGCTCGCAAGTTCATAGATAGTACCATCCCTTGTAAAAAGGCATCCCTGTTATACAAAGTCATTCACTAGCTCCACAATCTCCTTATCAATTTCAACTTTACAATGTCCTTCCGTTCCTTTCTACTTTCATAACTTTCGCTTCATACCTCTCATCTTAAGTGCATGATCCACACACGTGAGCATTTCCTGCAACTCCCCAGCAGATGAAGCAAGTTGAATCTGGTCGTTTATTCAGCTCACCCATACGCTATCCCCAGTCTTTTTACTTAAAAAAAAATTATCAATATACAACTTTACCATCTTCGACTAGGGTTTGATAAAAGCAATTTGCTACATGAGGGATGAAACTGTGGCAAAAAGGGGTTCCAACGAAGTTGTCAGTTGCCCTTACGATTACATTAGAAGGAAAGCTGAAGAGGGTCTAGAATAGCTACGGTGGTCAGAACAGGAACCGTATTGTTTTTCTATAAGTTTGTGTTTACGAATTGTCAGAGACAATCGATCGCCATCTGAAAGGTTTCTGACAAAATATCTCTTGCTTCACTCACACCCATTAACCTTATCATACATGCTCTTCTGTTCTTCACACTGCGTACACCCACCTTGACAAGAATGTCTCCAATTTAATGTCAATAAGTTCTACGCGGCCTCCCCCGTCCGAATCTACCTTCCACTTTGGCTTTATAGATTCTTTTAATAATCCTCGTTTAATCCATCCATACATCAAACCACCTTAACATACCTATCTCTATTTTCGTCTCTAAATCTTCTTTCATAGCACAATGTTCACGCATCACACTATACCGTAGCCTTTCACAGAACCTAACATTACACACTCTCCTGAGGGACCTCATCTCTACCAGAATAATTTTGCTTACATGATTCTTCTGCCAAACCCAGCACTCATTACCTAACATATTCGTATTTGCCATCGCTTTTTAGAAAAAGGTCATACATAACAAGAAGGAGACAGCGTCCATGCATTAATTTTCTAAAACTAAACAGATTTTCTGTCTCTAGAATGGTACACCTGCGTTCGCTGGAGTAAACTCAATAATGAACCCTATGCAGTTGTTGAAGTGAGCTAAAACGAAATTCTGAACTTCAAAAGTTTCTAGAACAGTACCTACACATGATTAAAAAAACAAGGACTTGGTGTACGCGAAACATTGGTACAACCTAATAAGTCAGACATGATATCTTAAAATTACGATTTAGATATTTAGATGAAATGTCATTGAATGTTGCAAAAAAGGCACGGTCTCAGCAGAATGAAACCATTCCATTGGAACTCTCAAATTCTTATAATGCAGGAATATCAATCACGACTGCTAAATACAATGATTATGTCTTTGTGTTTGAAAATCTAACCCCACCGTCTGATCACAACTTCTTTAAGGAGTTAAAACATGGTCTAGGTGATGAAGGAGACGTTGACACTGATGAATAGTTCCTATTCAACCTACTTTGTGATTGAGACAAAACGAGAAGACTTACTAGACTATTTTATTTCATACATTTTCGTTTACTTACATTCAAATTTTTATTTGTTTTCTACGTGAATAAGAAAGATACTTAATGTAATATATAAAATAAAAACTATAATCAAATATAGTTCTAAATAAAGCTTAAGTTAACGAAAAAAACCCCTAATGTAGCACTAAAACAATTAAAATAAATAGGAATGCCATAGGTTAACTGAATCTCAATAATATATTTCATTTTACAAGTAAATGATTGTAATTACATAATAATATTTTTTGAGTTTTATGTATATTAGTATGAAGTAGATAAAGACGTGTTTAAACATTCCAGTGTTACTAAAGACATCTGCATTATTTGGCTAGAAAATATTACTTTGTCTTTACGAAGATATATAATTTATTTGTTTAATTAGTTTTTATACATATGTTTATGGTTTTTATTGCAAATAACGTGTTTATTTTGTATTAAAAAGTTTATTTAATTTTACAAAGTAAATAGAGACATCAGTCAGTTGTCTTTATTGCTTGATTCTATAATACAGCGTAAAAAAAAACAAGTACCGTATTTCAAAAACTACAAATTAATATAAAGATTTTTCAATAATATTTAATAAAAAGTAATATTAAATACCATTCCTGAAAAAATCATAAACATTGTATGTATGGTTTAGAAAATACACCGTTTTTTCACGTTTTTCGCTCCCCTGTAAAATTGCGTTTTTGTAGATGTCTTTATACACTTTGCTGCCATCGATATGATAACAAACACCGCGCCAATATTCATGCAAACAATTTCTCCGTGGTCCCCAACTCGAAGAGAGTAGGGGTAAAAAGAATCTATTGGGCGATGGACTAGCAACCAGTCACCAATGTTCCATTATGACATCACAACCCTAATATTTCAACTAAAAAGTGATAAAAGCGAAATTATATCTCGCGGCGGTTCTGCCGAAGGTCTGATTAAAGGACGTAAATGTATACTTAGAGATTAGAGGACGTAAATTTTTATGCAAACTATTTTTTGAACCTTTACAGCCGCAACGGGCCCTGCGATTGCCATAATCGCCGCCTCTTACGCCGGTATGGACACGACTTCTGCAGTGGCCTGGTTCATAGTGGCGATGACGCTCATGGGCGCGTACTACAGCGGCATGAAGATTAATGTCTTGGACATAGCTCCTAACTACAGCGGCACTTGCACGGCCCTAGTGAATGGTATAGCTGCGGTATCCGGGATCATATCGCCATACCTCATTGGATTGTTGACACCTGATGTAAGTTTCGTATCATACATACACGTAACATATGTATGATCATTTGACTTTTTATTAGAGGTTAGAAATTGGAATCCCCGTTCACTTAACTTGTGTATTTATATCTGACTTCTTTTTGGAGTTTTTGGGTTCGAATCCCACCCCATGTATCAATGAATGAAGAAATGATTTTTCATTTACATACATAATTATCAGACGCTAAAAGTTAAAGCTTGGGTATAGATTATATCTAGCGCCTGTATACGGCCCTACAGTTCACTACCTATCACGGTGAGTGCTGTGTTTGTAGTGAAACGTGGGGTTTGAGTGGCTCATACCTAACTTGCCTTCGAAATTTCGGGGGTGAGCAATCAAGCCGCTGATTATCGGTAATAAAAAAGGTAGTAACATGTATGTATACTCAAATCGTAAAGCGTATGTTCATGTTATGTATGTAAGATACATTTCAGCTACATTATCCCTTGTGGGGTTAAGTATATTAATCTTTGCGGGCTAATCTACTGGCCATGTTCGTTATTGTGGAGTTATGGATTCTGTACCACCTTAAACCCACGAGTTAGTCGTATAGTCAGCACCTAAAGTGACTGATAATTGTAATGTTGCTAAAAATTGGCTACTCTGAAGGTTAGACCAATTTCACTTATGATATTTCTCTTCAGCGTGAATGTAATGTAAATCAAATCAGATTATGAAATCCCAAAAAACAATTCCTAACAGATAACTAACGAATTTCACTGACCATCATAGGTTAAGTACATTATTTTCATATTAAAGACTTACATGGGATAAAATAATGAGAATACTTGGTCTGTAAGGAGACTGCTATAGTTATGTAACGTTAGAAGTACCTATAACCGCCGATTTTGTATAAAGAGGTGTATGACTTTCAATGAAGCGAAAGTGGTTTGTCCATATGTAGTAGAAACCCCGTTGATCCGTACGAAGCGCTTTGCTTCGTCCTTCTTGATGCGGACTGCTAAGGATTGGAATTCACTTCCCCCGTCTGTATTCCCGGTAGAATAAAACTTAGGTCTCTTCAAGGCTAGAGGAAATAGGCTATTACTGGACCAGCAAGCTACATCATCGACCTCATCGTCACTTACCATCATGTAAATAGGGGTCAATCGGTGGACAGTTTTAATAAAATAAAAAAAAAGATCGAAACAGATAGGAATCTGCGCTGTCCGTCTACCTTCTACAGGGAATCAGTCGTGATATGCATGTATATTAAATGTATACTAAAGCATAATTTATTGTTCGCAGCAAACATTGGAACAGTGGAGAATCGCCTTCTGGGTAACCCTGGTGGTGGCCATCGTTACCAATGTCGTGTACATAATATGGGCTCAGGCTCACCAGCAATGGTGGGATGACGTGAAAGAGCATGGATACCCAGCTAACTGGAAATACGGCCCATTGCCCGAAAGAAAGGAGAAAAATGTCGAAGAAGCCAAAGCCTAAAAGTCACAAGTGATAGTTAAAATAAGTTGTCAATCTAGGAGAATAAGCTTTGTAAATTGTGTATACTCGTTAAAAGTTATTTATTGCGTTGTATTCCCATTAGGAATGAAATTAAGACGGTGATAGATGTACAAGTTAGTGTAATTCAATAGAGTGTTTACTGTTTTACTTAAGATGTGTTTTGTGATTTAGATGACAAATTTAGGTTAGTGATTTTTATTTATATGTGAGATTTTTATGTGATTTGTTGAAATATTATGTATAATGAACCACGCTCGTACTAAAGTTTTTCATTTCTTTTCTTTACTCCTATAAACACCATACAACCATTCTTATACTGAAAACATTTAACTATAATTTTCATGCTATGAAACCGCGACCAATAAATACGGAATTAAAAGCATACCTCAAAAATTTATAAAAGCCTTTGAGCTCGTATATGCGATATTTTCGTTCATACTTTTATTGCAATCTCAGCCAAGTAACCGTAAAGCTTTCATGTTGACCCAAACAAACAGGCCCAGCTAATAGTCAAACACTGCTCACGAATGTTTCCCCATTAACTCTAATTAGAACGGAGCGTCTTTGTTTGCTTCGACAAGTCCATTTTCTCTGAAATTTCAGTTCCTCGTAGCGTCGGTACTTCAGTAGTAACCCAGCGGCCCCCGCGGGCACTCGTCTCCTACCTACGGGAAAAACCGGGAACACACGCCGGGCCAAACCGCAGGAATCTAAATTAAAAACGACACGAAAATAGACAGAAAACCTAATAAAGTGCACCTGTGAATAGTGTGTGACCAAATATGTGATTGTTTACGAGATAAGGCATGAAAGATGTCGGTAGTAATTAAACATTCATGATATTTTAATCTGTGCAGTGTTTGGATAGGAAAATTTGTGTTTGTTACTGTGTAAAGTTGTTAAAGGTTAGTTGTTTGGATAATTTAAGAGTATTATGAAAATATTCCAGACACATGATTTTGTTTTGACTTTCGTGCAGATTCATCGGCGGGGCTTATCTTTTGTGGATACAAACGTATCTTTCTGATAAGAGGCTTATCTCTCCGTGTTTACAGTTTCATTATTGTAGTATTAATGCTTAAATCTGATGTGCTTATAGGCGTGTCTTTGTTAATAATATGTAAATATTGTGTAGAACTGTTTATTCACGTGTGAAACAGACCTTACATATATACGAGCACACATAAAGCTTTTTAAAGCGCTATACATATGATTACTTTCTTTAATAAGGTTATGGACAATCCCTATATATGTATTCATATTTCGCAAATTAATTAGGTCTCTCTCTCTGATGGTGCCTCTCCGACTAACGAAGGTTGGCAGTCACTTCGGCAAATTTAGTCCGATCCCTGGCGAGATGGAACAACTCGGCGGCGCTCTTGATTCCCGTCCACTCTCGTATGTTGCGGAGCCACGACTTTTTCCTTCGTCCAACACCTCTTCTTCCAGCTATCTTGCCCATCATAATAAGTTGCAGCAAGTCATATCTTTCATGTTTTAAAACATGTCCGAGATATGCAACTTTTCTTTTTTTGACAGTCTGCAGTAGCTCTGGCTGAGAACGGTTTATTCGACGAAGGAATTAATTTAATTAGGACTAAATATTTTATTATGTCATGGAAGTATCATTCAATAATACACAACAAATTACACCAACTTCGGATATATATTTATTAAATGATTAGATAGAACCATGTTACAAATTTACCATATTAAAACAACTCTTATAGTTATGCAAACGTTAGTGATAGAGCTAGTAAATATTCTGAGAGTTTCACTCCGCAAAGAAAAGGATATGCGTACATAAGGAAAGGAAATACTAATACTTAATAGAGAGATTGAAATCCATTCGTTTTTACTTACGTCCTTCGATCCTTTTTAAGTTTAATATAATCTCGAAAATATATGTAGTACCTCTTTGATCACCTTAACATAACTTAAAAATCTAGCTTGGATCGCATTGCAGTTTTTCCACCTCAGGATTAGCTTGACTTTTAAAAGGAGAACGCTGCAAGCGTTTTTAATTTATGTATAGTCTATATCGAAGTACCTTTAGCTTTGATAATATAATGTACGTTGTCATATAATATTGGTGACAACTGTCCATTATCTACGACTACGACTGCTACGACATTCCACGAAAAATGCAGTTATTAAGCTTTTTAATTACGCCACGGACTAGCAGGCTTTGAAGCAAAATTAATATGATATTCGACATACAACAAGCAAAACACTTAGTCAAATAGAATTTAATTAGCTTTCAGTGTCGCACAATAGTTGTTCATGATTTAAAGTGCTGTGGTTATAACCAATTTATTTTTAGTTAATTGACGATTAGGAATCTAATCTCTCATGAATAACGAATTAATGTCTCCGATCTGACATTTTTAGTGACTGATTATCAGGGCTTTGTAAGATAACTTCTGACAACATACCTGGCAGGAAGCCATAACAGTCTAGCACGCGTCGTTAAACCGAAATTTCAGTGACGAAATAATAATCGCTATTTATTATGTACCGTTTTAATTATATCTGCTATATTGTGCAGCATATGAATTTAGTGAGACAAAATATTGCGAAAAAAAATCTATCTATTTCTCTTGGTAGTTATTTCTTCCACATAACTACGAAAATACTAACTTATTTAAAGTACTACCTAATTTCTGGAACGTGGAATTATAGTGTCATGTCTGTATAATTCACAATACCATGTTCGTCAAGATTACTCAGTTTTTTAATCTTAAAACAATAGTTTTGAGATGAATTAAGTTATTATATTGGCATCAATTTCGATGACCATTATAAAATAAAGTTACTTTAGAATACATATAGATGACAAGGATTTCAATTTCATTTGATCCTGACAAATTTATCTTTTATTTCAATTCATATTATTTGTCGTATGAAGTTAGGGTTATAGATATTATCTATATCATATTTATTATGTCATGTTTTAATTAAGGTTTAATCACTAGCCGTTCATGTTTAATCCCACAATGAATTTATAAAACTAAATACATCAGAACATATCTGTAACTTTTAGAATAGAAAAATGATTATTTTCTATAACATATCACTCTAATATTAAATAAGTAAAGCTTCATGCTTCAAACAGTACTTACAGTATGTTATATTATCAGTAGATAGTCACATAGTCTTAGCTTTACATTAACAGCGACCACCGACCGAGTGTCCCTACAGTGTAACATCTATCTTAGATTCCCGATTACATTATAGTTCAAGGACCCTAGTGCTTGACTCACGCAGTGATTAAACTATACGACACATATAATTAAGCTACAGCTTAAGAACCTACTCATAATTTCTGGAACATTTAACCAGAAATTTAGGTTTTGAATTAGGGTCAATTTTTTGTACTTAAAATAACCAAAAAAATGCAATCGTAAATATACCCCATGCTTAAATATGCGATAACTCAACACTATCACATAAACTTTAAAATAATTCTACCTAATATGATTTTAAGTTAACTTACTTAAAAAGTCTACGTAAAAATTAAACTTATAAATATCCTGGATCAAACTTCGTCGGTGCATAAGCTAAGATACTTGTCAGTGTCTGAAAAAGCTAAAGTTATAAAATAACCTTTTCGTCAGGTCTTATAAGACTAATTTAATAACAGTGTCACAATAATATTTTTATTTAAAACAAACGTTGTTAGAACTTTTCTTCTTAGCGAAACAAAAACCAATTAGTAAAAGTAGCGTGTCATGCTGTGGAAAAATAATTATCTCATTTTCCCATTTTTCTTAATGGAACCGCCTATTATGTCTCCTTTATTTTTGTTAGTTAATTACAAGATGACTTTCATAGCTTTAAGTTAACCTGTTACTGTAGCTTAGTAACATCTGGTTAGGTCATTATCAAGTAGTATTGATGTCGGTGAGAGAAAAATCGTAAGGTGCATATCGCTTTAATAAATTAAAAACCAAGTTGTCAGATTGAATCGACAGTTCTTTACATGAATGTTACCCGATTAAAAAGTATTATCGTGCAATGTTAAACATTTGCAAAGTGTAAGTGTGTTGAGATTCAATATTCAATTTAAATCATATTAATATAATATAATATAAGGGAGAAGTGGCGTCATTTGGGGGAGGCCTTTGTCCAACAGTGGATTCGGACAGACTGAATACAATGATGATTTTATAATAAAGAAATATTCAATATAAATCAGTCTAGAGAATTAAGATCAGTGTATTTTAAAAAGGAGTGGCTTTGACACAGAATCTGGTGTAATAAAGACAAACGCGTATACGACCCTTGTGAGGTAGTCAGATGTTCAGGAGTCCATCTCCGCAATTGCTAAGGTAATTCTATGAACACCTCGATTCACGTGTTGACCTGATAGTCAGTACTCAATGTGACAGATGGTAAGCCATGTCGCCATTTACAAGCACTTACAATTACCTGTTCGGAAAACAGGTAGGCTTCATCACGATATTTTCCCTCACAGTTGTATTCGACACAATTCGTAAATGTATTTTTATTATAAAAATGTACACAGAAATTCATTAAATTTCATTTCCATTGATACATGCTCAAGCGGGATTTGAACCCCGTACCCACTGATACAAAGTCAAGCCCCAAACAACTGAGCTACGTCGAATTTTTTGTAATACTATATATGTATGTATAAGTTTCATATAACATCATAAATACGCTTCAGGATCGCGATTAATTTCCTCATATTCACCCTCGTGACAACAAACTATGGCGGATTCAGTCACGTAACGGTCGACGCCTTATCGTCGCTACGCGGAATGTTTAATTAAATTGGTGTAATATACCTACACGAAATGTCACACACTTCCACTAGGCCAGAACTGGTAATTATGACGCTTGTAGTGTGTAGATTTACGAAACTCTTCTCTATAATAACTACGAGATTTGTTAGAGTGTCATTTATGATAATTATCCTCATATTTTTTGCGGGTATTTAATATAGAATTAAAAAGGCCGTTTTTATTCTTGGCATATGAGGGTTTAGTTAAATTTGATTGGCGTATGTTAATTGTCAGATCCTGCTCGCATTAGTGAAATTTAAAGTGTCATGGAATAGGGATAATAAACCTGAATTATATCATCGTGATGTTTAAAATTATTTTCCTAATAAATTCATTTGGCAATAATAATTACGGGCCCAAATGCAAATCACTCTTTGTAAACGTTACCCATTTTCATATTTTTCCTAGTTTTAATTCAATAATACTTTATCTATTGAACTTAAACAACTTACCCTTACAAATAGAAATGCTTCAGCGCCTCAGTAATAAGAATTTAATCTAGCAGACTGGCGTCAACTCAGGATTAACATAGAGCGATAAACCTCTATCCCGAGTGATGTCAATCCACTCGTAAAACTCAGGCCCTAGTACTTAACGCATAGTCACTGAGAACCAATTCTGCATTTTTATTGAGAGAGGGTTGAATATATTTGCAATTCAACTGACGACGTCTTTTTTATTATTTTTTCATTTGCCTCCCGAGCACGAGTATTCACTTTCTTGGGAATGAAGTTTTGCATTTTAAAATGTGAATGATTTTGCATATTGAAACTCTTTTTTTTATTTTTGTTATTGGGGTCATGACTTGAAAGTAAAATAGTGTTAGTGTATGCTGATGGTTATTAAATTTTAATGAGCCAAAAACTAGTGACCATCATTCATCTATTATTGAAGGAAGACATCTTAATCCTGTATATTTATATGCTAGGAAAAGTAAATTTCTCAAATGTAGGTCCATTTATTTGGCGACATTATTTATGCATATAGGTACCTATAAAAGGAATAAAAGTTTTCTTTTATTCCTTGGATTACTACTGTGTCCCAAAAAAGACTACTCGTACCTTTCAAAATTGACCCCATCCACTAATTCTCTCTCTTTTTTCAGACACTACAAAATGGAGACTGATAAGATGTCGACCGCTTCCTCAGTGGGGGCAGAGAGGAGGCCTCTGCTCCAAGCTCTAATGATAGAGAGACGGATACTCTTCGCTGCTACCCTTCTAGTGGGCCTCAACACCTTTGTATGGATCACTGCAGTGTGCACACATAAATGGGTGCATATTAATGGACATGGTGGTAAGTTATTTGGACCTTGTGTATTTCTTTTCAAACTTCAGAGGAGAAAGTAGTTGGTACCCTTTTTTTGAATTATGAGAGGTGATCCATAGATGCTTTAAAATTATTACGAATATTGCTCATGAACTAGCAATTGAACATACATTCGTAGTCACGCGGGGATAAAACTTCTTTCAGGAAAATAATAAAATGCAAGGCAAAATTAATCAAATGTATTTTAAAATTAAGTAAGAATGTATAGTAAAGGTTATGTTTGGATTGGATCAGTATTATTTTGGTGAACGTAATTTTGTATTTTTTGATATTTGTTGAAACTCTAGCCCTTCTTTTAAAGCCGACGTTTCGCAAGCTAATCACCTACCCAATAAAGTTTTTTATGAATCGATACGTTCTCAAAATCTATATTCATATTATTGTAAAAACAATATCATTAAAACTCTATAAACGAATAAATACCTACAACTGGAAAAGACTATGTTTGAAAAAAGGTGTAAAAACCGAAAACGATAAAATTTATCTGGGACAATGAATGACGTCAGAGTCATAAATATTGTTTACAACTATATGAATGAACGGTCTACCACAATACAGTTTAGCTAACAGATTTAAGTAGCAAACGTTATTCAGGAAGTGTTATTAAATTAATTTTAGGTCACAAAATTTCATGAAATATGCTTTTGTCGTGTATCGTGTAAACTCCTTTTTATATAATTTTAATTTTGATATTAATATGAGACAAAAGTATCATATAATATTATATAAATAAATAGTTATGATGTAGATTTGTCTAACTCTGTGTTTATACTTTACTGCACTACCCTGCTTTAAATCTTCTAGACAGGAGTGAATTAAAATTATAGAAGAGCTGCTATCACCACAGACTACCTGGAGCCTAGATTGCTGATAGCGTTCCTCTGCAACAATAGATTAGATCGCTCTGGTCGAAGATAGCACCTTTTTTATATCCTATTATGAAGCCACTCTAGAAACGGCTTATTTATATAAATATATCAATGGAATGGAATATAGTCAATAATACAATAGAACAGCATCTGTATCTCATGTTGAAATAGAATGTTTTCTAAGGCACATAGTACCACAAGTCACCTAAAATGTTATATTAAGTCAATAAGTCTATATTATAGTCAATGTCCTGTTTAACTATTCATAGTTTACGAGCTGCTACAATCTGATAGTCATCTGGCCGTGCCAAAAACATAAATATTGTTTCATCTCTTTATGAGACCTGGTCAAAATTGCTAACGGACTAACTGTTTCCTATAAATTATTCTACGATATTTTTTAGTACTAAGGGTTATCTACCTCGTAACTAATGAATATTATCATTTAAAGTGTCTTATAATAAGAATATATTGTGTAATATACTTTTTCGGAAATCGACTTTGTATAATTATTTAATTAATTTTTAGAGACATTCAGATAATTTGGATAAATAGAAATGCTGTCGCAAATTAAACCAAAACATATTTTCAGTAAAAATCCTAACATAAGAATGTAAGAGAATATCTAATCCATAGACATCAACATCTTTAAGGTTCTCAAACTTCCCATTCTTTCAATACAGGTCTGCATATTTATACCTCTATTTACATAACCACTGGCCAAGCGTACCAATATTTACTCTAAAAGTCTTTGTAGTGTTTAAGCTATTTCAGCGTCACTCAGGGAAGTTTATTTTTAATTAACACACGCATAGGATTCAGGCCAATAACCTCTTGAAACGAAACGTCGCGTTCCGCTGTCTCTTTATTTCAGGGAAATGGGCAATCGTTTTTACCTACATTTTTATGGTTGATAGAACAATGGTTTTTGTAAAGATTAAAAAAATAGATAGATTAAATATTTTATATAGCTGTCACCAATTTTGGAATTGTTTGTTAGTTGTTCGCCTTTTAAAGATTTGTAAAAGTTTTCAATTTTGGGTTAAATCTGAGAATTAAAATGGGACTATGTTTCAAAGCAATGCCTTGTTAATTATGAATCTTTTATAGATCTATTTTGATTAGCATAGTATTGATTTATCAATATATTTGTTCCTTTTGTACAACTATTCTTTACTGAAAAAGATATCCAGGTCGTAAAGAGCCTGTAAGTTGTATATAATTACAGAGTTTTACTTTAGATATGGCTTGCAAATAGCACGTAGTATTCTCACGTTAGTGGCTGAATTCCTAAACAAGGATACTGTCCACGATCACGTGGACATACCGCGCCGGCCGAGGTCAGTGCTCTTGGCCACAGTGTTAGAATGTTGACGCCAACCGCAGAAAGGTGCCACCAAGATGCTGACGAGGATCTGGCGCAGTGACGGTGATGGCAGCGGTGCAAGACTGCAAGTCAGCACATGCAGCGGCAGCAGCTCCGAGCCTGCGGGGAGGCGGCGGCAGTAGCATTGACGTCAATCACTCGTTCTCGCATTGTTGTATATAAGACTGATACTATACTCAATAAACCAGATCGTTACGAACCTTGTAGCGTTCTCATTTCTTCACCTCTCCTCCCGTAGTGGCAAAGACACCTTCAGTCTCAAATGGTGACGCTGAGTCTGGCCTATCTATGATCCCCCACCCTAGGCTCCCGGCCGCGCCTTTAGGTCTAGAGGCGTAGCTTTCCCTACCGTTAGGCACTACACACGGCTAGGCACACTTTATGCCTGGTGGCTCCGGCTGCCCCACATCCACGCGCCACACGCCTGACACACCACTCCACATTTATTATATATAAGTATATATTCGTGTTAGGCTATAGGGACTTAGGGCCAGTTAGGTACACACACCTTATTGGTGGCTAGGTTCGTTTATAGGCTATCCCCCGTATCTTCTCACACTGCAGGGTCGGGACCCCTCTGTCACGACTCTGCGGTGTGTCCAGATACTATAAGAAAAATACAAACAAGGAAGAGCTAAATTGAAACAAATCAAAGATAAAATCGTTATGATAAAATCTCAAAACAAAAATCTCCAAATTTAAAGTGTTGGTCTTTTCATAGATAAGACACAGGTGTAAAAAATGCATCACAGTTGAGTCACACCTCTATATCAATCCCACATAAGAGTCAATAAATTATAGAAGAATATTAAAATGTCACAAGTCTAAAATTTATTTAAAAGACTTTTTTTTCCCTCGGTCTCATATCTACGACATTTGAGCAAATCGGCAATCACACATTAGAAGGTGTGGTTGCGTCACTACGAAAAAGCAATTCCTAGAACAATTTTAATATTTCACTCTGTTTTTGCGAAATTAAATAAAAGTCTATTTATTCTCTGTGTCAGTTATGAATTAGTATTTTTATTGCGAAAGTCGTGTGGACGTCTTTAATTTTGTTACGTACACAACATACATGAATTAGTGGATATCGTAGTAAACTAATAATAGAATAGTAGCTATGTCTCCTGCAAGAATATGTGACTTGAATATAAGTACGTTACTTATATGAAAATAATAAATGCACATCAATATTACTGAAATGTACATCAAACATATATTTAAATGTACGGCTATGGTTAGATTTAGGCTTGGACTGCAGTTCCGTATTTTTGGTCTCAAATATTGTATGTTTTGATATTTGTCTAAACGCTAGCCATACGTTTATTTTGAGGCACACAAAGTGATTATATCTTATAATCTTGGTTATACCTACAATCCAAGGAATTTATATGCTAAGTTATAATATAATGAGTTTCTTAATATAAAATATATTTAACCCACCAACTGAAAAACGGGTATGTGAAACTTTAAATAATTGCCTAAAAGGACGAAAGGAATCTATGTACAATGCTTAAACCATCACTATTCTCAGAATCGTCAATTATAGTTAGTTATTTGGTATTAATACCAATTTTAGGTCACGCCTGACTTGCGTTTGTGTAAACTGAACGTTCAACAACAATCCGGGGTAAACATTCGCTTAGGAAAGTTTTGTTCATAGGCTAGACTAATACAAACAGAAGCGACACGACTTTTTGACCACAGAGCAAAACAAGATTTGCCAGAAATTAAAACGTTTGGTGTGTGGTACTTCAATAAAAGATTGTAGCTGCCTTCGTTAATAGTTTTCTTAATTATTTCGACCGAATTGATGCTCTTTCACCAATAGTTCTAGATTTATCTTATATTGTTATTTGCAATGAGACGAACAATAATGTTGACAGATTTTGCCATCACTTGGGGTACCCGACCCTTCATAAGAGAAATGGATATAGTAGCTTGCAGACCAGCCTTTACAAAGGCATAAAGTAATTAAGCTATTTTATTCTTTCATATCCCGAAATTGGTCAAAACATTTAGTGTAGCAACCGTTGACAACTTGACAGCTCTTATTCAATATGTTTCATTTACTTGTATCCCTTTAGTGGCCTCTTCTAACATGCCAGGAAGAATAGTAGTATTATTTTCTATTTACGTCAGGACAGTTACAAATAAAGATCAAAGCCTGTTGGGCGAAAACAGCCAATGATTACCCAATATGACCTTGGGTTGTCATAACGATTACTTCACTGATTTTCCAGCGATTCGCTCATTGCAAGACAAGAATATGTCTCGACACGAATTAGCTGTGTTTTGGCCACTTGCCAAAGTTTGCACATTACTTGTGAAACAGAAATGTGGCGAATAAAAGAATTTACGTGTTCAATCGGGTATTTAATGAAGACTTTAATGCAAATATCATTTTTACTATTATACTTGTAGATCAG
The DNA here is from genome assembly GCA_030578115.1 of Leucoptera coffeella. NCBI lineage: Eukaryota > Metazoa > Arthropoda > Insecta > Lepidoptera > Lyonetiidae > Leucoptera > Leucoptera coffeella. The sequence continues at coordinate 160,658 of JAMBLF010000205.1, forward strand.
ACATGATTTCTTGTTGCCGATCTTATTGAGCTAAAAATGCTACAACCCTGTTGTACACTGGAAAGTTAAAAGAATGCTAGATAACTAGTGTTTTCCGAACTGATGGTGACTAGGAGTCTAGAGGATAAATGGAATCTATTGGGCCATAGGTTAGCTACCTGTCGCCAATGTTCAGTGTAAACAAAAGCTTATACCACGCTGCATGAGCAGCTTACCTTACGCTATCTTTTCTCAGCACATGAATTCAACATTGCCATTTATAATCTTTGTTTTTGTATTCTTTGCCCCAACCCATACATATGAACTTTCATAGAAATATATAAAAGTAACTCTACATTATCTCAATTATTTCACAATATTGTCCAATACTATGTACAAAAATATTTTTTTTGCAGGTATTTCCCTACAAAATAACAATCGTTATTTTCTGTGGAGCGAGCTAGGATTATGGGAGAACTGCCGATATGTCTTCCAACTACACAATTCAACCTTAAGCGTAAATATACCACGACTGAACGTAACAACGATGAAAGGGGATTACTTAACTAGTAAGTGATATATTTCCGTTTTTATAATACTCCTGCTGTATAACATTACTTTATACTACTCTTATATTTTTGTATGCTTGCTTTGCAGAATTTTTTCTAAAGACAAAACTGTGCAATTATTTTGTCAGGTTATTAAGGCAATTTATTGTTGTCTATCAGAACGCATTAAAATATGTTAATTTAACTATGGACTATGCGTTAAGCGGTAAATAAAATCTATTGGGTGATAACTAACAACCTGTCTCCAATGAATCTACACCCAATTGCAACACATGTTAGTTACACAGTATGCACAATATAGCAAGGTTTACATTATTAACCTCATTTTCGATTGTAAATATATCTATATAGCAATACACAATCAATTATCTATCACGGATCAAATCAGTGTACGAACTTCGATCTTTTTCAAGCATGTTAACAAATCACTGCAGTGTACGTTGTCTGTACTTATCAGGTACTCTTAAACGCTAAGATAATCACCAGATAACCTTCGCAACTATCTTTAACCAAAAAGAGGTACGAGGTATCTCAAGGTATCCCAATGTTCTCGAGGTGTTTTGTAACCAAGTGATATCCACATCTGCGGCATAGCACTCAACCAGATCGTTGGAAGATCTCACGTCGCGTTCGCTTGTTTACGTGAGCCCACTGCTATTTTTCTACAATATAAATGATGATTTAAAATAGATTTAAGAAAAGCGATTCGCCTATTTTTGGCCGCATCAAAGTCCAGCCGTTGAATATTTATTTATTTTGGTTTCGGTTTAATTTATTCCTAATTACGTTTATACACAGATTCCTATAACTTTTCGCGCCATTTGTTTTCAATAAAGTACCTACTGAAAAACTGAATGTAGTGAAAACTCGTAAAATAAAGTAGTTCTCTATTCATTTTTACAGACGATAAGTCCATGCATACCTCTTAAAAGTATTTGAATCGTTAAATAAACAAATAAATGTTTGATATTTCTATTACTATTAATAAGGTAGTGTTTATAAGAATCATCCTCGTAAAAAGGTTAAAAAGAAGCGATAGCTGTTAACCTACAAATTATCATAATATTTTATTTTACAATCGTCTAGCAACGTTGTGTAAAAATATTATGACTTGCTAACAATAAATTTTAACCGCAGGAGTGAGATGCACTCGAGATTTACAATGCCATAAAAACTAAACGGAGTTGCGTATTGTTTAAATCGTAGAACATTTATCGTTAATTAAGTTTGCATCAGGGTAAAGAATACTTTAATTTGATGGATTATTAATTAAGTTATTAGTTATGTTGTTAGTTTTAACTTAAACACACTACAATGCTTTATTGAATTATTTACATCGAAAGTTTTAAGACATATTCGTTATGTCTATGCTTGTATAATAAGATCTATTATTAATTCTATGAAGCGGTATGTAATATTCTAATATATTTGTTTGGGTATTAAAGCTAAGTAGTTTTATAGGATTTAATTTGAATACCTCGCACAGAATGTTAATTACAAATAAAGTATTTTGTTACAGAATGTACCAATTATTTAGCTCAACCTCAGATAGGGAATGGAAAATACGTAGACCCCGCATACAACCTAGAAGTTGCAAGTAAGTAAAACCACTAATATTATTACGTCCTAATGTTGCGTATTATATGCATAAGGATGTGGCAGCAACACTGTCCACATAGTAGTGGAATTACCAATTAGCCATACCAGAATAATCGATTTACACCTTAGATTGAACCTAATATACACCTAAACATAATATCTAACATTAGTTCGTTTTCTAGAACTTTTATATGGTAACTGACTTGAACTGTATGTATCTATTTTCTTTACATCATATTCTTGTACTATGATTTTAACACACCATACATACATAAACATCACGCCTGATTCCCTGTAGAGGGGTTGACAGAGATCACGAATCCCCATTTGTCCCGATCCTGACAGACCACTTTCGCTTCATTGACACTCATACATCTCCTCATACACATTCGGCGGTTATAGGTACTCCTAACGTCACCTTTTATATAAATTTATATATATAATAACACCCTATAGTCATAAACACTTATAGCCATATAATATATCATGAACAACCAAACAACCCACGCTAACTCAACCCTATTGTTTTCACAGATTTCGCAAGAACAATGATCTCATTCGGGATAATCAGTCTCTTCGTGATGGCCATGGGATGTGCCTTCTCGGCTTACACGTTTTGCAATCCAAGATACATGTTCAAGAGGCTAGCTGGAGGGATTCACTTCATTAGCAGTGAGTATAAAGGATTACTCTTACTTAAGGAGGGTATTTAGTTTCTGATTAGAAAGCTTCTGATTTACAGCATATGTTCTAGGAAAGCGGTAACTATACATATTTTTAAAAACATTAACAGGGGTATTTGTTGAGATTGGTATAAGCAAATTAATAATCGCCTTAGTAAGTAATAATATTGTTTTAGAATAACAGTCTTAATTAGTTTAAAAGGACTTCATATTTGAATTAACCAAATAGCAAAGAAACTATTACAAATAAAACACTGAATTATATAAAGGAAACTAATTCATTACATACATTTATTTATTTATTACTGATCGTAGATATATTGATTAAAGTCTTAATTATATAGCATTTGTATCTCTACCCATATAATCCTCGTAGTATCCATACATTAGCACACATTCTAGATCATTAATAAGAATTTTCATTTTAGCTTCCTGCACGTACGTGGTAGTCCAAGTGGCAATGTCAACCGTTGACCACTTGCAGAAGAATGTCAAGTATGTCTATCCTGAAGGTGCTTCTCACTAGTGAGTAGATCCATAGATATTCAACGCGCTGACTAACTAATAATATTCTAGTAAACTGTGGTCCTTACAATTAACTAACCTATGTTCATTTTATTGTATTGTAGCTTGCTTCTAATGCAGGGTTACAATTGTTTTATTAGTTCACATATTGTTCTTTAAAAATAATTACAAAGAAAAAAAAATCCTTGTATTGGAAGACCATCTAGGATAATAGAAAGAAGGCAGGGCGATTTATTGTTTTCTATTCCTTAGAATTATAAAAACATCACTCAATTCAGGTGTACAAACACCATTGCCAAGTTTTACGTAATTACGAATCCGAAATTACACTAACTACAACCTCATTTCATACAAACTTTTTACAATTTACCAACACATACATGTATTTTTTCCAGCTATCACATAAGCTTCTTCCTGGGGTGGTATGTGGTGCTGGTGAACGTGTTTGCCACGGCTTCCTTCCTCTGGTATTCGAAGAAGAGGAAAGGTGACAAGGCAGCCACAGACGAATTGGCCATGGCTGATGAACCTACGATCATTGGCCGATGACGTTATTAAATAAAAAATATTACATGCATACTTGCTTATTAAGAAAGTTTATCACAATATTTGTAAAAAGCATTTGTTTGTTAAAAAGGAAGTTATTTGAATCTTTTATACTATTCATTCGTTAAATATGAGGTTTGTAAATCAAATTGTGTACTGTCTACTGTTTTGTAAATAATTTCTTTTAGATGTAAATTCTTCGTTATGTTACTGTAAAGTTATAAATTGATGCTCGAATATTATTGTTTAATAAATATGTTTAAATGTAACTTATGGTTAAAGTGCTTCCACGGTAAGGTAAAAATCACGGAAAATATTATCATACAGTTTGTATTAAAAGCCTGTTTTTATAACACAATTTTTTCATATGTATGAAAATCTTTATCAACATTATTTAATAGTTAATTCGCATAAATAAGTATATTCATAAAAATAGTTTTTTCCTATATGGAAACTTAGTACTTATTACCAAAGATTTAAATAATTTATTATTTTATTATCATGTTCTCACGAACTACGGAAAAGCTTGTTGTGGTTGTGTATTATGTTATTATCGATTATTCTTCATTTCTGTTTTTCTTTTAGTTTTAATTTGAACAGAATACTCATATTTTATCATTTGCTCTCTAATGAATACTATAATATTTTTTTGTTATTTCTATAAGTTAAACAAGAGGATCGTACCAGGTTAGAAACTTATAACTACTATCGGAACTATGAAGTTAGCCTATTATCGTTGTGGAGGTAAAAGTTGATAACAGGTGGAGAGTTCGCAAACATTAATTAGATTGGATACTAGGTAAGGTACCTAGATATTGAAAACGAGGCTTATAGTGCCAAAAGTTCTTTACATAAGTAGATACGTTAGCTTTGGACCACACTAAAAAATACTGAATATTGACATGGTTAATTTAAAATGTCCTATGTGTATAATATAGAACAAGATATGATATGATATGATATATATTCTCTTAAACTCAATTTAATAAAATGAATCATCATTTATCGTAATTAGTTGCGTTTTTAACTGTTGTGTTATATCTCGGATTTTTTCTCAACATATCTATATAAGTTTTGTCGTAACTGTCATTTTTACACATAGAAGATTTTAAAGAAGCAACAAGGATATTCTTGTTTATTTCAAATACAATGGTACTGCAACTTTATACGTACATTTAATCTACAAGCATCTCACGTAATCATGCTAGAATCTTTGTGAGTAAATTAAGTTTATATTCTTCAGGACTGTTTATAGTTTAATCTACGATGTATACGTTTTGCATTTTGGGTTATTTTATTTTTATGTCATTGTAAAAATCATTTGTTTGTCTTGATGCGATTATGCGTAAATTGGTGTCGTTATTTTTACGGAAGTTTGTAAGTTGTGTTTTTGTATTCAATAAAGGAATCATTACCTAAATGCTGTTTGTAATCATTTCAACTTTCACTTACGGAAATTTATTGTTGTTCAATAAATATTAATTTCTTATTGTTCATAAATATAAATCGTAACTTATATCTAATCATATCTATTTAATAATTATACATACCAGTAACGGACTGGTTTTTTTAGTATCTCGAAATTTCAGACACATTATTTACCAAGTATCTACGAACAGTATATACTTACATATACCTAACGAAAGATAAAAATACTTACTGTCGTCAGTGTCCTTGAATATTGACATGCACGTTTTTGTTTTCAGTTCATGTCACGCGAAATGAAATACACTGAACGTTGCTTCATGGCTTTGAATATCTGGCTCAATACTGCTAAATCAACATGAGACAGGTTCCGTTTCCGGAATGAATATTTATCTCATGAAATATATCGTATATTCAAATACAGGGAAGGTACATTTACCTTATGAAATATATCGTGTATTTGAATACAGTTAAATTATTTCTGCAATGTGTAATGAGGTGTTTACTGTATATACATATACATTGACTTCATTTAATCCCTTTCGGGGTATACAGAACCTTGGAGACATGAAAAAATATTCTTGGTCACTTAGTAGCATCGGTATCTATACCAGCTGTTGTTAAATATTAGCTAGTTACATACATAAGAGGTAATTATACATATAAAAATGAAGATTCATATAGGTATTGAAAACTTGCAAACTGTCAACAATCGTAGTGCTAATAATTCTCGTAAACAACAATTTATACGTTAATGGGCTTACCTAAAGTTTCGATACCTATTATTTATTAGAACTAAGGTGACAAATATACATAGACGCTATATTGAAAAAGGATGACATTAGGAGTACCTATAACCGCTGAGTGTGTATGAGAATATGTATGAGTATGAATGAAGCGAAAGTGGTCTGTCAGGATCGAGACAAATGGAGATCCCTGATCTCTGCCTACTTCTCTACAAGGAATCAGGCGTGATGTATGAGTATGTATGTGACAAATATTAATCGACTACGTAAATATTGGAGACTACATTCCACCGTTCACCGAGACAGTATAATTGGCATGTCTTTGATGTGTTCAAATGAGAAAAATGTCGATGGTATTTCGGCGAGCACTTTTCGTCAGGCAGCGGTTATTTTCAGATAGTATTGTTGAAACGCTGGCAGTAAGCCCGCCGTCTATTGTCGACGCATGTGGTAAGTGACATTGCCAACAACAACATTTTAAAACAAAATGCGTGGAGCCGCATATTTGCAGGTTAAATGACCGACCTCATTCGTGATATACCTACTTGCTGTCTACGAGACAAGTATGAGGTGAAACTAAACATTACTTTTATTACAATCTTATATTATTTACGCACATGTTAAAGTCGCTTAGTGATATTTTATTTACATATGCATTCACGTCGTTTGTTCCTTGTAATAGTGGACAGGACCACTGAGACATAATATCCCATTAGTATTTTAGCAAAACTAATGGATTCGTGGACACTTTAGTATAGAATATAGATGAAAGATTTCTAGCCCATCGCCAAACATATTCTAATAACCCTAGACCCTTACACATCTCTTATAGGTGCTGTTTTCTCCATACCCGTATGAAGAGCAAATATATAGAAAGTACGTAGCAGCTAGCAAGGGATCTATATCTTATATTTAAATACACACTCATGTCCATAAAGACCGAAGGAATAGACATAACTCGTAAAAGCTTATGTTCTGCTTCAGCTTGCCTTTTGTTCATCTAACAAAAGGTAAGCAAACTACGTATAGCTTTATGATCATAAAGCTATGTTTATTGTAGCTTAGACCTGTAAGATTACTACTTAGAGTACCCGCCACATAAGGTGGCAGTAGCCAAACTTGGAACTAAATTTGACGTTTCCGCCATTGCGTGTTATTTTGTATGAAAGGTAAATTTAGTATTACCAGCGTTGTGTTTTTTGCCCACTCTTTGTAATTTTTATGTTTGTTAAGGGTGATTATAATAAATTGATTTCTGGAGTTTCTTGTTAGTTCTTCTCCAAGGGTCTCCGCTGAACTTCTTCTTCTCAATCGTTACGCTCTTATCAGAGCGGTCGTGGTCTTCATGACGTGGCATCTTGAGCAGCCGAAATGGTTGGTGAACTAACCTCGGTAAAAATATGTAAAGACAATGCTCAGTGCCATGTTTGAAATAGTTTTTTTACATACATACATACACATCACGCCTGATTCCCTGTAGAGGGGTAGGCAGAGATCACGGATCCCCATTTGTCCCGATCCTGACAGACCACTTTCGCTTCATTGACATTCATACATTCTCTAATACACTCTCGGCGGTTATAGGTACTCCTAACGTCACCTTTTTTCAATATAACGTCTATCTGACTGTTACATATATGTCTTATTAGGCCGGCCCCTACGTAACCGCCCTTCAACTTCACTCATATATATTCCTTTTGTCAATATATAGTTTTTTTAATTTGTACTTAGATCATAAAATAACTTTCAAAGAGAGCTTATGATAGGGCCTATTTTGAATAAAAATATTTTGACTTTTGACTTTGGTATATTAATTTGTTTTATTTGAGTTTATAGCTCTGCAACCAAAGATCGTTACAAATGAAACCTCAATATAATGTATCGAGCCGTATGGCACAGTGAGTGCTAGTTTTGGCGTGTTTACTGGCAACACTGGATTACGCGACTGTGGCGACGCCTCCAACTGCCACCTTATGTGGCGGGTACTCTATGTAGTTAGAGAAAACTAAAGAACCATGAATTCTGTTATATTCGGGCAAGCTAGCAGTCCGGATTCACGAAGGTTTTTACAAGTATCGATCTGAATAAAAATAAGTAAGTCAGATGCATATTGGATAAATTAAGCAGATTTTTCATAATATAATCTTAGGTCAAAAAATACTTGTAAATTTCAATAACAACTTATGAATAGCAGCTGAAAATATAGGTTTTAGTTTTACTATGTTTGAAATAATATAATAATCCATAAAAAAATATGTTATTTAAAAAAAGATTACTCTGTAATTCATATATAATATATATTATAGTATGTACTACTGTTTTTGAGACTTGGCGATCAATAATAATAAAACTGTTTACACGGTCACCATAGCAACGCCATTTTTACAAACGTTTTAGTGGAATTGCGGAATTAAATTGGAATTCGTAACGCTACTGGTTTTAAAAGGATCAATACTTTTGAAATAGTACCAACAGGCAGGCAATATGAGGGTAAGTTAATGATGTTATATTGTAATCACGCTAGGATTGTTCACGACAAATGATTTGACTGAATTAAAATGAAAGAATTACCTATTTGGGGCGCAAAGATAGTTTGCATACAACAACAAGAGTCGTGTTAAAAACAATAAACATAATAGTTATTTTTAAACACTCGCGATTTATACTCATTTTTATTTACTATGAGAGACCGGGTCATATCACGATAAATTAATAAAGATATCTGATTACCTTTATTTTGCCCGATGTTTCAATTCAATTTGAATTAACATAATCATTGTTTCATCTTACCTTAAAGAGATTTTATCGGGGAAAGATTGTATAGGGTACTTGTACCGCACTTGCAGCAATAAATACAAATGTTTTTGTTTGTATGAAATGGTAGGATCTAAGAAACCCCAGATAAAATATATTTCATTTGCTATAAGGTGGCAGGATCTAACAAACTGGATGTGTATTGGTGTTCACCTATTTTGCAATGTATATACCCTTGACCTCCGTGGCGCGATCGGTTAAACACCTGAACGCTAATTCGTGAGGTCCCGGGTTCGATTCCCGGTGGAGGCAGAGTTAAGAACCATGCTTTTCTGCTGCTTTCCAGTCTGGACGTTGATTATATATGCTATATTTATTTATCTATGTATAATATGTATCCATTACTTAAATAAACGTTGACTTTAAACTTAACACAAGTCTTAGATGTACTTACCAAGGGGCTAGTTCAATTGGTGTAATAATGTCCAAATATTACTATTATTACTTAATACTGATTTTTCTGCATTTTTCTCAGAAAAAGAGCATGCTTGAAGCTGAGCTTGAACTAGAAGAAATCGACAGCTCACTGTCGTCGACTAAAGGTAAGACCAATAACCCTTGTGGGGTAGTCAGAGGTTCAGGCGTCCATTTCGGAGTAACTAAAGCTATGGCCAATTTGAACTAACGTGTTGGCCAGATAGTAGTAGGTAGTAGTAGCTCAACTGGATAGGTAGTAAGCCTTGTCGTCATATACAAGCCCTAATTATTACATTTTCGGGGAACCAGTTCCTCACGATGATAATGTTTTCCCTCACCGTAGTATTCAGTACAATACGCAAATCTAACGACTTTTTTGAGAATTTGACATAATATAAATATATTCACATCTCTACTTCCCTATCAGAACATGTAGAGACTATCGAACACAACCTTAAATGATACTAACAAGTGTATCTTGCTACTCACACCCAACTTTCTCATATATGCTCTTCTGTTCTTCATGCTACACACTCAGGCCTTGAGAATAATATGATTTACATTATTTATTTATAAAATCTTATACTCGAAAAGGCAGTGAAACTTCGTATTATGCCTTCATAGCCCTTTGTAAATGTGACATGAACTGTATTTCATGTCACAGTAATACGTGAACCGTGCCAAAATTGCATAAGTTACTGACTTTTCGCGTATGATATTTGTTGTACGCCAACCGCAATGACAAAATGACGATCAATTACGTTTTTTATGTCTCCGTTTGACAAAGGAATTGGGTACGAGAACCATTTATTTTCGGAGTGCACTTTCATTACTTTTTCACTCATGCAACGCCAATGAAAACAAAACGAACCACTAGACATTAATTTTATATACATCCTAACAGAAAAAACAGACGGTCAATCGCCACTTCAAATGTTCCCGACAAATGCCTCTTGCTTCATTCACATCCATCAATTTTGCCATGCATGCTATTCTGATCTTCGTTAATTTTATTCAAAATCAATAATGTGTGACAATTTATTTTATTTCACTCTTGAATGGTTTAAAAAGTTTGTATCCCTTGCGTTGTAGTCAGATGTTTGTGTATGCAATTACAAGGTAGTTATTCTATGGCCACCTCGAACCCAGGTGTTAACCAAATATCAGTATCCATTATAATATATCACCGTGGTGCACCGTATTGCTATTTATATGCACTGACTAACCTATTCCGAAGAATAGGTAGGCTTTCTAATAAATAACATAGACCTACTATAATTATGTATGACATGCATTCATTTCCTTTAATCATGTGGATAGGACTTAGGAGATATTGTATCCTAGATCACTAAAGTAAATATTGAGTTGAGTTGTCATCTTTAATGGAACGATGACAAGTTACTAGCCTATCGCTAGGTCACTTTTAGCGTGAATGTTGAGGTTGTGATGTTATAATGGAACATTGTTGACTGGTTGCTAGCTCATCGCCCAATTGATTTCATTCTCCCCTAGTCTCTTATCCGCCTCCTACGACATGCAGCGAACGATAGCAGCTAACTAATATTCTTTTTACGATCCAATCTAGCACAGGACTAATACTAATACTCAATTATGTTATTTAAATAAACATTTTGTCTAGAACCTAGTGAAGAAGCAACCATAGATGGCAGTGCTGAAATGCCAGCGACAATCTCGATCGACAGAGAAGAATATCTGACAGCATACAAAGAACTGTACAATGAAAAACAAATGCTCACAATTAGGAACAATATACTGCAACGACGACTAGCCGAATATTATAGGTTAGTTATAAATATATGTAAAAGATAAAGACATTTTTAATCCGTTTTGGAGTGGACAGAACCTTAGAGTCAAGATCATATCTTGTAAAGTCATGTAAAACCTCGGCGACAGGGTACTTACTAGCTTCGGTGTAAATGAAGCGAAAGCAATTTGCTACTATCGGGAAAAGTATAAATCCGTGATATTTGCCTACCCCTCTATAGGTGAAAACAAAAAACAAACGCGTTCAAGACCCTTAACCCTTGCGAGGTAGTCAAGTGTTCAGGTTTCCATCTCCGCAATTGCGAAGGTACTAATTCTATGGCCACATCGAACCCACGCCAGATACCAGATAGTACTCAATGTGACAGGTGGTAAGCAGTGTCGCCATTTACAAGCAATAACTATTACCTGTTCGGGGAACAGGTAGGTTTCCTCACGATGTTTTCCCCTTAGTATTCGATGAATTTCGTATGCAAAAGATCAAGATTAAAAAACAGGAACATGTAAAAGGAGTTGTATGTATATAGGGTTGTAGGGTGGATGGAAAAAGGGAAGTCCATGATCTCTGTCTGTCCCTAGGGATACGAACCCAATGTGTATACGTATAATACGTTACTTATACTTGTCTCAGCTTAAGCTTATTTGGTGGAGTTAGCTCACAAACTAAGCCACAAACTTCCGAAAGCATGTACCTGATTCATTAAGTGGAAGCTACACTGAAACTTTTGTTCCTTATTATCATGTATATTGCCTTTTGGATTTGCCAAAAGCCTCTTTGCGACCGTTTTTGTATTAAAATACGATACTGTTTCGTTCTATTTATAAGTAGTTGTCAGCCCATCATTGGAATGAAACGAAAATCTTTGCATTCAATATAAGGATCATAAAATCACTAATTGAAAGTCAAAAAACATTTAAAAAAAAGTCATTAATATAAACTTATTATTAAAATAAATTAATATTTAATAACACGATTATCGTTGAAAATTCGTAAACTTTGTAAGAAAACATTTCGATACATAACTTTTTTAAATAATTTATCGTCTTTAGGACCAATCTCAAAACTCTAATGAGTATTAATAATTTCATTTTCACGTCCTTTGATATCTTTCGGGTTGGACGGAACCTCAGTGTTATAATAGTTTCTAGTTTAGCATAAATATTGGGGATGTGATGACATCATGTATGTAACATTTGTGATAGGTTGCAAGCCTATCGCCCAATATATTCCATTACACTTTAGTCCCTTAGTCAACGACATACCGGGATGAACGGTAGCTAATTTTGTTAACGTCCCAGATTAACACGAAACCAACTGATCGTGTTTTTTTACTTTTATGTTTTATTTTAGAAAAAGAAAACAGGATCATGTTTTGAAGCCCATTGAAAATGCAAAGGATTTAGAGGAGAAATACGAACAAAAACTTCTGACCTATCAAGAAATCAAAGAGAAGCAAGAAAAGGAATACGCTACAGTAAGTACTGAGAAGACATTCTTAAAACCTGATTTTTTGTATCAACGTCGTTTCTGGTCACGCAATAATTTTTACTGAATTTTTTTTTAACTTAGCACAAAATATAAATACATATTATCTACAAAGAGCTACGGATTAATAATATATTATAGTACGTATAAGTTACGTATGCACACATAACCATTTTTATAAGGAGAGGAAGGCATATCTCCTTCTCAATTATATTCACGGTCCCACGCGTACTCGGCATTCATATATACTTCATAACGTCATCCTTTCTTAATATGTTGACTAGTTGCTTGTAAACACATGCATACATAATTATTCATATACATGCACGTCCTTTAATCACTTTCGGAGTGGACAGAATATCAAATAAAAGTTAATATGGCATTTATCACTTTTCTTTATGTACAGATCGGCGTATTCAAATCGATCAGTATGGGAAAGTCTGAAACTATAAGACATAGAAAGATTTGTTCTTAGGAACCGTGTCACCGATTTAGATAAAAATAGTAACTGCATTCATAGTTTATTTGAAAAAAAACTGTATGCAGTTTGGGAATCATGTCATTATGATTAATAATAAATTAATAAGACATAAGAAAGTCAGATAGACGCTATATTGAAAAAGGATAACTTTAATAGTACCTACAACCGTCGAGTGTGTATGAGTGTCAATGAAGCTAAAGTGGCCTGTCAGGGACTAATGGGGATCCTCTACAGGGGATTAGGCGTGATGTGTGTGTACGTAACGTATGATTATGAACTATGTTTAAATTTTCTTCTTCTAGATAGCAGCAAAGCTAGATGCTAAACAGTTGAAGTATGAAGAGCATTTAGCCAACGCGGATAAAATGTTCGAGGAACTGCAAAACTTAGAAAGGGAGACTGGAATTGGTCTGATTTATTCTAAAAAAGGGAAACCTATACCAGAAAAGGTAATTGTAGAGCAGTGAAAACTTTACCTTTATCATATCTTTATAGCGGGTTATTTCGTAATTAATGAACTTTTATTTTATCGGCATAATATTGTCTCATGTTTTATAGTATTATCTATAAATAAGTTGCAAATTTACTTTTACGTATACAAAAATCGCTTTGTTGCATCTGAACCAAAGTTTAAGTATTGCCATATGTACATACAGATGAAGTTATAAAAGTGGTTTGTCAGGATCGGGACTGATGGGGATCGGCGATCTATGCTTTCTCCTCTAGAGGGAATCAGGCGTGATGTGTATGTATGTATGAAGTTATAAACACTGTTCGTTCTCGTTTGTATTGAATTCAATATTATTAAAAATGCAATATTAGAGCAGTGCACCACGGTCCTTTAGTATTCATCATCATTTACCCTCATAGTTCTAGCATAAGATCAGCGCAGTGATTGTACTTCAATCATTGTATACAGAGTGGCGCATTCAAAACGGTCAGTATGGGAAAGTCTGAAACTATAAGAGATACGAAGATTTGTTCTTAGGAACCATGTCACCGATTTTGATAAAAAGAAAAACTGCATTCATACTTTCTTTGAAAAAACAACTGTATCCAGTACGGGAATCGAACCCGGTTGCTTTGAAAAAATAAATTGGCCCTTTTGACTTTTTCTTTTTAAATATCGATTGTGAAGGTCTTCAGCTGTAAATGTCTCTACAAAACATGGTGTCGAAAATGAATAAAATGCATTGTTTTGGCATACTTTAGTTTATCGTAATAGTTTACATACACCGTAACAATATTCAACAGACATGTAAAATTGTCACTATTGCTGTTTGTAGTTTTGTACTTCCCTACTTGTTACATACACCATATCATGTGGCATTAGCATTGCATTGATCCTTTAAGAAGGTTTTGTTATCTACAGTAATCAAAAACTAACAATCTATTGAAAAGTCCACTTAAAGTGACCTGTTAAACCATATTCGAAAATTTCTTGTGGGATTACGTTAAGGATGAATTTTACAAAACAAGCTATGACACAATTGAAGACCTAAAAGTAGCAATAAAGTCAATCGTAACGTAAATTCACCACATGAAAATACAAAATTCAATAGTAAGATCGTTACCTAAACGTGCTGAATATTGTATTGAAAACAACGGTGCTCACTTAAAACGCCTACTACGATAAACTAAAGTATGCCAAAACAATGCATTTTATTCATTTTCGACACCATGTTTCGTAGAGACATTTACAGCTTAAGACCTATACAATCGATATTTAAAAAGAAAAAGTGAAAAGAGCCAATTTATTTTTTCAAAGCAACCGGGTTCGATTCCCGTACTGGATACGGTTGGTTTTTCAAAGAAAGTATGAATGCAGTTTTTCTTTATATCAAAATCGGTGACATGGTTCCTAAGAACAAATCTTCGTATCTTTTATAGTTTCAGACTTTCCCATACTGACCGTTTTGAATGCGCCACCCTGTATATGCTGAGCTGGGACCATTTCACTGGGCAATGACATGCACATGTAGGATTTATTAACTTACTTGTATAACCTCCTTTTCTCTTTTTTGTTTAATTTCCTGTCTGTATATGTCAATGTATTTTTATGAATAAAACTTATTATTATTACTCAGTCAATTATCATCAATTATTTTTCAGTATGTAGACCAACTCCTGCAACTTCAAAAGACTAAGTTCGAGCAGTGTTCCAAGTTACTCCTTCGGTTTATCAAGGCTAAAAATGCGGTCTCTGAACTAGAAACATTGATCGAAAACCTAGAGACTATAGGACCAGGCCTTTATGTGGCTCAATACGAACAGCTGATAATAGACTTCCAAGGCCTTGAAAATAAGCTGGAAGGTATTTATTTATCTATTATATTCAGTATATTTAGGTCCAGTTGTGTATTATGTTGTTGATGTCACGTAAATTATTTAAACTTTTACTAGGATATGATATGTACTTATGTTTGTATCAACACAAAATATAATATGAAATATGACAAGATTTGACCTACAGAAACACTTTTGCCAACTAAAAAGCTGTTACCTATGAAAGGAATCCGGATGCCTTCCAAAATTCATTCTTAATTCCTTTTATAGGTAACTGGACGTCTGAGAAGTTAATAAGTTGATACGGTTGTTTTATCGAACTTATAATCCACACATTAATCCGTCCATCCTTTTGATATTCTGTCGGGCACTTCTGGTTAATATTGTTAAAGACATATTTACAGTGCAGTTGAATAGATTACATAATTAAAAATATATTCTAATAGGTATTAGGATTATCTCCATGATTCCGAAAGCTAATACTTGCATATCTTAGTAACAATTCCTAATTTACCTATAACCGCCGAGTGTGTATGAGAAGATGTATGATTATCAATGAAGCGAAAGTAGTCTGTCAGGATCGGGACAAATGGGGATCCGTGATCTCTGCTTACCCCTCTACAGGGAATCAGTCGTGATGTGTATGTATGTGTGTGTACGTATTTACTAGTTTTTTTGTTCAAACTACTAATTCATCTGCACAACCTTGTTAATCTCATATTGAACTGGTTTACTATAACACGAGCATTAAGTAACATAAAAAACATGTTTGGTCAGTGGAAAATTCCGTCTGATTTATTGTTTATGTAATGATGTATATATGTAATTCCTAATTTGCAGAAAGGGAAGATGAACTGATAAAGAATCGTAACAAATGCGTAGAGCACAATCAGAAAATAGCTCATATCAGGGAAAAGATGAATCACACGGCAGAAGTTATTGAATTCACTGAGTACGACCTGAACGATGCTGAGGAAAAGCTCAATCAAGCTAGGACAGAACTTGCTGAAGTTAAGGTAATTTGTAATAAACAAATCCATTTTAACTACTATATTTTCTTGGGAAAGTAAAAGTATAGGATTTTGTATTACAAGGTAACAACAGTAAACGTAGTGTGGGGCGCCCCCCGGCAAGGTGGGAAGACGACCTGCGCAGGTTGGCCGACATCGAATGGATGCGAACGGCCACTGACAGGGAGAAGTGGCGTCATTTGGGGGAGGCCTATGTCCAACAGTGGATTCAGGCAGGATGATGATGATGATGATGAACTGCCTAGCGACTGATAAGTACTAATCAAATATGCGCATCACGAAATGAGTCCTTGATATGTAAATTAAATATGATAGGAAAACTTGGACATGTTTTTCGGATATATTATTTTATAGCAGATCGACATAAGGAGGATAGGCGGTTACGTAGGGGTTCGCCCAATAGGATAACTGACAATCAGAGAGACGACATATTTAAATAAGTTGACGTAAGGAATATCAATAATCGCGGAATTTCATAAATGTAAAAATTCGATTTTGCTCTGCCTTACACTCTACATGGAGATGGCCGTGTTGTGAATATATGTAATATTTTGTTATATATTTATATGGCATCAATCTATATCTTACGTTGTATACACCTATATTAATAACGAAGAATCAATACTACTATAATAGTTCCTATACTCTTTCATTACCTATTCTCGCAGCGTCATCGTGATAAGCTGCGCTGGGCTGTGGATATAGAACGTCATAAGGCTGGTCTTCTGACCAGGAAAGACCTGCTGAGGGATTACCAGAATTCTATACAGGAGGTAAGGCATATCAAATACACTTGTAGAAAAGTTATTATCACTGAACGGCAATATATACGTTTATAACATAAGTATTCAAGACTGTACAACCCTTCTGGTTATATTATTAGTATTAGTTAACTAGGCATCGTCACTCGTAACTCACTTTTACCTGATAATTAATCTCCAACGATAGGAGGTAACCATGACACCTTATCAAATACTGACTATTGTCTATTTTGAGAAGTAGATATGTTTCCTCACGATCTTTTGCTTACCAATCCTTTGAACTGACTTAAAATAATAAAAAAATATACTTACGATTACTCGACTACTAACTACTCGAGTTCTTATTTCCCTTTTGGGTTGAAGTATAGTTTTATTTTCAAATACCGGGTTATTTGTGATAGGTCGCTCGCTCATAGAATAGTTTTCATTTAGTCCTAATCCTCTAGTATCCTTTACGACTTGCCACAAAATAAGGTAGATAGTTATCATTGTTACCGACACCTTATTCGTTTTTTTCGTGTGCAGGTTGCCTATTATCGAGATGAAAGGGCCCGTTTAGAGAGCTCCATAGAAAAGGTGACACATGATCTCAGAAAGGTCCGCCATTCTATGTTTATGTCAATGTAATTTATTTATTACTTTTGACTTAGATTTTAAAGTTTATTATGTATTAGTGATTTTTAATATGTAAACAAGATTATGTATATTTGTTTTATTACTGTTGTTAATTAAATATTAAATTGGAAAGTTAATAAATTATGTACTGTTTTACAAATGTTGGTGTTTGTTATACATTCACGTTCATTAATCCATTTCGGGGTAAAATGAACTTCGGAGATATAGTATCTCCAAGGTCACTTTTTAGCATGCATATTGGTTATATTGGAACATTGGTGACAGATTACTAGACCATCGTCCATTAGATTCCTTTTACCCCTAGCCCCTTAGTCGCCTCCTACGACATACCAGGAAGAACGGCAGCTAGTTAGCATTCTTTTTACATCGCAGACTCGCAAGAGACATATAAGTAATACCTAATAATATTACGTCACTTCAAATTTATAAGGATGAACAATCAAAGTTATTAAGATACTGTCAATAATACATATATTTGCTGAACAAAATTCTTTCTTACTTAGACACATTATATTTATATTAATGCATGTATGGCTTAAAAGTAACATCGAAAAAGTTATTATTTTGTAGACTGTATAACTGTACAAGTTAAATACGTACATAAACAAAATCACTGAAAAGTTACATTTCTAGATTGTTAATTAGACTTACGCATATTAAGATCACGTTACAATTAAAATAAAGTCTCTTTGTACTTATCTACATATTATCAAAATAATGTTTGCCTAATAATTACCAGGAAATATTCCTTCATGATAATTGCTTAGCAACATATATCTTAATCAAATTACTGCATTCGAAATTACAAAGTGGAGTTTAAAAACAATAAATATCAAACAGTAAAATAACTAGCATTAACTGGCATAGTTCTTATAGAACATTGAATACACTGGTTCAAAACAAACATTTTCACACACCTTAAGTTACCTCTTGAACCGAGTCGAGTATTTCTTTTGGTAGTCCATAAGCATTACATGCTTTCCATATTCCGAATAGCTACCTTCTTTAGATTTTATCACCATAATCGACTACTCACTTTTCTTCTTGTATTGTCCTAGTTATTCCACGTCATTTCTTGGCCACAGTACTCTGTAACTCGGCAGCATTGTCTACCTCAGTGGCGACCTCTGTCTTTATAAGTTGTCCATGTTTCCAATTGGGTGGATATCCGTACTTCCGAACGTCATCCCACCATTGTTGCTTGCCGTCAGCCCAGATGATGTAGATTATGTTGGTTATCACGAGCACAGCGAAGTTCACCCAGAAAGCGCCTCGCCATTGCTTGAGTGTAGACTGGAAAGAATTATAAATAGTCATTTTGCTACGCATATTAATACTATTTTTTTACATAAAATTAAATGCTGCGTTAAATTTTCTTGTTTTAGATCAGATCAAGTTATGTTTTAAAATTATAAAGCTGTTATGAAATACTCACGTCAGGTGTCATAATGCCAGTAAGTTGGGCAGTGACGATTCCAGCCAACGTTGATGTGCTGTTCACAAGGGAAGTCAAAGATCCTGCATAGTTTGGAGATAAGTCGAGAGCGTTCACCTAGAAAATACGATAGAATTTTCGTAGAGGCATCTTCTTAAGCTACATAATTTCTGACGTAAAATAGACAGCTTTACAAGAATCGGTCATAACGGAACGGTTATTTAAAACTGAATGAGGGATGAGACTGAAGCAAAGATCTTGTCTGATTTAATATCACATAATTGTCTCTAATCAATAGTTTATATGTTTGGGTACGCATCCAGCTCACTTCGTTCCTTTCATCTTATCCACAGTTGTAGTGTGGTCATTTTAGTTACAAACAGGCATATTTCCTTCCCTCTATCACGCTTAAATCCACGTATCAGAAAATCTACACACAGTAAAGGCTCAAACACTAACCTTCATTCCCGGATAGAATCCTGCCATCAATGCCATAGATAGAATGAAGTAGGTCATCGCCAGTTCGCCATTGCACCCGGCGTACCCGGCTAAGATCACGCAAACGGCCGGACCCACCGCGGCTGGAATTTACAACATAATAGTATAGACTTAAGTCATTTCACTTGTCACTTTTGTAACACAATGGAAATGGAATGAGAATATTCTCACGATTATTGGTTACATAGATGAGTTCTTGATAAACATTATTTGTTATTTTACATAAATTCTAGTATTGATTGAACTATCAAGCTAGCCACCACTACCAGAACTATCTTTACCATCTATTATCCAAACGGATATTGGATGGTACCTTCAACGACGTTATGGATGATGACTACGATTAAAGAAATAAGTTATATAATATAAATATAATAATATAATAAAAATTCTGTTTTACACAAAATCCAAATCTGCTACTTGCAATAATGGTAAGGAATCAATATTTTATTTACTACTCACCAATAGTTGTGTAAATGATTCTTCCAGTTTTGATAGAATGCCATCCTTT
Source organism: Leucoptera coffeella (assembly GCA_030578115.1). Classification (NCBI taxonomy): domain Eukaryota; kingdom Metazoa; phylum Arthropoda; class Insecta; order Lepidoptera; family Lyonetiidae; genus Leucoptera; species Leucoptera coffeella. The sequence continues at coordinate 180,871 of JAMBLF010000205.1, forward strand.
TTTGATGCACAAGTCACAAAGCCATCCAAGGATGAAGGAGCTGAACCACATAGCGATGTAGGGAAGGGCAATCAAGTAACCAGTTTTCTTGATGTTGTACCCAAGTACTTCATTCGTGTATTTCGGCAATTCTGTTACCATCATGTAGTAGCCCCAATCGTGTCCAACCTGAAGAAAATTTGTGGAGTTTATATATTGATTTCAAATGTCCAGATAATGTCACAAGGTTTAAGGTATATGATTTATAATAACAACATAAAATTGCTTTTAGTTTCAACAGCTAGATGATTCGGAATATAAATGCTTAATATATGCCATAACTTTAACGGCGAGGGAATATCGTCAAATTCGGGATAGCAAATTCAATTGTCAAATTTGACACAGTTGCGAAAACGGTAAAGACCTTGAATCATTAAGTTCTGACTACCTGGTGAGCTCGTCGGATCGAGGTGACCATAGAAACACTCCATATTTGCGTATATAGACTCAAACACTGCAAGCAATAATGGTCCTGGAATGCTTCTTATATACTTACAGCTGCACAAACTAAGGCCCAAACGGGGGCAGATCGCAGGATCGCCTTCCACGGTACTGGGTCACTCTTCGTCTTGCTTTCTGCTGTCACCACGGTTTGTTTCAAGTAGTTGTACTCGCCCTTCGTGATGAAGGGATGCATGTCTGGAGTACTGTAGCAGAGGAGACACTGGAAACAAATTTAGCTTTTTACTTTCTCTGCATTATTTAAGTAGATAAGTTATTTTATAATAAATCCATTAATTCAATAATTATAATTCTCTGTATGTGCATTTTCATAATAATTTAAGAATACTCTAAATCAATCGATCTGTTAAATAATTTTTTTTGCTAAGAGGTTGAATTCAATTCGTGTATTTTATATAATCACATACTCTTTTTGCAGAATAAAGAAAATTGTATTTCTTAAATTAGTCGACTAATCCTTTTTGTCATGACGGAATTAAATAAAGTCACTTCTGTTCATAAATAATGTTCAGTTACGCAACACTTACCCACATAATGAACCATAAGAGACCCAGCCCACCAAAGAAGTAGAACACGTTCGACCAATCCTGGTTTCCATGCAGCAGTAACCCTGATATTATGGTGCCCGCAATGTTCCCTATCTGAGCACCCCCGAACACCAAGGCTCCTTGCTTCGACCTCTCGTTAGGTGGAACCCATCTTGCCAACATTATCATCAGAGCTGGCATTGTTGGACCCTGGATGAAAGGGAATATTAAAATACAAGGATTACTTGCGTGTATATACAAATATACTACTGCAAAAAGCAAAAATTTTAAAAATACATAAAAAGACGTTCTGCCTGTTTCCCTATGGAGAATATTGGAACAATCTGCGACGAAATGAATAAAACATTTATCGTTTTTCTAAATTAAATAATAGACTCAATCTGATTATTGAATAAAGTTTTATGTAACAGTGTGTAAAAGCTACTAGTTATACGCCTACCGTTTGAAATTATCAATTTTTAAAACTGAAATATTCTGCTTATATCATTAATAAAGTTTGAATATATAAATACTGTTCGGTCAATATTGATGCGACGAACAAATAAAAAAACTAATTTCCTTATTTTGTGGCAAAATATCTTACCTCACCCATACCCTGCAGCACTCTCAGAATAAACAAGGAGACAGCTCCGCCAGTTTTGATTGTGAATGGAGTGATGAAAGTAAAGAAGGCTGTACTGAGTAAACCCAATCCAAGAGTCCATTTCCCTCCAAATCTCTCTGCTAAATATCCTCCGGGAACCTGAGTGATAGCATAGCCGTAGTAAAACCCACTCAAAACAAAGCCTTGAGTTCCTTCGTCCCAATCAAAGATGGCGTACTGAAAGCAAAAAGTAACATAGGTTATCATACGCAAGCATTTTATTATATCACTGACTAATGCATTATAAATATATACATATATTCACATGCTTTATTCAGGGTGACCATAGCCATAACTCGGAAATATAAAATATTCTAGGTTCATGTTAGCTTAATATTTGGGCTGTGATGGCATTTACATGACCAGTTTGCTAGTTTCTTGCCCAAAGGATCCCATAGACTTCTAGTCCCTAAGCCGTCTCCTACATCATGTCAAGCAGAAAAACAGCTAGTTAACATTAGTGTTATATCCCAAAATAGCATGGTAACCACATATTATGTTACATGTAAAGAGAAAAACAATGACATGTATTTAATGTTATCAAAAGTAACCAAAATAATCTTAGTAGACAACCTAATCTCTGAATGTTGGAGAAGGAAAACTTTGTGACAGACACCTTTAAATGTTATCTATTGACTTTTTGACCTTCATTTCATCATTGAGGTCTGTGCCTGATTACGCTTATCTAGCTATTTATTTGCCGCAATAAAATTTAGTTTTGATTTTAAGGATTATAATAATATTGTAGGACACTATCACACCAATTGAACTAGTCCCTTGCTAAGTACATTTAAGACTTGTATTAAGGGTACTAGTCAACGTATATTTAAGAAATATATACTTATTATACATGAATAAATACATATATAGCATATATATTCAACGACCGGACTGGAAACTGCAGAATCAAAGCATAGTTCTTAACTCTGCCTCCACTGGGTATCGAACCCCGGACCTCATGAGTTCAGGTGGTTAACTAATCGCGCCACAGAGGTCGTCAAGAAAAGCTTATATATTATTATGGATCATCTGTGGGATCGTCTATTTTCTGTGTAATTGCGAAGTAAGTGCTTATGGTGATATCGAACCAACTTTTTACAAGATAAGGAGTACTCATTGTGATAAATGATACTCCATGTTGCAATGATTGTGACAACTTTTATTGGGAATAAAAGTATCCAGGCTTACTTATTAAATATAAATTAATGTAGTATGTTCTCTATACGCTATCATAACGTAAAAATGCAAAATTTTACTTAGGATGTTAAGTACAATCCGAAATTTCATAGTTAAAATTTATTTTGTATGCCAACCGAAAGGTTTTCCAGTTAGAACGACAGATCTGGTCAAAGTTAAAGTCAAAGTTAAATGTTTTTATTCAACATAAGTACATGTACAGTACATTCATTGAAAGTCAAAACATTTGCCTGACACTGGTTGTCTCTTACATTGATATTCTACCGTTGGTTCGGAAGCCCTGGCTCGGAGAAGAACCAACAAGAAACTCCGGCTTTCAGGATTTTTTGCCCAGTGCCAGTTACAAAAACAAATTATAAAGAAACATAATTTCCTATGCACATATATGTAGCTTAGATGCACTCATTGCCAACCCTGAGCATCGGCAAGGTAGTCCCCGACCGCGTAGTAAGCGCCCCGGACTAGTCGGCCTCTAACTATAGTCTTAAATTTAGGTAAGGGCAAACGCGTAATCCAGTCCGGTAAATGATTATAAAAACGCACGGAATTTCCAACAAACGATTTCTTGACCCTTTGAAGCTTCGAGGGCGCCACATACAGCTTATGTTTGTTCCTAGTATGGTGATTTTAAATATACAATAATAACAATACTTTCTAGAATTATGATGAAATAACCCGAACGGCTAAAAGAAGTGAGTGCATGTAAAATCATCATCATTAATTTATATTGATACAAAATACAACTTATAAATTTAAATTAAGTCTCAGAACAAACATATTTTAACATATTATGACAGTAAATATTATAACGTCAGTGCTGGCGCCCAAGTCTACTTATGAGTTTTATCCCAAACGCAGTTCAATATCAGATCAGTAATCGTGTCAAGTTGGTAGAGCATTGGTATTAGCAAAGGTGACTAATTTCGCCATTTTTAAACCAAAATTTGACCTTTGCTAATATCAATCTACTACAAACTCCACACTATTACTGATCTGATATTGAACTGATATTTTGCAGAATGCATTAGTGGACTTCGGCCCCTATTCATAAGTCGAGCAAACTTGTTGCCATGGTAAAAAAATGAACGAGTTTGTTTCATAACGATTTTTTGTCGCTCTCCAACCAAAATATAAGAGTGCAAGTGATTTGAATAAAACGTCTCAGTTATCTATAAATAAACTTTAATGAAGCTACTCAGCTGAAACGGCGCCTGGCGATTGTAAATCAAAAAGACGTGAATTTTAAAGAGACGTGATGTCATCAGGTTTTTTAGTAGCTCGCCCACAGTTAATACCTACCTCCTGGCAACAAACTTTACGACCTTAGGTTGCTTAGACTTGACCTTAGGTTTACCATCTACGGCTTGGTAAACTGAGAATTACTAAACGTATTCATTCATTTTTAAAATTTGTAGTTTTTATACTAGTTAAATGATCAGTCCTCTAAGGTTTTAACGATGTAAGTAAGGATAATTTAAAATTACGTTTGTAGAAAAGAAACGTTAAAGCTTATAAAAAATACTTTAAAAAAGTTTTTAATCTCATATTATAAACAACAACAAGTTTTTGGTTCTTTTAAATGGCATACCTTATTTAGTTTCTCAACGAACTGACAAAGTCTATTTTTTTCTATTTCAGTATACATTCTTAAGCATACAGGACATCAACTAATATTAATAAATAGTCAGTGACTCTAACAGCGTCATCAATCTATAACGTTAGTTCCAAACTATTGAGTAACTTGTAATTTGCGTTAAGTGTTTAAAATATGTGTTATAAACGTCCTATATTTTACTATAATGTTCAGATTTAATTTATACAAAATCATAACAGTTGTAAGTCTATATTTTATGATATTTTTTCAATATAATTTTAAATTTATTATTTCGAAATGAATACATCACATACAATACAATACTTGTATACACTTACAGGATTAGGTTCTTCCTCAACCACACCAGTGACGTTACTCCCCACGTTGACTGCAGCGCACTCTGTCGCATCTTTGTGAGTAGTATTCGTGTTAGTGTTGTTGACCATCTGCGTGATGGCCATGTTGAGGCATACGCGCATTGTGTAGGCATTGAACACGCCGAGTAAGCCCATGAGACCGAACACATAGCGCTGCGGTATGTAGCAATCTGGAATGAAGATAGTAAGAAGTTATAGGTTAATTTAACATATGTATATGTACAGTCAACGCTAAAAGTGCAGTCCCTGTAACTTTTATAAGGTTTACGTTTATAAGAAGAAAATACCTTGTATTTGGATCTTGTAATAGTATATTTAATAAATCATGTCGAACACAACTACAAAGATTACATGTCATCATGCTTAAAACTAATATGTGCTATATTCTCATTGAATCTGTTAGAGTCCAATGTTTACGAGAATCCTTACCCGAAAGAATTAGATGTCATTACTATATTATGCACGTGAAAAATAAACTTAAGATACAAGATTGTGCTTTATTATTTGGATTACTTAGAATAATGTAAAGATATATAATATAAAGAACCTCAGTAAGCATATTTCCTTATAGCTTTAAGTTATTTGTCTTTCTTCTACAAAGGCTGTAAGACGAAGGTCATTGAATTCTACACGTGTATGTAACTTAACATACTCTACTTATAGATTCAACCTAGACCATACAATCATATCTACATATCACGCTTGGTTCCTTGTAGAGGTAGGTGTAGATCAGGGATCCACATCTGTCCCGATACTGACAAACCTCTTTCGCTTCATTAACACTCATACGTCTCCTTATATACACTCGGCGGTTATAGGTACTTCTAACGTCACCCTTTTTCAATAATAATATGGCGTCTATCTGACTGGCATATTTCATTAGTTTTCATATCATTCGGAGAGATGATGGTGACATGAGGAATATAAAAATTCAATAGACGATTATGATTGGCCATAGCATACTTAGTTAACTGCCAGAGTGGCACAAATAAATAAAGCAGTAACAAAAAGGTTTATTTGATACATACTCGAACTTATTTACTTTAACTATTCATAACAAAATTTTGCTTATCATTTTTTACCATTCTAAGTGTTATGGATTTGACCTACATATTTAATACGAGTTCCATTTATCCCGGATACGGTAGTAACTCAATGGTGCTTATCACCATGTCATTTTATATTCGTCCTTGTACTATTGTAACGAAAGGCTTATCGACATCAGTCTGAAAGGCTCTAGATGTATTGATAACGCAGATAACATTATTTTTATTAAATTTATTTGTATTTGCATACATATATATTCACGTCATTTAATCTCTTTCGGGGTGGACAGAACCTAGATATAATATCTTTTAGGTCACTTATCAGCATGAATGAGTTGCGATGTCCTTCGCCCAATAGATTCCATTTACCTCTAGTCTCTTAGTATCCTACGACATGCCGGGAGGAATGGCAGCTAGTTAGCATTATTTTTACGTCCCAGTCTAGCAATTGTTTGCATATTTGTGCACTATTCTTGTTTCGCAATCTCTGACGTCACGATAGTCCTTGGATTGCTAAATGTGCATTAATCTTTCGTCTAACTTTGCATACTTGCCTTTAATTGTGTTATATAAGTATACAATATATAACGACATGATAAGGTGCATTACTGTATATGTTAATAGAATGATAGAGATACATATCATTAAACGAATGATATGATGAACATTAACATATCTTTTTATATCTATATCTTTTAAATTCATCTAAGTGCCAATTGAGCTGCATAAGGTAAAATGATTAAATAAATAAATAAAATTATAATAAATATAATTTAATTCTAACCAATTTTCCTACACTTTAAAATTTGATTTCTTTTTCATTGTCCACAGGCACAAATTTAATGTGAACAATTAGTTTTCTGCCTTGATTCAGATACTTTCATAAAATGAATTGACAATTATGCTCATTACATTCTACATACAGCCCGATCTCTGTCGGTTCGAACTTCATACAAAAATCAAGCCCTATAGCAATGCATTGCATGCATTTCTACAGATATGTTAGGTCAAACTTACAATGACAAAATGGGAAGGAAAGACCTCAACGATTTTATACTTGTAACATTCTCCGGACATAAGCGATGCCAAAAGAAAATTCTATGTTGTCGAATTTACGTAATATATGTTTTTTGTAAGCAGCTTTACAGTATTTATGTGAACTAATAAGTGTATTATTTACTTAAAGTACCAAATGAGTTTTTGAGAAAAGTGTGAGCGGCAATTAGTAAAAATAGAAGTTTTTGACCAGTCTATACAACAACACGCAAATACACCTACCAAAATCCCTGGTGTTTTCTACTATTAAGATATATTTATTCTACATACAGCATACTTTATACATATACATTCACGTCCATTAATGCTTTTCGGAGTAGTGGATATAATATCTCCTCGGCCACTTATTAGCATGAATATTAGGGTATTAAAGTCATAATGTAACAATGGTCCCATTGCCGCATAGATTCTATTTACCGCTAGTCTCTTAGTTGCCTCCTACGACATTAAGACATACTGGAAAGAACTGCACCTAGTTAGGATTATTTTTACGTCCCAGACTAACACAAGACAAACTTTATCTTTGAATTAAATGTATTCGGTTACGTAATAACCGTTTTCAATCGTATCTCAATACCTAATATTCAAAATACATGTTAGTGTTTAAATTATAGGTATGAATGATAAATGTACGACAAACGTCTTAAACCTAGTTGAAGTAATGTTGCGTAACTAAGATAAGGCTCGAATACTAAGTGCTGTTATGACCTCTTAAATTATAGTGTTTAACTACAAGCATTTCAAGTTGACGCTGTAAAATAGCAAGGAGTTGGCTTCGCTAAATTCAAGATGTATGAGACCTTTTAAACATACGCACATAATTTAGTAACACAACGGTTAAACCTTTTATAATTAATAGTAACATTTTAGAAAGTCCCATTTGCTGTTGCTTAGGAGGAAATAAGGAATTATTGGCCATCCGTATACGATATGTGTGTTATATACAATAATTATATAGATATGTAATAAACAATATAAACATATATGGAAAAAGAAGTAAAAGTATGTTTAAAACTTTTATGATTACTTAATAGTAATATTCATAAATGCCGAAAATTATCAAGACTTTTTGTTTGAAGAAAAAAATATTAAGAATCTATGTGATACTACCTAGCCTCTCATCCATAATACCTAAGAAGCAAATACCGAACCCGGTTTCCCTTAATCGCCTCTTACGAATAGCTAGCATGTTAAGCCAAGCTCAGAATTGAATAAGCTGCCAACTTGAATTAAAACAAGCTTCGAACTAGTTTACTGCATATTTTGTAATTTTAGTGTCAGCCTAGGAAAATGCATGCATACGTAATTGGAATTAGATATTCTAGACTCTATCGCAAATGTGAATGACAAACAGTTATGTACAACATATAACATACATTCAACATGTAGAGTACGAAAAAGGTTATGAAAAGAAAACAGTTGTTCATAACGAGTAATTATTTATGTAATTCTTGCAAAGTTGCAAGGATTTCAACCGCTACCAATTATATCACAACAGCATCGCAAAAAATGTATTCATATATACGTTAATTTATATTTCATAATTACGCAGCTTTAAACAAAGCAAAGCAAAATATTATAAAATTACTTTTTATCAAAAAAAAAGAAACTTCTCATTATTCACACAATGAAACTTATAATATTATTAAACGTTTCGTTGTGCATAATAAAATTATTATTTAATGTTATTTCGGCACGTAAAAACACACCAATGTCGTTTAGTGATACCGTGCTAAAATATATTTTTTAACCTAGCAACACTAGTCACCAGACCCGAGACGCTCATAAATACTAGAAACCGCTAATTTTTTGTCTGTTTTTATTACTGGCAGTGTAACGTGTCTTGAGTTTTAGATCATAGCTCTCTGCTATTATGTAATGTGAATTTTAAATACATTTTGATTATGCACGTGCTTGTGTAGAGAATATTTAAATAACTCGCCTACAAGTCAAGTCTACAACTATAGCTTAGTTATCTATACATACGAGTACGTACATACATACATACACATCACGCCTGATTCTCTGTAGCGAGGTAGTTATACAAGGTAGGCAATTTTTGGTAAGATTTGTTGTGAAATGAAAATAAGAAATTTTGTGCTCCCTTACAATCTTAGCCTGAGATATACTATACTATAGTATTATAATATTTCACTAGTATAATTTGCACATTATAATCTTTCTCTGAATTTAAAATATCTACATTAATTACTATGTTATTACATCCAGCATAGAGATTAGTTCCCTGAAATTGTGAAGGTAGAGTAGAGAAGAAAGTAGAAGAAAGTAGAGAGGACGGGATAGACCGCGTAGACCTTATACAGATCAAATTGAAGACATTCTTCTCAAGGTGAGTGTACGTAGTGTGAAGAACAGAAGAGCGTGTATTAGAAGTTTAATGGGTGTGAGTAAAGCAAGAGAGATTTGTCAGGATCATTCCAGGTATCGATCGATAGTCTGCCTATCCCGCTGCGGACGTAGAGGCGTGAATATACGTATGTATGTAAATTGGGTCCACCTCTTTAGATTGTATGGGCATTATATAGTTTAGATACGCACACTTTTACACGTACTTTGTAACATTACCTTTGTTTTTATTGGTTACAAATCACATTGTAAATGACTTTTAAATATTAATGAATAATGTAGATCCATATGCAAGTAACATTAACATACAAATGTGGTTTCATGAAAACACGTAAGTTCGCGAAGTGCGAACCAAAACATATAGTTAGGAGATATACCAATGTGTATGTATGTTCACTTATTTACCACTGAATTGCATTAACTTTTATCATACGTCCTGTTCCCAAGAATCTGACTACCCCAAAATAAAAAATATAATAATCAGTTGACCCGAGACCATGGCCATTGCCTTACTTTGTTTATAAAATATACGCGATAAGTCCTGTTTTCTTGTAAAATATCATATTCTATTTTTTTAATGAACATTTACACAGAATCGCGTTGTTAACGTATCGTCATACTTATTAGTATTCAGAAATTTAACTTCAAGTCTCTTAATCTGCCAAAATAAAATATTATAACACTTTATATTCTATTGCAATATCTAGATACCTACTTATACAAGTATCACAAACTCCTTGGCGCGATCGGTTCGCCACCTGAACGCTATTCCCCTTAACACAAGTCTTAAATGTACTTAGCGAGGGGCTAGTTCAATTGGTGTAATAGTGTCCAAATATTATTATTATAAGTCATTCTATTTAAACACATAGAAACAATATTTTCCTGTCAAGTTACTAACCTACATACGAAACGCAGATATGTTGCAAAATGCGATAAGCAACACTTGACACTAGCACACTCCTGCAGTAATCAGTTTCGCGGGAAACCACATTAAGGTATAATGTTACTAACACAGAGATAGATGCAAATATATTTTGCGTACATACATACACAGTGATTTGTTCAAATCTATTAACAGTTACAGGAAATTTTGATATGCCTTTATATAATATTACTAGCGACCCGCTCCGGCTTCGCACGGGTATAAAATATATAGCCTACTCCACTATTTAATGGATGTTATTATACATATAAACCTTCCTCTTGAATCACTCTATCTATTAAAAAAACCGCATCAAAATCCGTTGCGTAGTTTAAAAGATTTAAGCTTATAAGGGACATAGGGACAGAGAAAGCGACTTTGTTTTATACTATGTAGTGATGATCTAGTTTCTTGTTTATGGTAGTGTTAAAACAAAAAGAAATACTAAATTAACCAATATAACTGAAAAAATAATTACTTCATCCACGTGTCGACTAGGAAAATATCATAAATTTTACATTAACAGAAGATCTGCATTGCGGTAACTCAAATCTGGCTTATCTTTATAATCCAAGTTTAAATCGTAAATGAGATTTAATTCTGAACTACAACAGTGGCTGTTAGGAGGAAAAGATTAAATTTTTTATAAGAAAAATTAATGTAAGGCTGTATGCATGGTATTAGTAAGTAAGTAGTATTTTATTTACAAAAATATCAAACTTAATGTTTCAATTGAGACTTGACTTGATGAGACTCAAAAACTAATAAATCCACATTCATACCCCGGTATATTTTATATGTACATTGCAGGTCAATCCCATTCTATACATCTATATATTAATTGTATATACTCTACATTCACTGTTATATCTTAAACGACTCATCCGTTACTTGTCAAGCTGTATGTAGAATTTAAGTTTAGAGATAAATTTAATAAATAGAATATGGAAGTAAAACGAAACTTAGTATCGTAATTAAAAGAACCTAAATAACCTGTCTAATACATAAGACAAACGTGTGCACCCAATGAACTGTGAATATACGAAACGATATAACAGTGACCGTGACATTCTTTTTTTGAATACCGGCGTCGCGTCTCGCCGGCTAATTTTCCTCACATTTGTATTGTCCCAAAATTCAATTAATTATTCCTATTTTTACTAATTCACGTTCATTCTAATAAATTACTTATAATGAGCTGAATTGTGAAAAATACAACAGTCATTGTAAGATAACTTTAAGAGCAACTCAAGATGAATCGTTGTTTGAGTGTGTGTAAAAAATATCTCATAATAGAACAACGTTCTGGAAAAGTGTTGCATTTTTTGTACCATACAAATTTGTAGTAGTAACTGAATTTATTTTTTTATTTTTTTCTACATACATGTTCTCAAAGCTCTGGTAACGGCATTGTCCTTCCGTCTCGGAGTCGCATCTCTCTGACCCAACAGGTTGTGGGCTTGCGCCTGAGGCTCTGGCAAATCATCCATCTTGTTCTAATTTTAAACCTTCGTAAATGTAACACTATTTACAAACTTCATACAGGAACCTTTTTGAACAAATAATACTACATGCACACGTGTGAACAAGACTACACAAACACACCTTTTAAGTCACAATAGTTCGTTAGCACACCAATAAAATAAATTTACTTCATTTTGCACATATCTGCCTTAGTGGTTAAACCCGCGTGTCGCGCCGATATCACTGGCTGGAGTGAACGCTGATGAATCTCGTTCGTGAATTTTATCATGAACCAAGTTTATCTATAAACGATTGCCGTGGGCGCCGTGATACGCCAGTCGGCCGCTCGAGTGATACAAAGTCGCAATCTGCCATCTAACTCGAATGTGGAGCCGCTTTTCAAACGTATCCGAAACATCGGCTAACCAGTTGACCTTCGTTAGCATTCTCTCAATGAATAACGAATACGGTCGCAATTGTCTTTTTGGTTTCTTACTCTTTTATATGCTAATTTTCTGCGTTGGTATAATCAATTTCCCGTGTATCGTGTTTGCTTGTAAACACGTGAAAATAAGAGTATTTAGAGTGCAATGTGATTTTACATCAATTCCATGATACTTACCACTTAAAAATAAATTCTATTGGTGTTTGAAGAGGTCTTTACGCCTAACAGCAAGAAGAAACTGATTACATATATTTTCTTAGCAGCGGCAAGTTAATCATAGTCATCAGGAACAACTACTTTCAACCTCTAGTACTTATCATAAGTTCTACAGAAACAGTAAAATAGTTACCTATGGTATAATAGAACGATTTGAACTTGACTTTGAACTTTTTTCCTCCACAGTTGGATTGTATAGGGCCTAAAACACGTGAGTAACATATGCATATCGTGCATTTTTTAGGTGCGCAAGGGTATCATTATGCCCTCTCAGAATCAATTTATATTATTAGTAACAGCATAACTTGAACCCGTGGTCGTATTATAGTCGTAACGAAAATAGAATTATGATAATGAGATAACAGATAAAACAAGACATGTAAACTATAAACAAGGTTAATCAATCAAAATACGTCCTTTAATGTTTACTATAACATTGTTTACGACAAATACCTTCAGTTAGTATCAAATTCTGTGAAATCGTGGGATGTAAATATAATTTTAACTAGCTGCATTTCAACTTAGTATGTCGTGTTAAAATTACTATGGATGATTTGAATTCACTGATTTATTCTTCAACAACATACATACATACGCTTCACGTCTTGTGTATACACACACTTCCTTTTCTATTGTGGCGGGTTTTTCGAAGGCTTGAGTGCCAATCTCCGAAATTTCGAAGGCATGTTATGTATGGGTTATTAAAAACCTGTCATAAAATTCAGACTGGAATAAAAGACTGTAGTAAAAGACTGTAATTATATAGCAGGATACAGATAAATATCATATTGCAATCTAAATATTATTTTTAGGCAATACTACTTAAATACCGAACAGAATATCACTAACTGTTATATAGACCGCAGACCTAAAAAAAAGTCGCTTCGATGAGACCTTGCACGACCAAGTAATATCGGGAAAGGAGACCTGGATACTTGACTTATCTTTATAGCACAAAAACAATAAAATATATTTTTCATATCGTTATCTCTACATGGGCAAACTTATATATAAATGCCAGTAGTCATAGAATAATGTAACATATAAAGTACCTCCTCAATCATCACACACTCACAAAGGTCTAACTATTACGCAAACATTTTTTGTTAATCAATAATGATCTTTAATGGACCAACAATTAAGTCTACAATGTTCATTGAAAACCAAGGTTACATTACGTTTTGTTTACGAAGTACGTTGAAGTTGACAGTGGTATGCTGTTTTACTGTTATATATTATTCATATAGCGCTAAATAAGAAAAATCTAGTTATTATAGCATATTGTATCAGTTGTATGAGATGAGCTTACATATACATAGGTCTATGTATGTAAATAGTCTAGCTGCATTATTTTAAATTCCTTTTATGGGAAGAAGATACGTTGACTAGTACCCTTAACACAAGTCTTAAATGAACTTACGAAGGAGCTAGTTCAATTGGTGTAATAGTGTCCTAAAATATTATTATTAAATATTATTAAGATAACTCATCCACGTACGTTTAGTGCTGACTATCGGGTAAAATAACGAACAACGTTACAGTTAATCCCTTAATTTGGTACCTAAATAACACAAGATGTTCGATCCTGTGTTAAACTAACAATCACGATGTATACAACTACATATATACCCAAAAACCTAAAAAAGAACTTAATACATACATAGATATGTTCTACCTCTACGTTCCCAACAGGATAGCCAGAGACTGTTGATCGCCACTTGGAACGATCCTGACTAATCTCTCTTGCTTCACTCACACCCATTAACCTCCTCATACATACTCTTCTGTTCTTCAAACTACGAACACCTGCCTTGAGAATAGTGTGTCCAGTTTGATCTGTATAAGTTCTACGCGGCCTACCGCGGCCAACTCTACCTTCCACTTAGATTTTATAGATTCCTTTTGTAACCCTTAAGAACTTAAATAGGACAACGAGTTGCTAAGCTGAAATGGGCTTGGGCCGGACATGTGTGTCGTAGAGATGATGGACGATGGAGTAAGCGCGTCCTGGAATGGAGACCTAGACAGCTAAAAAGAAGTGTCGGCAGACCACCTATCCGATGGTCTAATGATCTGCCGAAGGTAGCTGGCTCGCTCTGGACTAGAAAAACAGAAAACCGCACACAGTGGAGGAAGATTGGAGAGGCATATGCCCTACGGTAGGCGAATTAGTGTAAAGAAGAAGAACTTAATGTAATAGTAAATTTTAAGATCTACATAGCACTATTCGCAATAAAATTGTTGAACATACTTAGGTAGTTAAATAATTATCTGTGTTATGCGTGTCACAGTTGTTACCATTGTTACTGTGACACGCATGAAATGGTCTGAATACATGTCACCATGAATGGGGTTTATTATTCACTTACATAACACATACACTGGTCTACAATATCCAAACATAATTAGTATGGAAGGATTCTTATAGAAAGAATGAACTGACATAGGAAATAAGGCAACCTCTTTTTTTAAGTTTTTTTTTTATCTTAGATTCCTATGCTTTTGAAGTATAAAAATAATGTGTGTTATCAAAAAAGGAATAACTTTGGGATTTTGCCTGAGACAAAGTGTTTTGTGGCGTAACCTTGAGGAGACCTACGTCCAGCAGTTGACTTACATAGGCTGATTTATTGATTGAAAGAAACAAACGCAATTTATATTTTTCGATTTTAATTAACTTAAATTAATAACGTAAGATAACAATTCAAATAAATAAATTATTCATGAAATCACAGATTATTCACAAAAATATTACGTCTAAGTTAGAACTTACTCTTATAATTTATTTCTACTAATTAAATTGAACTTTAAACATTATTTATTTAAAGTAGAATGAAGTTTCATATTTATTTTTATACTAAACCAAGATTTTAGATAATATTTCTGTTAATTTTAACAATTCTTGTACATTTTGTTTGGTAACTTATATAATTTATTTAGTCAATGGATATTAATACAATCATCAATGTGTCTCTAAAAGTTTAAAGTAATAATCAAATTAAATACACAAATTAAATTAAATAATCTTTCTTTTGTATCTTTATACGTCTTGAAATACTTTTATACATGTTGTACAATACCTTACGTTCATATTCATCGTACTTATAACAATAATACAACTAATACTATTTAATACGAGTATAAGGGCAAGTTTTGATGCGAGTTTACTAGTTGAATAAGACATATTACAGTCAGATAGACGCAATATTAAAAAACGGTGACGTTAGAAATTCCTATAACCGCCGAATGTGTAGAAGGAGGTGTATGAGTCTCAATGAAGCGAAAGTGGTTTATCAGGATGGCTACAGATACTACTCTGCCTACTTCTCTACAGGGAATCAGGCGTGATGAGTATATACGTATTTACTAGTTAATTCATCTGCACAACCTTGTTAATCTCATAATGAACTGGTTTACTATAACACGAGCATTAAGTAACATAAAAAACATGTTTGGTCAGTGGAAAATTCCGTCTGATTTATTGTTTATGTAAAATGTAACACTATAAATAAACCAGTAAAGAAGTAATTAAGTTCAAGTTACTATAAATAGCCAAAACACGAGTATAACGTACCGATATTATAAGTTTTACAATCTGTTAATGCTTTATTAATCTTAATTTATAAGTTATACTTACGAAGTTAATCATTTGAACTATCATAGTATCTTTCCACGATTCTATACATAAATAAGAGTATGATACAACTTATCATTCTAACCTATTTTTTACTGAACATATTATGCATACGTTTAACCGGCGCTTACCCTAACTCAGTTCTCGAATTTGAACATAAATCTCTATTACGTTATAATGAACCTACTCAACTAGCACTTTTTACTGGTTTGCTCGTCATATTCTTCTCAGCATCGACTTGGGCCCTTTTCAAGGGTCCGTGCTTCCAGTTTTCAGGGTATCCGTGTTTGTCTACGTCATCCCACCATTGTTGATCTCCTTCGGCCCAGATATTGTATATCACATTGGTTCCAACTAATATGGCGAAGCATACCCAGAAGGCAATCCGCCATTGGGCTAGAGTTGACTGGAAAGAGAAAAAATATGGCGTAAGTATTGATAAGCAATAGTCAGTGCATATATAAGGAAAAGACGTTGATATTAAAAAGAATTCCCCCGGTTATCGGGTAATCTGAATGAACAGATAAAAAAAAATTAAAAAGAATTTCTAGGCAATGATTGTCTGGTAAACTGTGAACTGATTTTACTACACTGTGAATCTAGTTTTAAAATGCACTAGTGACCTAATTATAAATATGAATTATTCAAACAATTAAGGTCGACTTATGTAATAGTAACAATTCAAACGCCTTACGAACAATTAAAATTAATTGTTCCACATCCACACATCTTGTTTATTGATTAACCGAGACTCTAGACTAAGACTAACTATCCATTATTCGGCAGGATAAAACAAAACTTCTTAGCAGTAAAATATGCCCTGATCTTAGCTTTCCCATAGAAATGTGGCATGTTACTTGCGAGTAGTAATAGAACAGTGACATCACTAATGCAAAAGAATTTCAGCGGAAGAAAAATTACATTCCACCCAATATAACACAATTGCTCTCAACAACAAAAAATAGCCGCAATAAAAATGCTACAGCGTAAAATGACATCATTAAACAGAATAATTTAGAACAATTATAACATGTGGATATGTAGACGCGGCTTAATTTAAACCAAGGTCACCTATAGTACACAAATTTGGTTACATTATCAACCAAACGACAGAGATACTTGTTTTAATAGTTCAAGGGCACTTCAACATTCCTCTAATTGAAGCAATACTTAAATAAGTCAAACATTATTTGTAGCATTAACTGTCTTTTCTAATATGGCAAACTAAACATATATTCTTTTATATATGCACATAGATATTTATGGTATGCCTTTTGTTTATGGTAGACACAACAAGACAAAACAGAAAATTAATTACTATTCGCTACTAACTACAGACTACCTCACAGATGCAATTAAATTTCGGGTAAATTAGTCATACATTATCTCTGCCAACCTTTCTGTAGGAAGGGGCGTGACGTGTATATATTCACGTGCATAATTCACAAAGGAACTTATTGAACAATAGGTTACAAACAAGTTTTCATCAAATTCGAACACATGGGACGTTTAAATCGGGAGCGAATCTGCATTATTCAACACGAAAAAAGATTTTGATGAAAATGAAAGCGGGGACGTATATTATTAGGTTTTTATTCAGGAAACTGGGTTAATAGGATGTCTCAACGTTCTCAAAATAAAATCTCGATAGCGTTTTCCTAAGTACCAACGAATGATATTGAAAAGGAATTTTGATTCGCGGTATTTTACATTTTACCGAAGTTCTAGGATTTTTCATAACATTTTAGGTCTTATAGTCATATAAGTCTAACTTTTTTGTGATTTTTACATAACTGTCAGATTTCTCTCATAATAAGGGCATCAAATTATATGTTCTATAACTTCTACCGAATAATTATGCGTATTCCAAAGTGAACTAAAAGTAATGCGTATGAGAATGTTTTTAAATAAAAATTTACACATAAAATACAAGTATGATGCAGTCTCATTCAATGCAGTCATAAAAATGTTGCTGTCTCATTCAAAGCAAGCGTTTGTACATCGATTTTACATTTCAATATTTGTGTAAAAAATAAAAAATACATACTTTCCGTTCGATGCCTTCCTACATTTTGAAAACCTTAATAAAACCACTCAAGTCCTAAATTTTAACACAACACAAATACTCACATCAGGCGTAAGCAATCCAATAATGTAGGGTGACAATATTCCCGATAAAGTAGATAGGGTGTTTATCAAGGCTGTTACTGAGCCTGCGTAATTGGGAGCCAGGTCCAAAGCGTTTACCTGAAAGAGGAAAGTTATATTAATTCAATATACATACATATACTCAATCCTCTACCTCCCAACAGGATAGGCAGAAACTATCGATCGAAACCTGGAACGATCCTGACGAATCTTTTTTGCTTCACTCACACCTATTTACCTTCTTATCTATTCTTAAAAGCTGCATACTGCCTTGAGAAGAATGTCTCAATAGTTCAATTTAGCAATCCATCATCTGTGTCTATCGCGTAAGAGGATTTTAAAACATATATTAACGTACATTAACGTTTTATTCCTATTTAAAATGGTCATAACCTTATAATCAAGAGCATATCTTGCAAAGTCATGTAAAACCTCGGCGACAGGTTACTTACTAGCTTCGGTGTAAATGAAGCGAAAGCAATTTGCTACGATCGGAAAAAGTATAAATCCGTGATATTTGCCTACCCCTCTATAGGTGAAAACAAAAAACAAACGCATTCACAACGATTAACCCTTGCGGGGTAGTCAGAGGTTCAGGTTTCCATCTCCGCAATTGCGAAGGTAGTAATTCTATGGACACCTCGAACCCACGTGTTAACCAGATAGTCAGTACTCAATGTGACAGATGGTCAGCCATGCCGCCATTTACAAGCACTAACTATTATCTGTTCGACGAACAGGTAGGTTTCCTCACGATGTTTTTATAGGTGACTTGAAGTCTATGTATACGTATATATTCATGAAGCACTTACCTTCATCCCACTGTAGAAGCCTCCCATCAGGGCCATAGAGACGATGAAATATGCAACAGCCGCGTATCGATCGCACCCCGCATAAGAGGCCAATATGATACAGATGGCTGGGCCGGTCGCCGCTGGAATAGCAATATTAGGGTTAGAAGGAAAAGGCTGTTTTCTTCGTCCTATAGGTAAATAGAATTTGAACTAGATGTCTTTCTTACTGTGTAGTGGGAAATTATAGTGAGAGTAGGCGACAGTGAATTTATTAGGCTTTTGGTGAGCAACCGAGAGGTAAATCTGTAGATTAAAACCATCACACAGTAATATAATGCCATCATACAGTAATCTAAAAGTGAGTGAGAAGATAGTATGTTTCTATTGCAACTGCGATAGTACAGCCTAGTATAATATTCTTATATCTGTAGACCAACGAGACAATATTTCTCCATGGTTCTGTCCACCTCGCTAGAGTTGTAACGACTTGATTGATATAAGTGTATGAGTATTAAGCTTTCTTAGATACGTGACAGATCTCGAGAGAAGTGAAGATTTATGACATACTTGTGAACAATTATGTATTTTGGCAACAATGATAACGAAATTATAAGATATGAGCAAATATGAAAAGACGTAAGTAAATATAGCAAAACTGCCATGTTAGCAACTACGAAAGTAGTATCTTCGAAATGTAGGTATGAGTTTTCTCGGAAATGATAACGTTTCAACGTCAAAGTTATTGGCAATATGCTTCATATTGATACTATCTAAAAGTGCCTGAGGAAATAAGTGTAAGAGATAAAAGGACGTGAATATTATCTACATAGATACGGTAGATATTAACGTCCATAATCTTTAAAGATGTGAATATAAAAGCCAATAGTAACAAGTCTTAGTATAGTTTGTAAAAAGCTACAAATATTGTTTATGGTGAGTAGCATATCGGCTGACACTAAAAAGTTTAACAAATAACATTTCATCGATAACTTTATGATGAATAATACATAAATATAAATGTTCCATAAAATATATTCATGCTGATACGCCCTATATTCATGCTAAAAATGACTTGGGCGATATTATATCTCCCAGGTTCTGTTCACCCCGAAAGGGGTTAAAGGACGATGAATGTATGTATGCATGTGAATATCCCCAAAGACTTAGTCGCCATATATACATATAAAAATATGACATATTTATATAAATCATCATATTTATAAATGACATATCTATATCAATCGTACCTATAGTAGTATGTATAATCCTTCCAGTCTTGATGGAATGCCAGCCCCTCTTCACGAAATAGTCACATAGCCATCCGAGCATCAAAGAGCTGATCCACATCGCCAGGTATGGAATGGCTGTCAGCATGCCTGTTGCAGCGATGTTGAACTTCAGAACGTCTGTCATGTACTTAGGAAGGTCTGTCACCATGGTGTAGTATCCCCAATCGTGGCCAACCTGAAAGGAAAATGAGGATTTTTACTGAGTACTTAATTTTTATAAACGTACTGTAACCCACTTTTGACAACCAGGTGTCAAGTAGTAGTAGTAGTGTTGTATATACGTAAAGAAATTTAATTACTGTCTATTTTATGAATGCATTAAATATGCCTAAATATCATTATTCCTTGAACAGTCACAGGTTTGCGTATCTATATTGCAAAGCAATATTTCCTCATCGAAACCTTGTTTCGTCTACTACTCAAGTTATAATCATAATTGTTGGTGATGCTCTCCGTATACATACAATGATTATTATTATCAAGTATAATAAATGAGCAATATCCTGATGATTTATCACCATAAAAGTGATTTGTTTTAAAATATCATTGCATTATTACATCATCATCAACCTGTATCAATCCACTGTTGGACATAGGCCTCCCCCAAATGACGCCACTTCTCCCTGTCAGTGGCCGTTCGCATCCATTCGATGCCGGCCAACCTACGCAGGTCGTCTTCCCACCTTGCCGGGGGGCGCCCCACACTACGTTTACTGCATTATTACGGTTATGTTTATATGATAAGTATTAAGATTACTTACCGCAGCAGCCACTAAAGCCCAAACCGGTACCGATCGCAAGATACCCTTCCAAGGAATGGGGTCTTTGATGCCGTTGTTGTCAGCACTCGTCACTGTCTCGTTCAAATACTTCAGCTCAGCGTCCGATATGTAAGGGTGGGAGTTAGGTGTGCTGTAGCAGAGGATGCTCTGAAATAAAGTAAGTGTATTTCTTAGGAATGTAAAAACTTGAAAAATATAATTGAAATACATATATAAGATCCAAGGAATATTGTGAAGATTTGTGATTTCTGATGATGTGACTGATAACCAAAACTTCGGTACACAGAGAATAATATCCGGAAAAAATTGTCCCATTTTACCCTAAAGTATCTTAATGCATAATAATTATAATTAATACCCTATAGTATTCTTAAACACATACTATTCAATTCTATTTTTACAAAAGCACGCATAGCATTAAACTTTCTCCGTGTTAAGGTATAGGTTGTGACTAAAGGTTAACGTAATATACCATCTGCAACATTCCATATCCATACCATCATATATTCATCAAAGACATTTAAAGTCCACAACGAAAGGAACTAAAAACGCTACCACAATCATTTATGAAAAACCTCCTTACCCAGAATATAAACCACAATATCCCAAAGCCTCCAAAGAAGTAGAACACATTAGCCCAGTCCTTGTTATCGGCCATCAGGAAACCAGACATGGATGAGCCGAATATGTTTCCGATTTGGGCCCCTCCGAACACTACCGCTCCTAACAAGGCTCGCTCATGAGGTGGAGCCCACCTGGCTAAGACTATCATCAATGCTGGCATTGTGGGACCCTGGAAATTGAATATAAAAAAGGAATAAAACATTTTATTCAGTGCATATAAACAGTGTTCAAATAAGATAAAAGGGAACCTTGATGCAGTGAAAAGGTGCTGCCTCGGTATAGGATGCAACTAGGCATCACTGGACCTCCGGCATCACCCGATTCGGAATTAATTGAGAAGAATTGAATCAAAATATTGTTTTTTAATGTTTTGTCGAAGCCTGGACCCTGGACAAACAAATGTGCAGACGCCTTGAAGCTTTTGAAATGTGGTGCTACAGGAGGATACTGAGAATCTCATGGCGGGATAAGATAAAAAACGAGACGGTTCTACAGATCATGAACAAAAAGAAGGAAGTGCTCAATGAAGTCAAAAAACGCAAACTGACTTATTTGGGCCACATCATGCGTCATGATAAATACAAGTTGTTGCAGGTTATAATGCAAGGTAAAATCATGGGACGACGTAAACCAGGTCGTAGAAGAACATCGTGGCTCAAGAACCTGAGGGAGTGGTTCGGCCTAAGCTCACGATCCCTGTTCCGTGCCGCTGCGTCCAAAGTAAAAATAGCCATGATGGTCGCCAACCTCCGCTGAGGAGATGGCACGAGAAGAAGCAGAAGAATGTTTTTGAGATACTCGTGATTTTTATTAATTATATAAAAAATTGGGACTTATCGCGTATATTTTATAAACAAAGTATTACCTTTGTTACCCGACGTTTCGGCAATGTTGCAATGGCCATGATCACGGGTCTGTTGGCCTTTACTTTAAGTCCCGTTTTCTTGTAAAGATGTTTTATGTTTTCATGGTGATAATGTGGGTGTCGTAAGGGACTTTAAGGCGATCGGTTAGATAGTTAAATAAATATATTCTTGGATGTCATATCTTGTTCTCATGCAATAGGCATAATGAAATTAAATATGGTGATAATGTGCAAAATATTGATTGTTAGTACTTAACAATTATAACACCTTTTTTCCGTGTTTAACAATATTATTTGTAGTTTTACCAGCAGTGCTACTGTACTGATAAAAAACCGCAGAGGCGTGTAATAGAAAGTACTCCTGTCGTTACAAATCAGCAATTTAATTTGGATGTTAAACTGTGATGAAATTTGCTACGAACTACTCCTCAGGCACATACAACATCACATTGTGTACATGAAATAATATACAATTTATTAAACATTATAATTATCCTTACCTCACCCATTCCTTGCAGGATTCTCAAAACGAAAAGCCAGGTGGCGCCACCAGCCTTCACCACCACGGGGGTCAAAAGGGTGAACAAAGCTGTACTTAGTAACCCAAGGCCTAAAGTCCATTTTCCACCGTACTTCTCTGCTAACCATCCCGCGGTAAATTGAGTTAGGGCATAACCAATGTAGAAAGAACTCAGGATCAATCCTTGGGTAGACTCACTCCAGTCGAATATTGCGTACTGTAATATAAAACATTGAAAGTTTTAAAGACTACTCTACATTTAATCTAACTCAAATTGGTATTATCACGGAGACTTTCAACTAAGATAAATAAACGTTTCATTAACTTTTAGTCTTAAACGATCAGATTAGCACATTCATAATTAAACAAAAAATTAAATAACAACATAACATTCAAATATTTATAACTAACGAAATAACGAACACGTTATGTGACGGATAGTTATTTTTAATTCCACACAATTATTTGGTCATTTAACCGCCTCAATATTTGTCGCCTGAGAATATCTCCTAATACGGTGAATATTAACAGTAATGAAACGTGCACGACTGTTACTATAAGTAATTAATTTGCAGTTGCAATTAAATATTGTAACAGTTATTATCTTTACATATGGAGGGAAGGCTGTGAATATAATCTAGTCAACTCAGGCCATTGTGTTAATCCTACTGTATGTGTAAGAGTAAAAAAAACAATTTATGTTATCTTTTTGTTCAGAGGTTATATTTTGTAATAATTATTATAGTCGTATAGTACTTAATAATTATATGAAATATTCCTTTGATCTTATTTTAGTTTTGATTACACAGAAAGGATCAAATATTTTTCCTTTTGCTAAATACGAATACACAAATAAACATAAATTGCTCATAATTTTGCGTCTTATCATGATAATATCAAATAATATAATCTTATAGGATTAGATATTAAGTTTTGCTCTAAGATCATTCATTCCGTTGTTTATTTATGGCATCACAAGGTTCCAAATCTTAGCCCAATCTCTATTATCATACCGAGTATTTGTTCAAAACACAACAGTCGTTTGATAGGATTAGTCTTTGCTTTGTTTTTTATTATTGTTTTATTGCTTAAACACTGTAAAAGACGATCTTTCTAGTACGTAATAAAACTAACAGAGTATGAAATGACTTCAGAGTAGAAAAAAATTTAAGTTCGTTCGCGTTCCACGCATTGTCAGTAAATGGTAAAGAAAAATATATATCAAAATATGTACTTAGCGATATTTTACCAATATGTCTAATTAATATCTTTACAAACTGCATATGGTTATTTCTGGGGAACGAGACATTTTATTTCTAAGTTTTGCAACTATCACATTGAGTACTGACGATCTGGTTAACACATGAATCAACCTTAGAATTACTGCCTCCACTATTGCGG
Organism: Leucoptera coffeella; assembly: GCA_030578115.1. Classification (NCBI taxonomy): domain Eukaryota; kingdom Metazoa; phylum Arthropoda; class Insecta; order Lepidoptera; family Lyonetiidae; genus Leucoptera; species Leucoptera coffeella. The sequence continues at coordinate 205,307 of JAMBLF010000205.1, forward strand.
AAATGGCCATACAAACCTCTGACTACTCCTCAAATCATTAAAACATCGTTTAAAAGTTTATCATTATTACTCCGTATCAAAAACCATGCAAGAACACAAACACACATGTCCCGAACTTATACTTACAGGACTCACTGCAGTAGTACCATTAACAAGCGTAGATTCGTCAGCTGGACACGCAGTAGGGTCCCCTAGTCCCTCCGCCACCTCTTTCGTGTTGTTAACCATCTGTGTCACAGCGAGGTTGAGGCAGACCCGCATGGTGTAGGCGTTGCATACTGCCCACAATCCCATCAGGCCTAACACTGCCCGCTGCGGGATTATGAATACTGGAAACAGGAAAAAGACATTCTAAAACACTTATATTACGCTTCTACATCTATTAGAGTATAAACAGAGACTATCAATTGCCACCTGGAACGATCCTGACAAATCTTTCTTGTGTCACTAACACCCATAACTACCTGGTGATCAGGATTTATCTGTATATATTCTGCGCGCCCTACCCCTTACAACGTATAACTTTTATTTTGACTCAATAATTTTTTTAATAAATCTCCTTTCATCCATCCGCTCCATGGCCCGAACTATCTCAACTCAACCTCAACAGCACTTATTATCTATTGTCGTCACAATTTTTTTGTCATAATACAACATACGTATCTCACTATTCCGTACCATTCATACATATATGTACATCTGCCTGCATCAATTCCTTTCGGGATAGACAGAACCAAACAGACAAGAAAATATCTCTTTGGTCACTTTTTAGCTGAACTGAATATTGGGGTTGTGTTGTCATATGGAACAGCGGCAACAGCTTGTTAGCCCATCGCTCAATAGATTCCATTTATTCCTGGTACATTAGTCGTCTTTTATGAAATGCCGGAACGAACAGCCAGACTAGCAAAGGACTATAAGAAGAATACATGTCAAGTTATTTAGTAGAAGTGTGTTTTCAGTATAAAGCACGTAGTAATATAAATAAAAATATAAAATTAACCGAATTTCAAGAAATATACTTAAATTAACAACGATGAAGAAAATCTATCTTTCGCCAATACGCAATGCAGTAAGACAAGAACATTTATTGGTCATTTTATATTTGCTTAGCTAATATTTTGCTATTGTGTTGATAATTACGTCATAAATAATATCTTGTCACGGTTGAAACATATACAAATAAATATAACTTAGACGTTCTTTGTGAAAAGAGTACTATAGAAATATTCACCATTTAAATACTTACAGACAACACAACAAATGTTATTCATAAACTCAGAGTGATTAGTCAAGGTTCTTATGACTAGAACTACATTAGATTCACGTGCTTTAATGCCTTTCGGGTCGACTGAATCTTGGAGACACGATTATTTCTCTTAGGTTACTTTTAAACATGAATTCCTTCTGGTCATTTAGTCGCCTCCTATGACATGCCGGGAAGAACGGCAGCTAGTTATAACTACATTTATGTTTATAACCAATACTTACATTTTGATATCTTGAGTCGCCATCCTGTTAACATTTCAGCTAATCAATACCTAGTGAAGGTCAATCTGAAAATAAAGATAAAATTTTTTTTATTAAGAATAATTTTATAGTAATTTGATATAAATTTTAACCATATGAATGTGAATAATATATCTATGGGGGTTTTCGGACACTATCGAAACGTAAATAAAGGTATGTATGTTAGAATCATTAGACGTCTTTGGTTGGTGACATAATATTAAGTCTAAGCTAGAAGCTCAGCAGTGAACATGATAAGTAAACGTACGTAAGGTAGGGTAAAGTGAATCGTATTGTTTATATAAACATATGGTATATTTTATTTCATATTATCATACATAGGTGTACTCGTAGATGTAGTATGAGTATCTCAGTTGGCTATAATACTGTTACTTTTACTAACTTAAACCTCTGACTACTCTGCAAGTGTAAATGGTCGGCAATGTTTAGCTTATAATTCCTATATCTGAACAGCCATAGTTGTATTTAATTCTAATCATAATACTAGTTTTGATCCGAAAACTAATATTTATACGTATTTAATATGACGGTGTTCTTTAACATATTATCACTCCGTACATTTTCCTCAACAGTAATTGTATCCAACAAATGCTCTACAGTAAATTGTTATTAAATGCTTACTCATCTTCGTCTGCATTATTGCAAATTTACGGATATATGAATCATGTTCATAAATCTTAAAAAACGTCTCTCAAAATTACTCCCTAGTTACTATTTATTATATTATTTAACTAACTATATGTAGGTGTTTTCAGTACGTAGTACCTAATTCAAATTGTATTCGATGGAAGACATTAAGAAAAAATCGACTAGGCTTTAATAGACAGTATCTTTAAATGGCGGTTGATTTACCATCTGATTTTAATAGCCGGTGAGATACGATTTTGATGAGATGACGAGTGATGATCATTCAAGCATCTAACTCCGAAAGGGTTAACATCTGCATATAAAGCAATAATATGTGTTTGGCATTTTGATTATTTTATTTTCAACTACTACTACTCATTTAGAGCAACTTGAGCTACTTATTTATTCATACTGTCACGTATTATATTTACGCCCATTACTTATTTTAATATATCGGCTGTCATTTGAATGAATCGCTACATACTTTTAAATGGTAATCGTTACGTCAGTTTGCACTAGGTCTGTAGGTCAAAGAAAACACGTTGCAAAGTAGTGCTAGTCTGGGACGTTAGTAGAATCTTATCTAGCTGCCATACTTTGATTATGAAAAACACAAAAAATAAACGAGTTCACAACTATTAACCCTTTCGGGTTAGTAAAAGGTATGGTTTCCATCTCCGCAATCGCAGAAGTAGTAATTCTATGGTCACCTCGAACACACGTTTTAACCAGATAGTCAGTACTCAATGTGATAGGTGGTAAGCCATGTCGCCATTAGTGCTTGTAACTAACTATTACCCGTTCGGGGAACAGATTCCTCACGATTTTTTCCCTCGCCGTATTATTAAACTAGTTATTAATTTTATTATTGGCAATGGGATAGGAATAGGAAGGTGTCTCCAATATTCCACATTAGCTATGTAACCTATGTAATGTAACAGAAAATTTCTCCGAAGTCCTGTCCACATCCAAAGGAATAAAAGGTCATGATTGCATTTTATGGATCCAGATGGCACTATGTTTTGAGGTCAAAGAAAACACGTTGCATATGTAAAGGTGATGGGAGGCAAAAATATGCAAATTTAGGACCTTATTTATTGATATTTATGGACGTACGAGTAGTATCTTTATTGAAATTTCATGCTCTTTCAAGTTACGTAATAATGAGAGAGAGTGTAGCTAAAGGTGAGCCAGGGGATACAATGTAAAGAGATAAAGGCCGTGTTCATATGTACGAGTATACATGTTGTATTTGTTATATTGAAATCAAAGCCCCAATATTCCAGCAAAAATTATGCTTTTTCTACAAGAGTCTGGCCACCCACAGAGATTTAGATTAATGCATCAATATCAAATAATTATATTCACGCCTTTCTACTGCTACTATCAGCAAACCATAAACTACTATAAGGCACGGTGAGTAATCCTGACAAATCTATCTTGCCTCAAACTCACCCTTTAACCTCCTCATGCATGCTCTTCTATTCTTCGCGCTACGTACACTTACGAAAATATCTAATTTGAATTGTATAAGTTCTGCTTAACTATATACATTCTTGGCTATACAAATTCCGTAATTATCTTCCAAATGTTTATCTTATACAATTGTAACGGAATTCCGGAAATGTATGTGCAAGGAAAATGCATGTACAATCCTCAAATAGCAGAGTAACTACGCATTACTCTAGTCTGTTGACAAACTCGTACAGATGTTAAATACGTTCAATATAGTCACAATGAATAGTCTAATTGTCTGTATTGGTTATTGAAATCTGCAAATAACTTGTAACAATTGATTCTATAGGTAATTAAATCTAAAGCGTGGTGCATGACTAAATCCTCTCAACCATTATATTCATACTAAGGTACTATAAATAACAAACCTAATATTCTCATGGTAATATAACTTATTGAAATATCCTTAAAAATGTTTATTTTCTTATTACGTACAGCGCAAAAGAATTAATGCGATATATTTAATTAAATTGAAATATTTGAAGGCATAGATACAGATTCAATACAGCCTCTTGGTATTAAATTCAAATAAGTTTTCATTGTATTAAACCTAGTAACCTTTAGTCGTATTTTATATTGTTTTCTCTTTATGGTCAACTATAAGAACAAACAACGTCCTCAAGGATAACATAAGCAACATCTTTAAGGAAATGCTCATTTAATTAATTTGATTCCTGCCAAAGACTTCCTGTATCTTAGTACTTGCATATTTCATGAACTTCCTGATAGTAACGGTTATTCATTATTTAATTAACACTGTCCAGTGTCGCTAGATAGATACGATACGAAAAATCCAACTAACATTCGTCTTTCCGTCATTTTGTATACTAGGGTTATATAAAATATTTTACACGATGTACTAGCAATATTTAACATATTACGGAATAAAAGATGTCGACTTTTTTACTAAACATTATGTTTCGTGTCTTTAAAAGCCACGGTAGGGAAATTATGGTTCAAGCACCTATATAAGCATCTCGAGAATGAAAAGAATCAGGGTCTGGAATTATTGGAGACAGCAGTTAGCTTTAGAAAAACTAAATAGAAATAGAAAAACTAATAGAAAAAAAAACAACAATTAAAATTCCTACTAAACATATTGTAATTTCGTACATTAATAATGTAAATTTTGATGACGTTACTGTTCTATATTTTTTGTGACGTCAATTTATAATAACTTATTTACTTATATAATTCTCAGCTTACTTTTTAGGGTTTTGTTGCTAGGCAACGTAACTTGAGAGGGATCATATTTTTATCTCTTGCATAAGTAGATAGAGAAGAACATATGAGTATACTCTATTATAAATAATACAATCTACTTTAAAAGATTAGAGTTATCGGCAACTTGAGTGATTGATGGCAATGTATTGGTAAGGAGTTACTAGTGCAATCAATTCATATATATATACATAATAATATTAAACTTGCAAAGTAATTCCATGTTCGATCCAACAGTTAGAGTCTATAGATCGCCCCCTCGAAAGAGTTTGGATGATCCTAACGAAATTCTTGACACATTTTCATCAATTCTTCTTCGTCTAATTACGCATAGAATTTTGATCTCCACATACTTAATACACGCCATATTAATAGTAAATTACCCGCACACATTCACGTCCTTTAATCCCATTTGGGATGGAAAGACACTTTTTAGCATGAATATAGGGTAATAATAATAAGTAATGAATATATGATAAGTCCCGTTAGTTATTAATCATGAATATAGGGGTTACGATGTCATAATGAAACGTTAGTAATATGTGGTTAGCCTATCGCCAAATAGATTATATTACCCCTAGACCCTTAGTCACCTCCTACGATATGCTGAAGAACGGCAGCCAGTTAGCATTCTTTTTAGACCCCAGGCTAGCACAGGAAATAGTAAATTAATAGAATTGTTATTATGAATTATTTTTGCTAACTTAGACTATTCAAAATCCGTTTCTCACCAGAAATCCAGAACTCAACTTTACAGATGTTAGGTCATTTCATCTTGAATAATACAGAATATCCATATAATATAAATTTATAGTATTATTATAGTATAATTTAAATAGGCATTTAAAACTAAACAGGCTTTGGAATTCTATCAATAAATTGCATATAATATCAGAAACGTGTCTTCGTAAATGAGATTATTAATAATAGTACAACCTAGGTCAATATGGCAAACTTGACCCTAATAAATAAAATTAGCATATGCTTAATCTATTCCGTGAATGGCATAGGTTACTGATCTGAATATTAGCCTAAAGCAGTCAATTAACATAAAAAATATATGCAAGGCTAATTAACACCGCAAAATCGGAATAAATTATAATGTTTAGAAGAACTTTTCCTTATATTCAGCATGCCTGTTTCTACTTTTATCGATTCAGATGAATATTTCCGAAAAATGATATACTTCACTACATAGTATAAAACAAAGTTGCTTTCTTTGTCCCTATGTCCCTTTGTATGCTTAAATCTTTGAAACTACGCAACGGATTTTGATGCATTTTTTTTAATAGATAGAGTGATTCAGGAGGAAGGTTTATATGTATAATAACATCCATTAAATAGTGGACTAGGCTATATATTTTATACCCATGCAAAGCCGGAGCGGGTCACTAATATTTCCTAAAAGATAATTCTAGGAAAAAAGCAGATATTTACGTTATATTCTAGATTAATATTAGTCGGTTCAAGAACAAGACATACGTACCTTAAGAAACACTTATTAACTCCAAGGATTACAATATTGTTAACGAGAACTAATAGAAAAGTAAATTTGATGCACTGTGTGAAGGTATAACTACTAATATGGTATAGGACTATTCTGACGTTACTAACTAGTTTTACTTCTTAAATACCCAAAGTTCGCACTCATTATGTAATTTAATGAGAGCTTATTAAGTAATTGATACGATGCATTGAAACTAATTGGTACAAAAAATGAGTAAGTGATTAGTTATAATTTAATGAAATATGTTAATTGTTTTATCACACTATTTATGAATTGCGACTCAATAATTAACTCATAAATATAGTAGTGAAATTCATAATTAATTTTATTGTTCCCTGCTTAGCAAACTTATTATTTAACGTTTAAGACTTCATCAATCATCATTTAAATTCATAACTAATTTAATTATTATATATTAAGTGGTGCTTAATGGATAATAAAAGTGCAAAAATATAATTATTAAGTTATAAATAAATTGTGAAGGTATATTATTAGTATAATTTGTTATTACCTGACAGTAAAAAATTAAGTTCCAATTATTTCCCAAAGATGTCACTGCATACATTTATTGTAAACTAGTGTGCACTTAGAATGATGTTGTCTAACTGAATGATCATCGCTTCGTCTTATCTTAGAGCCGTGCTAAAGTAAATCTCTCTAGAGTAGTATTGACAATATCTCGTATCTATACCATTTCAAATGATCACCTGTAATCCCTATATCTAATAATGCATCTTGGTGTACGACCCCTTCTAAGAGTAGAAATAAAATAAATACAATACGTTCTTAAATAATACTTCTCTATTATAGTATATACTGACTATAAGGACGTACTTTGTAAAGAAACATAGGGTTTGAATTGTTAAAATTTTCAATGTGATAATTATGATCACTGAAACCTCTGGTTAGTCTAGAGGGTTTGATTGTTATGATAATCCTATATGGGTGTGTTAAAACAATTGGCATTAAATGCCGTAAAGATTAATAAATACGCCGTAGTGTTATGCTGGCTTCGGAATTAATATATCGTAACCAGTTAATGTCTAGTCATTTTTAAAAATATGGGTTTTGGAGTATTATACATATATAAACTCACGTCCTGTAATCCCTTTGGACAGAACCTTGGAGATTTAAAAATGTTGGTCACTTATTAGCACGTATATTGAGGTTTTATCAGGCAATTTTTACTCAGCCTAACAACATTTTAGTCCTTTATGACAGTTTAATGTTGTCAAAGGGTTCTTAGAAACCTTTTGTTTCATCCACCCAAGGGCTAAGATTAAATTGAGTGCGTATGAGTAAAATACTAGAAACTCGGCCGAGTAAACACACAGATAAAGTTTGATGTTAAGTGTCTGTTTTCTGATCTAATCTCCCACATATATGTCGGTAAATGTATGAGATTATGTTATCATTTGACGCGTGTATTCACAGGTACTTGAGAGAAACAATATATATGTTATACGATAGAATATTATTGTCAATCAGCTTGTCCTGTACCGTGAATAGATTGTGAGCTACTTTTCATATGCTTCTTTAAGTAAGTCTTCGTATGATACGGTTACATAATATTATATACGAAGGAATAAGTCAAACGTAACGATTTATCATTATGTCATAGTTTCGATTTATATTTTATGCATATGTACAATTTTGAAGTGAATAGATATATAATTATAAATTATTATTAGAGTTTTCTGTACATGTTTTAAAGATTATGAATTTCTATAGCATCTTTGGACTCAAATACCTCTTCAATATTATGCCATCACAGACTGATAATTCTTTGATATTTGTAAGAGGCGACACTGAAGGACTAAATAACAATGGTCAATGGGCTAGCAACATGTCAGAAATTTTACGTACGTCTCCTCATCCATCATGGATAGTAATTGAAAATGATCCAAGAGATCTTGCGTCTAATTAGTTGAAATAACCACAATCCATTGTCTATATATTCGTACATAGGATTTTTTTTTAATCAAAACTGGCTTTGCACAGTAACAAGACATAGTTGCCTATACCTAAACATCTGACAAATTTCACTGCAAAACGTGACTTGCAGGCTTTTGATAAATACTTTACGGAAATCTTGTACACTTATTCGATTTTTGATAACACACGTTACTCTTGCCAAATCCATTAAACCGAATTGTAGATTGAAAAGCTGCCAGAGAATGGCAAACGAGTATTTATGTAATACATGCTATTACGTTACCTTAAACTTGTTCCTTAAGCTTTGTTTTTATATGTATGTGATGGATCATGTCCTAATTAAAGTTTCCTTATACATTTTCATAACTATCGCGGTTATAATAATTAATAATAATATTTTGGAAACCATTACACCAATTAAACTAGTCCCTTGGTAACTCACCAAATAAGACTTGAGGTAAGGATACTCGTGAACGTATATTTGATTAATGCAATCTAATTAAACTTGTAGAGCATATATAAAATCAATGACCAGACTGGAATGTAAAAGAAAAGCGTAGTTCTAAACTCTGACTCCACATGGCATCGAACCTGGGATCTCGTGGTAAGCTTTCAGATCATCAGGGTTATGTTGGTATTGACGTGGATGATTTGTAGCATGACATGTATTTTGTAGCTGTGACATGTCGGAAATAAAGTATTTATATCCTAAATAAGCAGGAAACAAAAAGTACTAGAAAATCAATAGCCAAGAATTTCAAGAAAACTAGCTTGATCGCATCTTGTCCAACGCTAGAACTAGTACAAACCAGCATAGAAGAAGAAACTTTGAGATCTGATATCATAATAATATTTACAGTTCATCAATCCATTCATACCATTAATTATTTCCATTACGCATTAATTTGCTACGTAAAATGATTCAATTTATTCGTAAAAGTGAAATCACATATTCGCGAGCGATCGGATGTTATCAATAATAAGAACATTACGAAATGAGCCACTTTTAATTATTACGTCTATAAACAAATTACATTATAATGACACGCCTATTAAGGCAATGCAGTCATTGTTGGACCAGGTGAATAACATGACAAGTGGTTTCTCTTGTTGCAGCACAAATTGATAAATGTTGTGTGTGACATGGAATTTTAATCATATAACAGTGTGTGATAATATAAGGTTTGAGATAAGAGCGAAACTGGACACAGTAGAAAAAAAACTAAGAGTTTATTTTATTTTACTGATAGTTTATATTATAACAAATTATTATTTTCTGTAATTTTATAACTTTTTGTAATATTTAGAGTTACGGTATTAAATCGTCGATATCAATAATAACATTTAATCTACTAATTCATCCATGTGACGTATCAAAACCACCATAGCATGTTTTTATTTCAATATTTGCTACTTCAGTAGCATACATGCGACTCTTGTTTTGATTTAGTATATTACAACCATAGACTAATTTATTATTAAGTTTCTATGGTAACCTCTAACTGTACAATATGTCGTTTAACGCGATAGTTATTGTTAATCTATAATATTATAATATACCTATTAAGTACATGTTGAATCATAATACTCTCTCTACAATTGATAACATACGCTTCACGACTTATGTATACATATTCCCTTTTTCTATTGTGGCGGGGTGGTTAGAGATTTAAGTTCCCATCTCTGAAATTTCGAAGACACGTTAGGAATGAATCACTCAAAGCCCGTGTTTCACTAGATAGGCCGCACCCAACGTGATAGGTAGTGAACTGTACCGTCGTATACAAGCACTAAAAGGACTATCCCGAAGGATAGGCAGGGTTTTTCACGATGTTTTCCCTCAACGTTAGTGACTGTAGCTTATGTACGTAAATGAAAAACGCATTCTCTACAATACTCTGAAATAATTCCCTCTAATACACATATATATCCATATCTAATATATGCAACAGTGGCTGTGTATGTGTAAGTGTATGGTAATATTCTAATTGATAAATAATCTATTAAATATGAAATTTAATTTGAATGTATGAGAAATTAAATTCGCAAATAGAGTCCTAGAGTTAATGTACTCGTTTAATAAAATTTAATTAATGAAAATACTTTTATTTTTTAATTCACAAATAAAACAATACATTCATTAACAATATTAATAACGCAATAAAAAAAATATAACAACTTACATAATAAAATATCCACTATTTCCGTTGCCGTTTTTCCTAGGAACCACGTTTTTTCCATCCAAGTGCACTGGCAATGGTAACAGAGGATCTGTCAGCCGAGTGGAGGTCACTCGACTGGCATGGGTGGTTTTGCGCGGACGCTGCCTGCGGTGCATCGCCAAAGATTAACACTTGGTGCAGATGATACTTCTTATTTAGAAGGATGAGAATGAGATTATGAGGTTTAATAATGTATTTTTTGTATGTAGTAAGTAATGGTTCTAATGTTTTAGTAAGAGTTCTGTTTCAATTAAGATTTTGTTACTTGGAACCACAGACCTCTATAACCTAGATACCGCAAGTGTACGTACTTTGCGTGTCAAAAGGTTGATCAATGATCAACCTTTTGACGGCGGTCATTTAGTTCCGTCCCTACCGTCATCGTTGACGAACGTGAAGCGCTCCTTAGAAAAATGCCTAGTTGTGCCGTAATATCTTGTAAAAATGATTCAAGAAAAGTAAGCCGAGATCATGGAAATATTTCTTTTCACCGGTAAGTAAATTTGTTATTTAATTGTGCGTATTTGATTTATAAATCAATTATTTTATCTTATTTGTGTCTATTACTATGTAAACCACCAAAATACATGTAAATGTGTGCATACTACGTGTTCAAATTACATTGCTGCATTTAGTTCCAAAGGTGTTGTATCAGTTCATATAAAGCAAGCAGTGAACACGGAATCGATCGATACTTTCAGTGGTAGTTGCGCTTCGTGGTACAGAGGTTATTTTCATTTATCTTACCAAATAGGCAAATAGTGTTGTGCACATGCATCGATTCCAGTTATGGTTGACGATTCGAATCGATTTCAAAACTACAAATAGGTACTCTAACTGATTAAAATTATAAGAAAATTATGTTTGTAAAATTTGTTCATGTTGTATTTATTTGTTAAGAATTAGAATAACGTAAAGTAAATTTTCATTACAGGTTTCCAAGCGACCCCTATATTAAAGAAAGGTGGATTGATGCTGATGATGATTAATAAAGGCGGTAGCAAATAAATATATTGATATTCGGTTTCATTATTTAACCAAACACATAAAATCTTCAGTAACCAAAAGACAATTATACAATAAGCTTATTTTATTTCAGGGAGATTAATTAGAGATATTCTGTTTTACGAAGTCCGTTTGAATATGAATGTGTGCCGGCATGCACGTGTACCTATACATTGTTTAGTGTAGGTAGGTGCCAACGATCCTCACCTTAACGCATACAATCGAACTACTTGTATACACAACTACAACCAAAGTTAAACGGACTTCGTGAAATATAATATCTGTAAATAGTATTTATTATAAGTAATAAAACGACGATTTGATTTAAATTTTTATTATGTTTTTTGGTCAAAAGAATAATTAAATAAGTCTCATTAATTAGATAAGTCACTTGTGTATACCACTAAGCCAATCATATACCTACTTAATAGTAGCTTTAGATTAACTTAAAACTATATTATATAACATAACAATATCTTACATGAATAAACTTTTCATAATCACATTTGAAGTTTTATTTGGCACCAATAATTTGTAAGTACTATTATGCGTCGCACTCCGTTGAATCGTTTTGATGCGCGAGTATTTTCCCATCACTAAATCGCCGCTGTGACGTCATAATACCTACGCATATTTCGGCACGCGCGGTTTTCATAGAAATGAGTGCATTTGCGGCATCTAGGGTTATAGAGGTCTGTGCTTGGAACCATGTAAACATAACATGAGAAAGCCCTATCCAGAGGTAATAAAATTTTATTAGATATCTTTTCCTACATTTCAGAGCGTTATACAAAAAACGAACTATTGGATCGTTTGACGCCTTTTATCCATTACAAAACATGATAATCCCAAAACCTCGTATTTTAAATATGTCATAGCAATCAAATGCTTTAAGGTACTCGGAAAATGATAGAACAAGAATATTTATACATTCAACATCACTGATTTAGCAATAAAAAATATGCATAGAAAACGCAACGCTCTAGGTATTGTGAGTTAATCCCATCTGCACGTTTACTCTTTGCCAGTTAGAATGCGTTTACGTGAAGCGTCATAGAAGAACCAGCGGCCTTCATCATTCAAATCTCCCAACGGCGACCTCTTGCGAACTTGCTCGTGACCTACTAAACATTTGGTAACGGCCTGCATTCGATTACCGAACTGTCATAACTTAGGGCCTTTGACCTCGATTAATATGCAGGTTTGTTTCGCGGTACAAGTTTAACGACGTGAATGTTGCCAAAAATCGAATTGCGTATACGTAATAATTTATTGAAGAGTTATGTAATCGGTAGTAATGTAATCGTAATATGAGGTGAGATAAACAAACATACATCACGACCTGCTAAGCTTACGGAGTAGTTAGAGTTTTACATGTCTATATCCGCAATTGCAGTAGGTATTAGTGATTAAGACCTAATTGATGTCATTTTTCTGTAGATATTTTCAAAAGTGTTTCCTTAAATAAATAAAGAAATATGGAATTTTGTGATTACTTTCACTTCACTGTCAGTTATACGCCGCAAAATATACTTTTTATCTTAAAGCCAAACAGTATTAAAAGATATTCACTATCAGTTCTCTTACAAACAAGATGAACAACACGTCTATAAAAGCCTTAGTTGTCTCAACTATGCTAAACTTTGTTTATACCATCTTTTTACCTTATGCCGTGCGGGTATCTTTTATTACTTTCCATTCCTTTTAAGTTTAATGAATCTCTATGTAATTTCGTAATAAAATACTTTTACGAAATGCATCGAATATTAGGGTGAGGGAAAACATCGTGAGGAAATATAATTATTCCCCAAACAGGAAAATAGTCAGTGCGAAATGTGAAATGGCGACCTGGCTTACCACCTGTCATATTGAGCACTGACTATCTGGTCAACTCGTGGGTTTGAAATGGCCATAATATTACTTACCTTCGCAATTGCGGATATGGAAACCTGAACAGCTGTCGCTCCTGCAAGGGGAACGCGTTTTGTCTTTACCGTATAATTTTTATGTTTACCGTAAAATTAAAAAACAGCGTAGTTTGAGACACCCCTGAATGTTCAAAAGATACTTTGCACAAACGTACGGAGGCCCGGAGGTGGATAACCACAGTTAAGTACGTTATTTAGATAGGATTAGCAAGCTTTTTTTGGTAGTATACTTCATTATTTTCCTTTTGATTGTGGTCAGTAAACTGGCACCTACATTAATACCATTACCTCCCTGATAGTAAATAACAAGCCTAAACCAGGATCTTCTTATTGAAAGATAGGATATATCTTAAAGAGATAGAAGAACGAGAATCTATATCTATGTATATGATAAGGATCAAGACTTATCTCTTTTCTCGAGTACCCATATAACTTACGATTTGTGGATTTCCCACGATTTTTCCGATTGCCAAACGAGAAAGACTTTACTATCTGACGACGAAATTTTTTCCTCTATCCTATATATTACATACATATACTTCACCTAATACTTCTGTTCTGTCCACCCCAAAAGGGATTAAAGGGCGTGAATATATATGTATGTATATGTACAGAACAGAGAACACAATCGCCCTTATCAACAAATATCTAACATACCTTGCCTTGTAAATGTAATTTCATTTAAACAAATGTGACGCAAATTAAAGAATGTATCAGAAAAGAGTATTGGTTATAAATAACGAATTACTATTTCAGATAATGTACTTAAAAAAGTATTTCATTCTTCATAAGGATATCATATAAACACTTCATCTCGTCAAGCATTTGATCCGATGATGATTTGACTATTTCTTTAACAACGATAAGTAATACTTACACATATACACGCCTCTACGTACCTAACGGAATAGGCAGAGACTATCGATCGCCACCTGGACCTATCTTGACAAATACCTCTTGCTTTACTCACACCCTACAACTTTTTCATACTGGCGCTTCTGTTCTTAACGCTAAGTACGCCTTAAGTTTTGTTTACGTAGTTATATTCATAAATTACGTAGATATATATTTGATATGATCACTCTTATCCCACAAGTATAGGATTGCGTGCATCTTTACTATATACATTCACGTCGTTTAATCCCTTTTGGGGTGGACAGAACCCTGGGATATAATATCTCCTAGATAAAAATTAGCATACATATAGGAGGAACATTTGTGACAGGTTGCTAGCCCATCTGTCAATAAATTTCTTTGAACAAAAGTCCCTTAGTCTTCTCTTAAGATCAGCAATCGGAGGGACGTCAGCTAGATAGCATTCTTATTACGACCCAGCTGTACGGGAGATATATACTTACATAATACATCTTTAAACGTTGTGAAATTACTTATTTATATTGACGCATATAATTTTCAATGTGATAATCCTCCCTGATGAACACCCTGAGCAAATCAGACATATCTCTCTAATGTCAATCACATTCCAATTTGAAATATGCAATAGAATACATACCTACTACAAATCAGTATTTTAGTATTTATAAACTACTCGAAAATGTGGAAAATGCGTTATGCAATTTGTGATGTGATTGTGTGATAGAATATGGAACAGTATAATTAGTAACGCTGTTGTATCAAAGACGATGTAGTGACGAAAATAGAGAAAGGTATGTTAAGGTGGTTTTGGCATATTGAGTGGATGGATCAAAGGAGAGTTAAAAAGGAATTTATAGGACCAAAGTGTACGGTTGAGTTGGACGGTGTAGATCGCGTAAAATATATACAGATCAACTTGGAGATATTCTTCTCATGATGGGTGTAAGTAACGAGAAGAACAGAAGAACATGAATAAGAGATTTGTCAGGATCGTTCCATGCGTCGATCGTTAGGCTTTGCCTATCACGCTAGGGACGTAGGTGTGTAATTTTATGTAAGTATTATGTAAACTACGCAAAAGTTTATCAAATTTTTAACTGTATTATATTTTACGTATTATACTGTATTATATTAACGAAGTGTATACACAAGCATTACGCTACCCTTGGAATAATCTTGTGTTATGTCAGTTCCTAGGAATAAGTAATTAACATATAGAATTAATATCCCTTTCTCTTAACACCAAAATTGAATAAAACAAGCCAAATTTTCACCAAGTCGAGAATTTAACGTTTAAATCCAAATCAAGACCCTTAGATCAATCTGACCAAAAAGTTCAAAATGGCAGTAATGACTATCTGCTCAACACGTGGGTTCGAGGTAGCCAAAGAATTAATATCTTCGCAATTGCGGAGATGGACATAAACCTCTAACTACTATTAATGATCGTGAAAGTGATTGTCTTTTGTATTCAATATGTGATGATAAAGAGTTGAAAAATAAAACACCGTATGATAATAAGGTTTCTTGTTCAATTATCATAATACTAAGTTTTACAGTAAGATTAAGTTACTTCGCATCTCCATTAAATTAGTATTAATATTTAAATTGTATGTCCACAATGTACATTATGTTAGTTCACTTAAGAATTAAAATTCTGTCAACCACAGTCCACTGTGCCTCTTCGGCAGCAAAGGGCACTTGGAGATATAAAACATATCTATTATGCCAATAGAATGCATGAATCAGGGCTTCGAAGCATATTGTGTCAACTTTATTTACGCTTAAGAATTTACGATAGAATTGTCCACTGAGAAAACGTGAGAAAAAATGTTTGAAAAAGATAAACAAACTCCACCTTGAACTAAGAAAAAGATATTATTTGTATTAAAAACAATGAAAAGATATTCTAAGTATGAATGAACATGTTTTACATTTCTAAAGTAATAAAACATAGGAAATGCCAAATGATACTGAGATAAGAATTATTAATGAATAAATACTAGAAATATTTATAATCATCAATGTTTATAGTTTTATAATATGTATTAAAATATTATGTTCTCTTCAAGATTAAATAAAGTTGACACGATATAAAATAGGTTAGATAAATGACGTCTCTGCATAATTCTAAAACAGAGGTATTTTTTTAAATGGGGACCGAATACGATCCTCAACAGTTCAATAGAGATGTCTTTCACAAACGATACCAAATAATGAATATCCTATTCATGCTTTACAAAAACAAGATTTCAGTACCAGGTATAAAAATATTTTACTTTTCTCTACTTATTTATTTTGTTTTGCGGTTGTAGGCGTAATCACATTGCTTCGAGTATTTGCGAGTTGACAACATAGAAAGAGCTAAACGACATACTGTGTGCAGTCTACAGCACTGAAGATCCATAGATAGCTAGGGCAGTCAAGTATATACGATCTAAACGTTAGATTATTCTATAAAATGAATTATAATTACATTGCAAAAATGAATACGTTACACGGAAATAGCGTCACGAGAACCGTTTCAATATTTACAGAACCTGCATTGTTAACATAAATATTATTGATGCACACTATTATCGTAAATAATAAAGCTAAGTTACAATTCAGCTCATTGAAGGAGATGTATATAAATGCGTTATATATGGATAAACTGTTAAAATTCTTTGTGCAATATTACTTGTTTCAAGTGGTACAGAAAAGTGAAAATTATAAATATTGTACATAATGTGTGCTGTGTTAAGTACTACTTTAAAACTAATAAATTATGCGCATTTGACACTCGCAAACAGTTTTCCATTTTTACTGTCAAGGATTAGTTGGCACTCTTGTATTTGATATAAAACAGCGAACAGTAAATCCTTATATATCTCCTCGTTTCCTTGAGCTGGTAGTGCATCAAAGATTACTATTACAACTAAGAATATCCGCGCAGCAGCATCCTGCAGCCACCAATCACATTCATCACTTACTTAACCAGTATATCGAGATGCGAGATAAAAATAAATGCGACACCTACATTAATTTAAATACAACTTAGTCTGAGGCTGATTACTTAATATCAAAACTCTGCATTTAAAAGTTAGTTTTTCGCATATTACTCGTTTACATTCAGTTCCTTTGACGAGTAAAAATGGTGATAAATATCGAAAATAATCCTTAATGTTACAATTATCGATCATAACTATATAATACTATAAATGCAGCATTGTATGGTGTTTCTTATGACGAGTATATTACAACGTATTTACACATGTTTAACGGATAGAAATTTCAGTGTATCGTGTGAAGATATCGAAATCGTATCACAATTAATAAAGGGTTGGGTTAATTAATACAGAAAACGTTCGAGTACAGATTCCCTTAAAGACAAATACTATCTAATTCATAAAATACAAAGTCCGTCAATCCACGGCACTTCAAATTCAGTACTTTCAATCCACGCGCACTGGAGTTCACTTAATCCGAAATCACTCAGAACTTTTTCCACACGGACACAGGCGGCCGGGCATCTATGTTAACCTTCATTTTGTGCAATACGAGAGAGATTGTAGAGAGGAGAGCGGCGTCGAGGCAGCGGGCAGGAGCGTAGGGCGGCGGCGACAGGGGCGCCCGGGCCGCGCGCCGTCATACGCCGTCCATCTGCCGCACGCGCACGTCCTGCGACGCGCACATGTCGGGCGCGAACGGCAAGCACGTGAAGTACGAGCACATGGTGCACTCGTACGCCGGGGCCGCGTAGAACAGCGCCACTAACGCGCACAACATACTGCCGGCTGAAATCAGACATACCCAGACGAGGACTATTTTCCGCCGCCTGTCGTAAGGGCCGAACGTGATGAATGGCAGTAGAGAGTAGGATAATATGAAACCGAAAACGAAACCGAACACATGCGCGAAATTGTCTATCCACGGCAGTAGTCCGAGGAGGAACAGGGCGACGGCTATGCCGAGGAGCTTGAAGAGGGCTCGCCGAGGGTGCTTGAGGAGAGGCCACGCGCCCATCACTTCCACTATGAGACAGGCCAAAAGGCCAAAGTGAGACCCAGCCGGACCCACCTGGAATGAGAAGATACATGTTAAGAATGCGACCAACTATAGTTTATTCCTATATCCATATACCATCCATCCATATATACATATATAATGACAAACGAGATATTAGGTCCTAGTGCTCCGGTAAATGTAAGGTAAGGTAAGAATGTAACACGAACATTTTGAACGAAAGCGAAAGAAAATACTATTTTAGGCATATATCACATTCTAGAAGTTTTTCTTTCGTTTCGTAATTCTATTTACCTGCATGGCACGATGTAGACGCGACTAAAGGTCTATTTGGAATTAATTAATCGATTAGCTAGCCTATCTAGATAATTATGTCACCGAGAAAGTTAGTATATAAAAGTAAACAGCAAATTACCTCAGCCCTATAAGGTTCAAATATAGCCGACGCCATATTCCCAGCCACTCCGCTTCCCAAATAAATGACAGCTATTCTGACAGGTCCGGCCATTTTCTCTAGATCCCTCATAAACAGCCATTGGAGGGCTAAGCTGGTTGCCAAGTGTAAGAGGCCAGCGTGTACGAAGAGGGAGGTCCAGGCCCTGTATAGCTGGTCAGGGCGGCGGCGACGCATGAAGGGAAGCATCCCGCATACGTCGTCGAGGCAGGATACCTGAAAATGTAAGGGAAATGTGTAAGAGATGTAATAGGAATTGCAAGTAGTATTGTTTTGATATATGATGACTGTGAGTAGAGTAGGCACACGTTAAAATATATGTATGTTATTTAAGGAATTAACCAAATATCAATATCATATCTTATAATTAATTATTTATTTATCCTCTTTCAGGCTCAGATATTCCTTTCCTTTTCAGTAAAAGATGAAGCTTTACTATTGTTTTCTTCGCCTACGATAGTCGGACACATTGGTAATACTTTAAATGTATTAATGTACGCTGACGTTTTTTTTTAATTTATGATGTTTCAAACAGACTTAACCTAAGGTAAACAATATACTACATAGTACCACTCACGGCTGGATAGTAAATACATACATACACATGTCACAATGCTAAAATTTCATTCAATGTTTAGCCACCAAACGCATCTTCAGTTTACAATCTACATACTCTTTATTTTAGAAACTACAATCCAAACATTCATTAAACATCTCCTACATTAACCTCCAAATTTAAAATACACTACTCTTATTCACATACCTGCGAACAAAGCGACGCTTCTTCATGAAAGTAGCCCTTCACAAAGTCACAGTGTTCCCTCGTGGTTATAACACACTGGCCATGGACCCCTATGCAGCATGGGTGGCCTATGACCTCACACGCCATGTGCTCTGCAGCATGACCAGATCTGCCAACGGCTGCTGAACCATCGACTAAGGACTTTCTGCAAATCGGCCATTTTGTTATGTCGTCGGGCCACTCGTGAGGGGCTATCGATCTTGGTGCTTCGCAAAATCTGGAATGAGGGAAGTTAATGGTTATTGTTTGTTTATTTAGAGTCTTATTAACAATTCGGTTATGAGCGACTATACTTTGAACATTGCATGGTGCAATTTCTTTTCTTTATACAGCCGATACAGAACAGTGATTTTAACAAACTTTGTAGTAAAGCAATTTGTATAGTAGCTCTAATTTTTACGATAAAATTGGTATGTGTTTTATGTAAGTAGAAATTTAAAGACAACCAGGGTTAAAAGCAGCTTTTATCATTATGATGATAAGCTGATTTTTATCCTGTTAAGTCAAAGAAGGCAACTAAGGGACTACGAGTAAACGTTTTTATTAGTTGATAAGCTCTCAACCACTGATACATATTAAAATCCTAAGAAGCTCGACAGGTCATCAAAGGAAATAATTCGCATTACAGTGCATACATACTATATGTATTGTCATACTATTTAGTAGTTTAAATAAACTTACTTTGGATCTAAGCCACAGACTGATCCCGATATTCTCCCGCCAGGTCCTGACTCGCTGTTAGACCACTTCTTCCACGTTGCTATGGTATTCTGTAACACATACACAATCGTTATGTACAAGTTAAGGGCAATAATACTGTATCTAATGTCCGTTATGGCATACATGCATATACACACACGTCCTTCCCGTCCCTTTCGGGGTGCACAGAACCTGGCAGACATATCTCCTAAGTCACTTTTTAGCATGATTAATGTAGTTTGCGATACATTGTCTTAGATTTAGAAAATAATATTAATTTTCTCATTAAGACATGTTTGTTTTCTTTCAAAGATTAAACTGCCTTCGGGTATATGCACCCACGAACTTTAAGCTCAATACAATCACGTACAAGTTTACTTTTAAGCGTGCTTGTATTTTGTATAATCTTGTTTTTATAGCAACAAAGTTATCTCAAGAATCATACTTCATACGCTACGTTTATAACGTATACAATCACCTATTTCAGGTTAGTAATGAATTGGGTAGTGTCTTTTAATACCCAACATCCCAATAGATAACATCACCATTCAATGACTAATTCAAATGAGAAATGAGACATGTTTTCTTACACTGGTTTTATTATTTTTATTGTTAAGTTGAAACAAACGCTTACCTTTGGTATTAATCCTCGTATCTAAGTTAGCATGAACAAAAACAATAAACCGTTAACTTATATTGCACTTATTTGCTTTGCTAATCGGTTTCTACAGGAGTAAATTCAAAATTTACAATCATATCTCACACTTCTTACTTATCTACTTATTAACCCCACACAGTCTGTATATCAAAAAACAGCGACTTCATTTGCAAAGAACAAAGCCTTTGATTCACGTCATACCCAACCAAAACAATTACTCAGCACGACAGCAAAATGGCATATACCGAGTATATACTGGGTCGATATAGCTAATTACTTAAGGGTCCCTTACCGAACAATCAGCTTTAGAAGACTGAACACAGCCACTGTCATCATTTCTTATACAACAAGCTGTGTCCCTTTCTCTCCTAGCTGAAGCGGCTATAGCGCGTGCTATTCTAGCATCTCGCCTCATGCAAGGCGCGAATTTAGCTCCTAAGTGTATCAAGTCGGCCGCTCTAGGTCCTAGCCAGAAAGACGCTGGTTCTTCCCATTCCACCTGGAATTTGTAAGATACAGTATAAGTTAGGTGTTGAGGTTGTTTCTATCAATGTATAGGTAGAGATTGGTGGTATTTATGGGATGCTATAGGAACGAATGTATTGTATTAAAGATAAATGAGTACATGTCACATAAATTGTGTTTCACGGCTATTATTTCCCAACATTAGTAAAGATAAGGCATTGGTACCTAAAAGTGACGGTCGATAGTCACTACTTAACCCTTTTGGAAGTAGAGGCGTAAATATGTATGACTCACTAATTATATTTTCTACTTTAGTTATACTTCCTTAGTTACGATTCTTAAGCAATTTGTAATAAAACACTATAAGGTCAAAAACTTAAGCAAATCTTTTAAAAATGTTTCTAGCGTAAATCTCGTTACAATCCCCAATTAATTTGCCACTATTCAAATTCTAACTCAGCTAACGAGTAATTAGTCCACTAAAATGTCACAATTAATTAATTCGGCCAGTGTAATAAAACACGAAACGGCACCTTTAGGAATATAAATAGTGTCTGAGCATTATTTTTGCAAAGGTCGCAGGCTCTGAGGTGAACCCCAAAGGTCAAACGCATCAAACGAATGTTGATAACAACTGTTTCATTCCTTCAATTGAAATATAAAGTTTATCTTCCCACGCACTACATCACAACATAAAGCTTTCTTAAAGAACATGTCTGCCTTGTATTTGAATGTCAAATTGGTTTACGTATCAGATTTCAGTACAATTACAGGTACAATATACCCTTCAGATACGCGTATATTTACCAAACTATTACCATATTATACCATAACTCGTAATAATTGGAAAGTTAGTCAAAGCGTACTAGTCCATCTCCCGAAAGATTCATGACCGTTTATCTTTTTGTAACCTTTTAGGACATATTGAAAAACCACCTCGTTAGCGTTTTCTATACGTCTCATTTAACAATATTGAAGCATAATAATGTACTATTTTTCAACCTTAATACTTAAAAAAATACCATAACATATCATAATTTCTCAGACAATATAAAAATTCATTCTAACACGAGATATAAGTCTGCAACATTGTATATACTATTTTTCATACAAAACACTTCTAGTAAACAAATACACGATCCGATCCACTAAATTCAAATACGTCAGGATGATAGCGTAATGAAACATCTGATCTACATGCATCTGAAACTCACGTTTTGTGTTTTGAGAGGCCCAAAGCAAGAAGCAGACAAAAGGGCTCCGGACAAAGGCTCGACTGACCCACATACGAGGCTTAGTGGGGTAAACGTTCACACGGGATGGCGAATATCCTTACTTAATATTAGCGAGAGATTTTAAGTAATGTAGGGTATGTACTGTAACATTAGGTCGATAAATATAGGAAGTATTAGTAAATTAATTAATGTTTTCGTATCGACGTTTTTAAGAACAGTGTTTTGATATTTTCGGACAGTATTATTATTTAGGAACGTTTTCGTAGAAATATTTTTAATAAAAGTGTTTATACTTGTAGTATTTTTAGTAGCAAGGTTTTCTTTAACGCAGAAATATTTAATTAAGTAAGTCAACTGCAAAATTTCTGTCAAGTAGATAAATTCGCAGCCTTTATCATATTAAGAAGATAGCTGTCTATATATTTCCTGTCTATATTCTTTTAAAAAGGAACAAGTATCGTCTCTGACGTTTGATACAGATTAAAAATGGATTCAATCTCTACATTAACTATGAAATGGGAACGCAAACTTTCAACACTGCATAGTAACAGCATATATTGTAAATAACCCATGTGAGTGGGTTATTATGTTCTTACTTCATGAGGCGAGTCGTGTCGCGAAAATAGCTTTTCGGAGCTCGATTCATTAATTGTTAATTTTAGCCTGAGCCGGACCCAATTAAGGTCAGTCGGACGAGATTTGGGTTATTGCTCAGTATGAGGTCTAGATTTCATTGATCCTTTGATAAAGGTTGATTGGATTAAGTTAATTTGAGAGATTTTGAGAGCAGCAAACAGTAATAAAAAAGATTTATTGTAACAGTACAAAAACTGGTTTCGTATGTTTGAGTTTTTGCTAATAAGTATGTATGTTTTGTATTTTAAAATAATTTTTTTTTCATAAAAATCTTCGTCGTTTCTATTCAATGTAGATTAGGAGCCATGATTATATTATCTGTGGCCATGGTATTTATAATGTAGGTCACTCCATATTTCTTATTATTTATTCTATACTCACAACGTTGACCAAAGATATGTTACGTCAAATAGTAGTTTATAGTAATATGAAACTGTAACCTAATTTCTTTTATATGGGACAATATCGATAGAGCTAATATTCTGCTAAGTCAGAACCTTTTGATGCAAATAACAAATTGTCCCAGTTCCTTTTGTCCTGCCTTTGTCCTTAATGACTGTTAGTTATATTGTCTCTACGCAAAACTGTCTATTCATTACTAGCGGACAGCCTTGTATTATATAAATATTATGTAGTCAAAATTTTAGTTATAGTAATACTCTGAAGCTAATATTAAGAGGACCTTAAAAAAATTATTAGGTGTATGTTGTGTAATATTAGATTTTTTATATACTCTTAACTTATGCGTACAAATACTAATCACTCATAAGAAAACTTTTAATTGCTATATATCACGAAGATTAAGTTAGTACCGATTCCAAACTTGCACTATCCCAAGCATAGTCACTTATACCAAGACACTCGTAGTAACCGTAGTACAAAAACCAAATTAACCCGTAGCATAGCTCACCTGTTGTAAACTGAGGCTCTTGACAAGGACCTGTCCAGTGTGTGTATGCCTGCCAAAGCCGACAGGGCCGAATCCGTAGCATAGCAGCGATAATAGTAGTACTAACGTCTGAACTGTACTGACCCACCATGTGAAATAGGGTCGATAGTCAGTCAACGCGTCTAATTGTCTCGCCACGTCCTCTTGATGTGTCATCGATTTTCTTAAGGATCGTCTGTAAAGAGATAATAAATTCGTCAAATTTTATGCTCATATTATTTGTTTATATACGACAGTAGCTGTAATAGTCATGGATCACGGGTTCTCATCTGTACTACGTAATATGATTTATCGTAATACGATTGTAAATGAAAGTATGATAAGCAATTTTAGGTTGTTATTTTGTTTATAAAGCCAATTTATTAATTATATATCTGTACAGTCAGATGTATTAGGTTAATCCATGAACTTGGTGGAAAAAAACTTTTTGGACTAACCACTTGTGAATAGTCAAAACCGACACAATAAAGACTAGTCACTTAAGCCAAGTCAAGCCTAACTGTCCGATAAGTTTAACAATAGTGAATCTAGGTACTGTAAATATGTCCATTAAATTACAAACCCAGCCTCTACTATCATGTATTTATATATTCACATCAATATCTCCATTAGCCATTAATACCAATATATTCCTTATAAATTTAAAACACCTTTCATCACTGCCACGCGTTAACCACACATTGCGAGGTAATAGAAATGCCTCCCCTACTTTATAGGCTCCCGTGGAATCGGCAAAGCCATTAGCGAGTGCTAAGCCTTAAACGCAACCATTTCGGACGCTCCAAGTACCAAGGTGATTTATCCATTGCCCAAATCCTATGAAGAGGTGGAGAATGTACAAGGGAAAAGCTGCAATGGATGGCGATTTGCATTTACCACTTCTCTGTGGTCAAACCTGTGTTTAAAGGGAGAATTTATTGAGATATTATTGTTAACATGTTAACAACCATTTTAATTTATTAGATATGATATTCGGTAATTTTTATAAAACATTCATTAACTATATTGTCAACATTATTTTTGAACTTTCTAACTTAACACAACAGACACAACTTGGAGGATTTACTAGATGATAATATTTCATTATTAAATATTTGATTTATATCATAATTTAAAATCAATTAAATTATTATCTCTTTTAGTGCAGGCAAAAATCTTAAATTTATTTCTTTGCATCACATGAAAATTCCAGTGTATATAATAGAACAAAAAGTACTTATACCTAAAACTATAAACATATATAACCACAAGTAGGAATAAAACATCCTTTGACAACCATCCAAGCGTGGACTAATGGGGTCATTCTTATCGACACGGGAATTAGCTCTCAAACTCCTTTGTTTCCCAGAAACATTCTAGAAGCACTATAGGTAGTCCGGAAAAATCTCAACCCAAACAATACCCTCAAAACCTACTTAGAAAAAGAACAAAGGCTGTAGTTATTTCATATTAGCAAAGTTATTGAGGCCTCGTTATGGGCTAATAAAAGACAAGGTTTCTCGCCCACACGTTGACATAATCTATTCGACCTGATTATACCCTCTCATATAACCCTTTTATAAAGTCCAATAAACCTACTGCCTCAGATTTCTGCTCGTGTCTCCGTTTATTTATTATCATTCCGGTTTCATGTCGGGTTTTGAGACTGAAGAAATGTATTTACATAATAGTAAATATTTACTTAGTGCTTTTTATAAGTATTTATATTTTTAGTAAGTATTTATGCAGTGAATTTGATAATTTACTTTTTTCATCTAGAAAATACACTAAAAACCCTTATTGTTATATAAAGCACGCCTGTATCCCTACTGAGAGGTAGTAAGTTCATAGATCCCTATTGTGTCAATCCTTACCATCCTTACTACTCCTTCAACACATTCGGTAGTTATAGGTATAACAACCACAGACTATATTTATTACCATACATTAAAGTATCTATAATAACTTTATAAGACAATCGATAGGATGGTTTGAAAGTTGTCTAATGGGTTTCAATTTTCATCTTCAATCAGAACATCTAATTTGATAACACGTGTACGCGTGTACAACCCTATATTTGTATTATTATATAGGCTACAAAGACTATAGCGTTCCCTTTGAAAGATTATTGCTTATCACTATAGCAGACGATGTATTGATCCCTTTGAAGATTATGAACGCAGTCTAGTCTAGGACTGTGCCTCTAATCCATCTTACAAAGTAAGTTTTAGTATTCCCTTCGGCGTGTCGTTTGCTAAGCCGTTTCTTTAACGAGCTGTCACTCTGCCTCCGACGTGATCCACATGCTTTCTTCGCAGAAAAGCTCCGGATTTTGAACGAATTAGTCGCCGTGAAATATATGCATATCTTTGCATACACATTTGTTTGTTATAGGTGCTTCTAGACCCTTATATCATACATATCTGTTGATTTGTTTATCATAAGTCTTTTAAGACAACCCCTTTGCTTTTAACCGTCTTCTGCATCAATATGTCATATAGATGACACGTGCATTTATGAAAAGACTTATTCATATGTCACGCAACCATGTTATTCTCAATCCTGAAATACAAGTACTTCGTCTCTACCTTTTGTTTGGTATTCGCACACCGACGCAAAACTTCCAATGTCACCCTTTTATAAAAAACATGTATAATATTTTTCATAAATTCTCCTTTACATTTTTCATTCTTGGCAAGAATAGGATGTTAGATCTCAATATAAAAGTTTAAACAATAACAAGATATACAAGCAACAAGCTATAGCGTATACTATGCGTATAGGCTGCAGTCACATTTTAATGGATTATTATTGAAGTAGTGTTGAATAATGTTTGCAGAGTTTCTTGGCATTTCTTATCTGCAGGTTTTCGTTTACGAAATGCCAAAAATTTTTCATGTTTTTTTTTTTTTCAATAACTGAATTTATGACCCATATATTGAATAAAAAGCATTTCATTTCACCACATACACATATGTAAATGAAGGTTAATAGCTGTGAGTGCAGCAATAGAGATTTGTCAGGATCGTTCCAGATGGCGATCGATAGTCTCTTCCTATCCCTCCCGACGTTCAGGCGTGAATATATGTATATCTAATAAACATATGCAAATCCATTCGCTTTTTAAATGGCTGCCCAAATTCAATTAGGGTTGCAATATCCGTTTAGCCCTAATGGTGCGTGCACACTGATATGAGGACAATGTTGATTTCCATACAATTTCAATTAGAACGTTCCATGTTTTTGTTCAAAGCTGACACGTGGATATCTTTTTCACGCGTCCGCATTTATAGATATCACGTCTGATTCCTGATACATGGAACATATAACGTATACGAGAGGTAAAAAGTAAAAAGAATTTAATATGAAGTCTTTTAGCCAATGCATTAGTTAGGGAGATTTCGATAAAACATTTAACAGACATATATACGTAAATGGAACGTTGTGAAAATGTTATGATGTATTGTGCTAGTTTGGGACGTCAAAAGGCTGCTGAAAAGCTGCCATTCTTACTAACTCGTTGCCATATTCGTAAGAGACGACTAAGGGACAAAGGGTAAATGGAATATATTGGACAATGAGCTAGCAACCTGTTTCTAATGTTCCACATGACATCACAACCTCAATATTCATGCTAAAATGTGACCTAGAAGGTATTATCATGTCTCCAAGGTTCTGTCCACTTTGAAAGGATCGAAAAGACGTGAATGTATATTAACATTATTCTAAAAAAGCTTTCCATGAACAAAAAGCTATCATTTGCATTCTATTTATGTCCTAAACAAGCAATGAACACGAAAAAGGTCGTTCATGTATGTATGGGTATGTACTATGGCCAACAGGAAAAATAATTCCGTAAAAGGCCCATTAGGGAAAGAAATTTGTTCCTTTATCTGTACAATCAAATAAGTGTTACGTGATTTGTTTTTATTACGATCTTGTTCCCCGGATCATTGCATGGGTATTGATCAAACCTAATACGAGAGTTGTAGAACGAATCTTATTCTATAAAACGTACAAATATACATATGAAAGAAAGAAAGATTCCCGTTCTAATCTCTTCTTTGGGTGCGTTGAAGACACAATATATTCTCCGTAACTAATGGCATTCGTTAAGGTGATATTAATATGGTATAATGGTCATAGGATGGTAGTCTTTTTTAGTTTTCATTTTTACATGGTTTCATACAACACTAGTTGCTTTAGAATGTAGAGTTGTATATACTTAATACGTATTTTACCTAAAGCGTTACAGATTTAATAGCAAACAACAATACTTTATTTACATTACGAGAAACATCCCAAAAAGAATCATATAACTAAAAAAATGGAAACAACGCGTAGAACAAACAGACTTACAATGCAGTCTGACGCAAAACAAAAACCAAACTCCTCCATCAAAACACAGCCAGAACCTTAAATATTCATGGAAGCAACACAAAGTTACAAACTGTTTCAGCAAGCGTCTTTGAATAAGTCCATTGTTACCTACGTTTTCATACGGAGCAAATCCTTTCTGTTCCGTCACGAAGAATCGATATGGAGGAACTGGCGACGTCGGCTATAAAATAAAAACACTGAGCCAGCTCAACCCTGCGGCAATGGCTTCCAACAATGGCCCTAATGAACTAAAGGCACGGCCTAACCCTAAGGATTATAAGGAAGGGTATTAAGTTCAAGGTATGTGGCTAATAAAGTCCATTTTGAGTGTTAGAATAGGGATCTATTATAAAATTGGACGTATACTGTTTATTACTTGACAAATGTTAGGGGATTACAATAACTATTGATGAAAAGATAATATATATGAATCCTTATAATAATAATCATTATAAATACTGCAACAAATGATACTCAGTTTAATACAATTTACCACTCAATTCTTTAGGGAACTGCCATCATCACATAACAAACATATTTATCCCAATTATTACATCTTGATTTTAAAATGTAATGCCATCTATTGTCCAAATGCGTAACTCTATTTTCTGTCAAAGGTTCTCACTATAATGACACAAAGGAAGCCCCATCTATTCCTGCAAAGCTTTACCTAGCGGTCTTAAATAATTATGCAAGATGGGTCGATGCGGACCCGGCCAGTCGACGACCCGACAATGGGTGCTCGAAAACATTTTGCGAAAGCAGTCTGCCCTACGTGCAGGACTTATTACACTCTTGCTATCCGGCCAGGAAGCGTATACGTAATTACGTTGCGACGTTCTTTTGTTGTTGACTTTTGTTTGTTTTTTCAAACATAGATGTCGGGTTTTTTTTTGTAGATTGCGAGGTAGAGATCAGAGATCAGACTATTTTTGTTTTTGTTATCCTCTGTTATCGTACTCTTTTTAAGTATCGTTTTTCAATACATTAACTTCTATTGAGCGTGATACGTAACACAATGATTGAAGAATCATCAGTTGTTTTCTAGGATATATGTTTTCATGGTATGCTATGACAAGCTACCAATCAAGTTTCTTATCAAAGGAAAATTCTGTACAAAGTCAATCACTTTGTTTCAACACATACCAAAACACGGTCACGTCAATCTTATAACGCACCCCTTTGGCTTTGAATATGTTAACGATAGGACTAATTGTAGTTGTAGTAGGCTGTTTGAAAGTATACTAGGACTGTGTTGTTTTAGGCACACCTTGTAATCAATCAAATGCATATAAATACAACAAATAAGGAAACACAGGGAAAAATAATATTGATATTTTGTACTCTGACTAGAAATTGAAATCAGACCCTTTCATTCGGAGGTAATATTGATCCATCCCTAAACTTCAGGATACTAGCAAACCATTTTCACTTCACTTACATCGAAACACAAGAGGTATTGAATGGCAGTGATGATAAATTCTTCTTATATCAAAGTCACTATCTAATCCTTTTATATTGTTTCTCAGTATACTTTTACACAAACTTCTTCATTAATTAATCACGTAACTACTAAAATGGGGAACCGCCAAATGCAAGAAGCCTGCACGTTGCTAGCCCACCATCAATCATCTGTGTCACTCTTAAATGGGTCGGGATATACGAGGAAATGTCATGGCATTTAAATTAATATCTGTGTCATTACTGTAAAATTGTAGATTTTCCCCATACTACTGCATACTAGCTACAAATATTCTGTGTTTTATTAGATTCTGATTTTGTATATGTAAAAACCTAAAGAGATTTCTGAATTCACTGAACTATATATGTATATATTTGTATGCGATGTATAATTTAGGATTTGAACGGCGTTTCTGGCCTATTGGTCACAAAAAACCAATACTACAAGAATTTACTATTACTAATATTTAGATGCTGGTATAAGTAATACAGACACATATTCCTAATCATCAAATTAGAGTGAGCACCACTTCAATTTTTCTTGTCAAGTTAAATTTGTACTCAGCATAATTATCAATAGTAACAAGCTCCGTGTGCTTGATTTATCATTAAACTGAATTATTCCTTACGTAAAAGCCTCTTCAGACAATATAAAAAAAAATACAGACTTTAATAATGCTAGACTAAATTGTTGAAAACGGAACGCGCAAGTCTACAACACTATGTAGGCATATACATTATACATGCTTGTATACGTAACGGTTTCCTTCAATGAAAAGCGTTTCCTTTATCAGAACGTTTTGAGCAACAGTACCTTCGCATTTTTTGCAGCCATTCTTTTCACATCCATTTCGCCCGCCATAAATATTCGAACCATTGCACGTTAAATTTATATCCAACGTAAACCACCCTTCGCAAAATGTATTCACGTCCAATGCTATCGTTTGCCATATTACTCGACGGATAAAGTATATACTGGTAGGCGGGGGTCTTTAACCTCATTGATTAGTGATTGAAAAGAAACGTTGGATAGTAAAGTTGTTTTTGAACTGTCGTGTTAGGAAAACGAGGGAACTTCTTCCTTTAAAACTACCCTAGATCACTAAAGCTCTTTATAATTATCGAACTCTATATTATTATTAATAATCTCTATAGTTATCCTGAGTAGGGTTAGAAAGACAAAGATGACTAAGTCCTTTCTTTCTTTTCGGTTGGAACTGCATCTCGGAGATATATACATACATTTATTTATATCTAAATCTTCTAGATCAATTATACTATTGGGTTTGTTAAGGTATGATAGAATATTGCCCATTTCATACGTAAACAGGTAACTTCACTTATTTTTTGTTGATATTAACAGTTTACATTTGTACAATCACAGTAGGTCTTTGTTTGTACTTAATAATTTAATTCATGCTGTTAACTTCCATCTCAGTAATCTTTAATAAGTGACGTAAAAAATAACCCTTTTTACTAGCGAAGGTTAAAAGCACTATGTAATGGATTTGGGAAACTCCGGAATGTGTTCTCTAGCGCCACTGTAGTTTTCCCTCGTTATTTAGCGGTTTTCCTTGTGGCTGCGGTTTGTTCGCTCATGTCAGCCGTCGCGCTAAATTAAGCGCAGGAATCTAGCATCCGTTTGGTGATTTATTAACTAATGTACACACGTCAGCATTTGTTATGATCTTTGTTCCAGGGTTTGTTGTTGGTCTTAACAACAACTAAAGGACAACTAGTGTCAAACATATATTTTTACTTTCTTTAAATCTATTGTACTTATGTTGAATAAAAAGATTAACTTGAAGTTTTTTGAGTTTGAAGTCTTAAACTTTGGACAACGAAGACGTAATTAAAAACTACGATGATAAAATTACAAAATTTCGGTTAGAATTACCTTCGAACTTTGTTTAAAGCATTTGATACGTAAAATACGATGTTGATTATTTATAATTACGAGAATTCAAGGATCCTATAATTAATCTTGATTACATAATTACAAATAATTGAGCGGAAGTGGACGAGTGTCTCATAATTTTCAGCAATATCAAATATAAGAGAAATTTAAATCATCTTCCATTTTATACATTTATACAAAACATATAAAATATTAGGCTTTCAATGTACCTCATGTGCTTACGTCATATTCTGACGTATATGAAAAGAGGAGAGATTTACGTCATCATAATTTCCAGTTAAGTCTTTTGATATATGTAACAAACAGTGGTACACGGTGTGGGCTTAACACCTACGTGAGTTTATTTTAATTCCAGCTTTAAAGTACACTTTAGTATTGCTATGTCATCGCCTAATTACGCCTCAACTCGATTTCTAACTGTAAAATTTACCAAATCGCTGCTTTAAAACTAAACTGAAGAAACTCAAAAAACACTATTTTGCAAAATACGTTGTTCTATAATATAGTTGATATATTTTTGACATTAAATTGCATATAGTTTCAAAAAATGAATAAATACATTTTTTATCTTTTTATTAACTTAATATGTTTTATGTACTTATTATTTAATCTTTTTGAGATAAAATGTTTTTCGAGTTTCTTCAGTTTAGTTTTAAAGCAGCGAAATATTAAATATGGGTTCTATGTATGTAAGTCACCTTGTTGCAGGTCATGAACAGACAAATATCAACTACTACAAATATCCTTTGCATGACTTTATATGACAATACTGGTACATATTAGAATGTATAGATAAAAAAATTCCTTTCACAATTACCGCAGTCCTGTTCACACAGTAGTTCTCTAAAACAACCTCAGGAAACCAGGCTATTTATCAATATAGGGAAAATTCAAAACATGCCGATGAATGTGGACACCCAACCTCAAATTACCCCACAAGCGTCAATACACACATCATTCTCGTCTCCGTGTAGACGGGTAGGTAGAGATCACGGATCCCCATCTGCCCCGATCCTGACAAACTACTCTCGCTTCATTGACACTCATACACAAGGGTTGGTATTCGTGCACTTATACATATATGTTCTATATTATATGTTATGATGTAAATACATTTTCTGTACATAAAAATACATAAAACTCTACATACTAATAACGTACATACACATCACGCCTGATTCCCTGTAGAGGGGTACGGATCAGGTTAACAATAACTCTCACCTGAAAAACCGTCCAACTACGCCCATGCCGTACTGCCTCCTATTGGAGTTGTCAGCAAGTGGCTCCAGCATCGGAGTCTGGATCCTGGAGCCTCCAGCGCCCCAGGACACGTTCCTTTCTGGCCTTCGGTACTCCACGCCACTGGTAGAGCTGAGCGGCGAACGGGCGCTAGAAAGAAAAGTAGAGTTAGTTAATTATGCAGGACTTCTTTAACAGGATAAAGAGAGACTATTGATCGCTGAATTTATGATCTAGGCAAATCTTTCTTACTTCACACGAAGCCATTAATATACTAAACATTCTGTTCTATTTTTCACGCAACGTGTATTTGATAACCTACAGTTATTCACCATTACCATACCATTATACCTAACATGGTCATAACCAACATAATTTTATCTAAATTCTGTACTCAAAAACACATGTTTTCGTGTATTCTGAAAACAAACATGCTCTTTTTTTACCCTTTTGGTGGGGATATACTTTTAGAGACACTTTAAATATTCACATTAGTATCGGAGTTAAAATGGCGTAAATATTGAAAAGGTTTTATAATAATAGTACTTAGCCTGCACACTTTTTAATATACACTGTCTCTAAAAGAACTTAAAATCCTGTTTTATTTTACCCTTTTCTTCACAAGAGTATGAAAAAATGTGTAGCCAAGAAAACAAATAAACCTTAATATAGATTTCCATTGGAGAGCTAAATCCAGCCTCTCAGAAGATCTAATCTTCTGTTCCAAAGTGACCCGTGTCACGATTCGGGCAAAGTGATATCTTAGTGGGATAAGAAGGCTGCGCAATCTGATAAGGCTAACGTTACCAGGCTGCCAAAAGCCTTGGGGACCCTCTACCTCATAATGGCAAACTTTGAATCATAATAAATCCACAAGAGACCGTTTATGAACGACCTCTGTGAGCAGGTAACGAGACTATTTTTCTCGAGACTTTTAGAGAAAATTTTATTTTCGCTGTCGGGTTTTGATGCAATAATATTAGGAGGATTTTTTTCAGTTTTTGTATAAGCATGTTTTTTCATCGAGGGTTTATTTTAGTTTATTTATTAAGACTTATCGTAATAAAAAAGTAGCGAATTTGATTTCGATATAATGAAGTCTAATAGAACGAAAGAAAGACTTTTAGAAATGAAATTTAATCACATAAATACAACATTCTAAAGTCCTTTCACATTAAAACATAAAATCCTTGAACTTAAACATCCAATTTAGTATAAAAACAAAAGGTGGCTGCAGTTGTTTATGATAATGCAGCCATTCATCATGTCGGGAGGAAGCAGAGAGAATACGTGGTTTTATAACATAAAGGAGAAAAACAAACTAATTTCACTAACAAAACCTGGCCTCGGTAAACAAGGAAAGTGCAAATGGAATCACAAATGAACGGGGAGAGAATCCTTGGATTGCGAGAACAACCCAATCAGGACTGTTGACCTCACAATGGGCTCTTATAGGGACTTTTTGCTCGGCCGAACGTAATAAAATATTGTAGACATTTATACTAGGGACAGGGGAAAATAGTATTTTTTCTTTGGTTTCAAAAAGACTAAAAATGTAATGAAATGATTATCATATTACTATCTAGTATACGAGTAAAATTTTAATTTTTTATAATTTTTTATTATTCTTATTATATATTTACGGTTTTTAAATATTAATAGAGTTGCATCACGTAAACTACTTGTGTAATATTTTTGTTATTAATTGTGACGAAGTCGTCACCATGAAAAAAATTCAAAAAACTTTAATACGTTTTAGTGCACAGCGTTGGATATTTAAAAATTAATTATAGAGTAATTAAATCCACTGAAAGTATAAATATATGCGAGTTTGACAGAGCCCTTAGGACATCTGGCGTATTTTCAGGTTACTAAATCTTGACGAAAGTATAAGAATGTTGCATCCATACGAGTTTATATGCTTTAATTTAATTAATTCATAATTAATTTAATTTATGTAAAAATATTATATGCAACAGGATTTCTGCTTTTTTAAGTAAACTTATATATTATTAAATGATATGTGTTTTTTTCAAAAAGCAATCTTACTCTACATCTAAGAGATGACTAAAAGATTTTATTCTAACCGTTCCAGTTGCATTCATACCTATCACGTGTTAAGATAATATATCTATAAGCATCTTTATTACACTTGATTACATTCATCTTCTGTAGCATAGTTATACAGAAGTTTAAGTGGCCCGCCCTGTCATTGACAATCAAATCAATATGGTTTATTTGGATCTAATTAATATGTCAAGTTTGCGCAACCCGTGTTTAAATAGGGGCTCGAACTTTGTGGATAGTAAGGATAGCTATGAATACTATATAGCATTATAAGTATCACTTTCGAGATGGTTATATGTATACACATTGATAAAGGTATTTTCAGTACTAACTTAAAATTCTCCAAATAGATGCAAAAGAACTGAGGGTTCGGAAACCTTTAGTCATTTAGTCTATTAAACTGGTTGAAGAGACTTATGTTATATATATTTTTACCGATTTAGTTAGTAATGGGTCACCTTTGTGCATTTTTCAGGATTGATAGAACCTCGGAAACATAATAAAATCTATGTCACCTTTTACATAACAAAAGGAATATTTATGGCCAACATACAGTATATGGAAAATCTGTTAGATTTATATCTATTTACATCCTAGTCTACTAGTAAATAGACAGATTACAACAGTTCTGTAGAATCGTAAGAACATTCAGGACATTCACCTATCAACTACTACCGTCATAAATCTAACAACATGCTTACAACAAGCAAATATCGGATAGCCATAAAAGTTTGGAACAACGAACTTGGACACTTTATGCGCAGAATTCACAAGTCATAAAAATGGAACCGTCGAATCTGCTTTGTTAAGGGTTTATAAATTTCCATGTATAGGGAATGCAGTTTGCAAACTGAATAACTTTCTTGGACTCAGGAGCAATTACCACAAGAACTCTATTAAGTTTACTAACAGAAGTTCGTTGTAAGCTTCATTGTTTTAGGATTGCCTTAGATTTTATTGAATTTACATTTGGTTTATATATTTGAAGATATTCTGTAATGAATCATGTTCTGTCAATGTAAAAATAAATATACTTAGTTCTTACAAGGGTTTTTATTTAAATTCTATGTTTTTTAATCTTTTTAACTACCAGAATCTCGATTACACGTTAGCTTTAAAATTAATAAGAAACTGAAACAGCGTATTTCTTAATGACTAGAGCAAAATTCAATACCAAACAAACTATAGACAAAAATACACCTTCAACTTTAACTTAGAAGCACAACTCACCTCTTCTGCCCTTCACTATCAACTTCATCATGGTGAGCCTGGCTGAGGGCTGTCATCGAGGCAGGTGGAGTGAAGAAGGCGTCTTCCACCTCTCCGTCTTCCTCCTGGACGCTGCCCCGGAAAGACCTGGACCATTGCATGGAGGTAGACTGCCTGGATTTGCGGGTGAGAGCCTGTAAAAGAAAATAGCGAGAGTTATTCTCGGATTTCTCGGGGATAAAATATAGTAACTTTCAGCATGAATATTAGGATTGCGATGTCATATTGGAACGTTGGTGACAAGTCCCTAGCCTAATAGATTCTATTTACGCCCACGACACGCCGGGAGGAACGGCAGCTAGTTACCGTTCTTTTTTGTCCTAGACTAGCGCAGGACTAGCGAGTGTTATTTAAAGTTCGATAAATATGTAGATATAGACCGTTATAAGAGTTATAAGAGAAACAGAGTAACTATTTATGAACTGATCTAACATAACAACATGTGTTATCTACTCTCGATTTAGATTTCATTTAACCTAACACAGTAATTAATTGCAGAGTTAGTTCAATAATAGTAATAGTTAATTATAGTATAAATCTATGAGTACTTTCATTATTCGGATACGTATCAAAAAGGTAGCTTAGCTGTTCCCAATACTTTACCCGTCTGAACAGTGACTTATCTCGGGTTTCGTAGGCCTTGCATAAATCACATCCTGATGTACCTAGTACCCAAAAACATTTGTTTGCCTAGATTTAGGCATTCGGATATGTCCTAAATTGACCCGTAGAAGTACTAGCATCTAATATTCGTATCTCCGATGAATAAGTAAGATAAGGAGCAAACCCTCGATTCGTTACTTCAGGAGGGCTATTGACAGATTCTTAAACAGCCTTTTCCCGGTACCGGAAGTGGTTTTATTTCGTCCAAGTTCGACTTCCGCTCCTTCAGATTTGGCTGAACGAGCGAGAATTTTTGTCTTTCTCAGTTATTTATGATGCCATAACGGAGTCTATCCCTGAGGCCTTGGATTTCATGCCTCGGAAATGTTCCTCTAATTTGTGATACTGGGTGTGGTTACTTAATATTTTAAGGTGCCAATTCTCTGTTTACAATTGTTTTTATACCTATCTACAACTGTTTATATACGTAGGAAGCCGAAATACATACCTATAAATAGACTACGATAATTATTAGATATTTAAAATAACTTATACCACAACAATTTACGTGTATTCTGAAGCATTATACCATATACCTAGTTTTAGTAACATGGATAATTATGACAAATATACAGTGTCTTTGTTTATTTCATTATAAATATTAAGTCAGTATTAAAACATTATTCACAGTATTCAGTTGTCTCATTTGTAATCTATCGCCACACCTTATATGGCGACCGTGACAGGAAACTGTGGTAGTAACTAATTTGTTATACAAACTACATGCATGGTATAAAATTGATAATCAGAATAATTATTGCCATTCGATACATTAGATTGAGTAAACACTGGAATATGTTTCCATCAATCCTCTCACTGTTTGTACTTAATAAAACTTAAATTTGTTTTCCCAATGATATTTCAAAGTCAAGCAAAAGCTTTGGAAACAGTCAATAAAGGTTTGGCTGGGAAAAACTTTGTAATTATCTTGATACTGAAACTTGTTTATCATTATAAAGAGACTTTTATTTCCAAACAAAAGTTTGAAAGGGTTTCGGTTTAGTTTAATTGTCTTTTCACTCAAGTTTCAGGCTTAGCATTAAGTATTAACAATACTAATCTACGATGCTACTAGCTAACTCTCTTCCCAGCATTCCTTAGAAGACGTGTACAAGATGTTAATGGAATAGTTATGATAAAGGAAACCATACATACGCTTCACGACTTGTATTTACATACTCCTTTTTAATTGTGGCGCGGTAGTCAAAGGCTTGATTGCCCATCTCTAAAATTTCAACGGCATGCTACGAATGGATCGTTTGAAGCCCACGTTTCACTAGATATATAGCACCCAACGTGATAGGTAGTGAAACGTATCGCCGTTTATAAATACTGGCTATTCTCCCGAAGGATCGGTAGGTTTCCACACAATGTTTTTTCCTGAACGTTAGCGAAGGAAAATTATGTACGTAAATGAAAAACACATATTAAATTTCATTTATTGGTACATGCCAGAGCCGGGATTCGAACCTAGGAACTTTCTCATAAGAAGTCAGAGGTCTTACCCACTGGGCTACAGCCATTATTAAAAAAACGGAAACCAACCAAGATATTTCACCACAAAAGAGATATAAAAGACTATTAAATATGTATGTACGACTAAATTGTTATTTATGTACAATCAAACTTGGCTATACTCTGAAAAGCGTCGGTAATGCCTACTAACGTATGTTACCTACAAAGCCATAGATATTTCTAAAACTCTAAAATATAAAAGAAAATAAACTGTAAAATGTTAAACAGAATTTCCAGCTTAAGCCCTAACACTTCCACTTAGTAGTGCAACGTAATGCAGGTACAAAGCTAAGTTTTAAATGGTTAATCTGTTTGGCAAGTAGCTTTGCTAACTGACCATCTGCGCCCCTCTTAACTACTCGCTAGAACTGCTCCATTAACTTATAGATGGAGCTAGCGGCCTTCAGCTTAGTGTATCGAGAAACTTTATCTACTCGCCGTTGGCGTTTGTACTGTTGAATATCTTTTTGGAGTTTCCTTAAAGTGTGCAAGCATAGAAATAAGAATAAAGGTGATGGTTTAAGCGAATAAGACTTTAATTAGCGTAATTAATTTACTTGTTGAAATGAATAAGAAAAAACGAATATATCCCAGTTGAACATGGTTACTTAGAAGCAATCAAATAAAATACAATATAAATAACTAGGCCGAGCCAAAAGTATTTTATACGAATTCAGTTTAACATTTAATAAAATTGTTATACATAGAGTTCCAAAGAAATACACAATAAAAACTAAGAATCCATTCAATATCCAATGAAATTGGACCGGAAAAAAACGCACAATGGGAAAATTCAGCGAAATAGACAAAAATATGACAACAGAAAACGGCATACAATCTTTTACGTCAACAACTTGTATTAACTCAATAAAAGGAGATGATACGCTACTAAAGATCCCTTAGAATATTTCTTCTATCGAGCCAATACATTAAATCACAGAATTGCTACAAACACTAATCCAGATTCTAGGGAAAAAGTTATTCTGGAAGAGATCTGAAGGGACGATCAATACAGGATATTACCGACATTAATCTTATACCTTGGATAACTTATCTGGAAACCACAAATCTGAGTAAATAAGTACCTTATTCTTCTAAGCAATGAATAAGGTTTTTGGACATTGTGATCTATTGTATAAAAATATACTACGGCTATGGGATTACATTTAAAATGAGGTAGGTACAAGATGCATGTAAAGGATCTAAAAATTGTTTTTGCTGTAGAAATCATTTCATATGCTGTAGAACTACTATCACTAGACAAGATTTTTTTGCAATTTCAAGTGTTGCATCGGAATTTACGCCCATTCCTTTTCTTTCAATTCTTATTTCGCTGTTATTTCACACACTCAAGTTAAAAAACTACCTATCTAAAATGTCCGAAACATGCACCACACAGCTGCTATTTGTTAAGTGTGGGTTTAGTTCGTGCAACTGCCGTTCGGACTCAGGGGCGCTTTTTAAATAAACGAGATCCTAAACGGATGAACAAATTCTGATACTGTTTTTTCCGTAGAGATTATAGTGAACGATTGAAGTGATATTTAGGAACAATAAATCTGGACAACGCAAGAATAAATTTTTCATTCTTACAGAGAGTAGACAAATTGATGACAATTCCCTAGGTCACGAAGTAATATTGAAACGAAAGGAGGCGTAAAAAAGAAGGTCGTATTTTACATGAGCCCAAACCGTGCGGAAAACAAACTAATTGCGCCTGGTTTTATCGTAGTCCGCCCAACCAGGTAGCGAGAGAATAATGTATGGGGGCCCAGCAATCAATTTTAATTAAACAGCGGCAAACGCAGCCAGCGCTCGTGTAAGCCGAAATTGGACCCGCCAATGTTTGCCGCTATCTGCGAACGCTTTTAGGCCTCAAAAATAGTTTAGATAACCACCCTTTTGACAGTCATTTGTTATAAATATATGTATAGTTGTGCCATCATGGTGGTTGATATAATATAGTTCATGATTACTTAACGGGCAACAGTAAAACCTTTATAACTTTATGGGCATTAATTCTGAAGCAAGATATAATAATAATAATATTTATGATACTATTAGTCCAAATAAACTAGCCCCTTGCCCTTGGTAAGTAAGTGTAAGAAAAGTGTAGTTCCTCCATCAGGAATCGAATCCGGGACCTCACGATAAACGTTCATAAAAAAGAATATCAAAAGGTATTACTGTGATATGCCAATTAATTAAATTCCAAGATAGTTCTGCTCTATTCAATCCTTTAACTATCCTTGTAAGAGAAATTGATATGTCTATCTAGTTTCTGAATTGCGAATCTTTCAAATCCGAATTTCGTTTGCTGCCATACACAAGCTTCTCCGAAATTTTTCCCTGTATAGGATACAAAAATTTTCGAGCATGCATTCCTAGAATTCTCTCAAAGCTGAGTTTGCGACTTTAGTTAAAAAAAACAGTTTTTTATCCTGCCTTTACATATGGATATACTGAAAAGGTTGATTTTATAAATATCTATAGCCACTGAGTATGTATGGAGAAGAATATAGACGTCAATAAAACAAAAGCTATAACTAGGATTGAAATAAACGGCAATTCCTGTAGGGACACATATATATATGTATATATATATATATGACGGCGCGCTGATTATAGATTGATTTTTATAGTAAATTAGCAATTATTTAATTGAGATTTATATTCCGGTTTGTTCATATTATTTCAGTTTTATTCGATTCTGTAGTCTATTATCTTACAATGGCTAAAATAAGAGCGGGTAACCCCGAATAGAGTAGTAGATGTCGCCACGGGTGATGGCAGAGGGGATTCGGTTGACAGCTGCCGGACGAGGCGGACATTGTACTAATCTATTGGCTCTGAATCTGTATTAATCCTTGTAATTGTGATTGATTTGGTTCCAAATTGTAAAGCAGTCAAATAAAAACATACTAGGCAATACAAGTGTGCTGTTATTTTAACATTCCTATCGATATAACGCCCACGATGAACATTGACAGCCAACACCGTTTTGAGGCCCTTTCAAATACTCCGACATCAGAAGTGGGATTACCAACGGCCAACCAAGGACAGAATACAGGTCAGAGCGATAATATTTTACAAGATAATGAGTGTGAACGATGGAAATATCTCTTTGAAATGCAACAACAAAACATGATGGAGTTAATACGTGCTATACGAGAACCACGTGAATCTAGCATGAAAATAACGTTACCCGAATTTAATCCTGATACTCCAGTG
Source organism: Leucoptera coffeella (assembly GCA_030578115.1). Lineage (NCBI taxonomy): Eukaryota > Metazoa > Arthropoda > Insecta > Lepidoptera > Lyonetiidae > Leucoptera > Leucoptera coffeella. Next base: position 247,298 of record JAMBLF010000205.1, read on the forward strand.
CACGACGCTCGCGCTTGGAGTGAAACGGTGGACATATGTTTACAGGAGAGAAATATTTCTGGTAGCGATTTGATAATCACAATGAGCAAGGCACTCAAAGGATCGGCGTCATCATGGCTTGCCCAATCTAGTTTTCCCGGGATTACGTGGCCGCAATTAAAAGACCTGTTCCTGGCTAGATTTGATACAGTTGAGACTCCAGCTGCAAATTTATGGCGATTACTCAATAGTAGTCCAAGGGAAGGCGAATGTTTGTCTGCGTATGCCGGGCGATTTATGAGCACTTTATTAGCTCGATGGAAATTTTTGTCGAAAGAACAGATAGCGATCGCGCTTACTCTAGCACATGCTTCAAAAATTGAGTCAAAATTGCAAAGGATAACATTTACTACTGAGATTGACACGCGTAATAAATTACAACAAGAACTCATGGCGTTTACCTTTAGAAAACGAGGACCTCCATCTAGTGAGAAGACTATTCCGACTGTGGAAGTGAAAAAGCCACGTATTGAGTGTGCGCGACAATGCTACAGCTGCGGCAACGCAGGTCACGTAGCCAGTGAATGTCGTAACAATAGTAGACGTGACAGCAACAGCAATGCTAATACACGTTCTGAGATTTCAGGTACTATCTCAACTCAACAGTTGAAGGAAGTTGGCGCGCAGAAGACTACGATTACTCCAACCTGCTTCAAGTGTGGCGAACGAGGTCACATCGCAACGCGCTGCCCTAAAGTGGATACCAAGGCCACCGATGCGCGAACCGAACGACGGGTGGATGTCTGCTCCATCCAACCAGCTATGGGTCAGCTCTTAGATTAAACCGGTGAGAAGTTTTCATTTAGTTTCGACTCAGGTGCCGAATGCTTTTTAATTAAACAAATTCTGTCTGATAGATATCATCTGCCACTTATTTTAGATCAAATACAGCGCTTAGTGGGGGCAAATTATTTTACTGCTTTAGATATGGCTAGCGGATATCATCAAATTCCAGTCGAAGAAAATTACATAGAACGTACCGCGTTTGTTACACCAGATGGCTAGTTTGAATATTTGTCTATGCAGTTTGGCCTTCGTAATGCACCTTCGGTGTATCAACGTGCCATTAATAAGGCCCTTGGGGCATTAACTGAGTCATTCGCTGTAGTCTACATCGATGACGCCATCATTCCATCACGAACAGTAGGCGAGGGCATTGAACGATTACGGCTAGTTCTTAAGGCTCTTAACTCTATTAGAACGTATAAGTACGAGCATGATCAGGTACGTGCTATGCCTGAATGTTACGTTCCATTGGAGTTAAGTGGCGGATTGGAAACCCCGACCAACCAAATTGAGACAGAATGTGCCGATGACGGCCATGGTAAGTAGTGCCATTACCTTCCTATTTTACTTTTGTACCTGTGTGGCAACGACTGGCCTGTGTGGCAATGACTGGCCTGTGTGGCAATGACTAGCCTGTGTGGCAATGACTGGCCTGTGTGGCAATGACTGGCCTGTGTGGCAACTGCTGGCCTATGTGGCATCGGCTAGCCTGTGTGGCAGCAAATGGCCTGTGTGGCATTAACTGACGTATGTGACATTTACAGGACCCTCTTTATAATGTGTTGTGTGTCTTTTACGAAACATTTCCGAGTATTAAACTTAAAGGTTTGAAATCACTTAGAGTTGTTGTATAACAGAACAAAGGGGACTATTTTATGGTCAGGGAGACCGAACAGAGTGTGTCATAAAGCACTATGTCTTTTGTTCGCAGATGAGACCGATACACACGAGGACGTGTGATAATGCAGGACGGCCGTGACGGCGCGCTGATTATAGATTGATTTTTATAGTAAATTAGCAATTATTTAATTGAGATTTATATTCCGGTTTGTTCATATTATTTCAGTTTTATTCGATTCTGTAGTCTATTATCTTACAATGGCTAAAATAAGAGCGGGTAACCCCGAATAGAGTAGTAGATGTCGCCACGGGTGATGGCAGAGGGGATTCGGTTGACAGCTGCCGGACGAGGCGGACATTGTACTAATCTATTGGCTCTGAATCTGTATTAATCCTTGTAATTGTGATTGATTTGGTTCCAAATTGTAAAGCAGTCAAATAAAAACATACTAGGCAATACAAGTGTGCTGTTATTTTAACATTCCTATCGATATAACGCCCACGATGAACATTGACAGCCAACACCGTTTTGAGGCCCTTTCAAATACTCCGACATATATATATATATATGTATGACTAGCGACCCGCTCCGGCTTCGCACGGGAATAAAAGATATAGCCTACTCCACTATTTAATGGATGTTATTATACATATAAACCTTTCTATTGAATCACTCTATCTATTAAAAAAACCGCATCAAAATCCGTTGAGTAGTTTCAAAGATAGCATACAAAGGGACATAGGGACAGAGAAAGCGACTTTGTTTTATACTATGTAGTGATATGCATGATAGGCATTTCTTGTAAAGAGACGAATGTTGTTTTATTTATTTATTTACATAATTACAATAGAAGCTTACAGTTACCCAAAGCGCTACTATTGTTATAACTAATTAGACACTAGACTGTATTAAACATTATTATTACATTATTTTGTATGATATGTATGACATAAGCTACCGTTACGTACTGTGTTACTTACCGAAAACACATAAGACATCCCAGCAATAGTAAGTCTGGCGACGCTGTCCTTGCCAGGCCTGTGAGGGGATGGAACAGACTCTTCCTCAATGGAAGATGGCTCTGGGAGGATGTCAGGACGTTCCTGCACCCTCCCTCTGGCTTCTCTCGGGGCTGCTCCAGAGGCTCCGTACATACTGTGAAATACATACATATAGATATACAGGCATATTCATTCATTACTTTCAAAGAAGACTATCTAGCTAGCTATAAAAACTATTGAGGTTGTAATGGCATTCATAAGGTTTATCAGTGACAGGTTGCTAGCCTGTTGTCTGATGGGTTCTATCGACAACTAGGTCCCTTAGTCACCTTTTACCATATTGCTAATGGAATAAAAGAAGCTAGTTTGCATTCTGTTTACATGCTACGGTTAAATGGTACTTTACTCGAAAGTAATACAGCATTTTTTCATTAATACCCAACAAAAATGTGTACCTTTCTCATTAAAATAAACGGATATCAACAAATTATATGAAAAATGTAACCAGTATGTATAAACTTACCTAATATCATCAATGTCAGGATGATGCCCAGCAGGCAGATCCAAACGCAGATCTCCAAGAGCCCGCGCTGCATGTCTTCTTCTCCTCTCTGCCCACAATCTTCTCTGCTCTGCTTCATTGTCCCTTTGGACTCCGAAGAAAGTTTGAGTTTCCCGCTTGAGATAGTCCCGGACCACCACGGTGTGAGCGCGTCGTAACCGAACGCCATCTAGTAGACGAATAGAAGAATTAGAGACGTAATAACATAAAAAGGATCACGATTGCAGTTCACAGTTTGCCGTAGTAGTTTAGGGTAACTACCAGCTCAGGGTTATAATGGTCATTCGTCTGACTTGAATTGAAATTTTGTTTAACTCTATAACATAATATGCGTCCCTTGCGCTGTGCTCTCTCACTATAGAAGTGATTACAATTATTTATTTTATTGTAACATAGTCTTAATATTTTGTTCTAAGGAATAAACAACCCCTTGTTACGCTCATTGACTGTCTGGTAAATTATGAGCACACGGTGACTCTAGACATTATCATAGTAGCCTTCAGAGGCCTTCTACTTATAATCATCACTTTAGATTAATTGTCTACATAATGCCGAGTAGAGAATGTACTAAATACTTATATTCCCATTACCTTCAGGCTGTGGTGCCGGCGTGGGTTCTGGTGGTGGCACGATCGGGGCTGGTGGGGCTGACACCACTCTTGGTGGAGATGCCGGGGCTGGTGGCTGCGCTGGTCCAGCTGATGCAGGAGACCCTGAGGAGCAGGGGATCTGGGTCGACAGAAGACCTGCACTGGAGCGCCTGGTGACAAAGAGAAGGGTTTGTTAGAACTATAGGTGTAGAAAGAATAAATTGAGGAAGATATGTGTACAAATAAGCACCTCTGTTGAAGGAAGAACATACATACACTTCACTACTTTTAGCGGGGTAATCAGACATTCACGTGTCCATTTGCGCAATTATAAAGTTAGTGATTATATGGCGATATATTAAGAAAAAACACGTTATTTAATATCAAAATAAAAAGACGCACAGATAAATCGTAAAACATTTTATTTTACATCGCGATCGCATCAACTCGTAGCTATTCCTTATTAGGCTCCAAAAACAATAACCAAACAGAATAACGAACGACTATGATTCAGCCATTTTGGAAAACCGACGCGTCACTCAACTCCACTAATCACCGAACTTAAATACACGAATTAATCCACTTAAGCATGAAGGGATGCCATCAATTCGGTTTGCAATTGAACCCCGCTATGCTAGGTATTCGTGACCTACGAAATCGGGTCGTGGCAACTACCATTAGCTTCCAGTCGCGGATTCATCACACTGCATTTTGCATTCGATAATGTCGGGTCGAAATTGGAATGTGATCTCCGGATGGCTTACTTCTGGTAGTTTATAGTGTGATTGGGCTTTATTAGTGGAATTTAAGGTGTAGAAAACAAAATTTTGGCTGTGTTTAATACAACAACATGTCTGCTATCTTTTATTAACATTGTAGGATTGGTAAAAAATAATTATGAAGGATTAATCTCCTTAAGTAACTTAAGTGGAAAGACAATAAAAGAAACTCAATCAAATTAATTACAAGTAGGCGAAGAGAATTTTACGACCATTACGTTGACCTTTGGCACTAATACCCAATTATTGGCTCAAAACCTAGTGATTCCATCGTTCAAGGCCATTGGCTAACAGTTTCCTTGTAACTTTCCCTATACCAAAAAATATTCACCACCCATTTGCTATATTCACGATATAAACAGGTAACTTATAAATATTAAATTGAGTATTCGCAGGTTATTATTTTAATAATTTAAAGTATTTAGACAGAAAACATAAATCTAAAATATCATTGTAAATTATAAAACAAAACCTCAATAACTTTAAAGTATCCCAATGAAGATTCCCAACATCCTAGCACAATGCAATGCCCATAATACAGTCCCAAAACACCGCTAGACTAATGGAAGGAAAAACGTTCCTTTCCTCCAAAACGATCCATGTGGGCGTCCTATATACGTCAGCCATAAACATAGCTGGAAAGGAATTGATCGGCGCTCTTCGGGGCCCTATCACAAATTGAATGACGATGCCCAATAATAAAAAGTGAAGGACGAACGCTAGAGCTTCCTTGCCCTTAGGATTCGGAAGGTAATAAATATAGAAGGGCTATTAACGCGGCAAGTCACCAATAAAACTCTTAAAGGGCACCTTATAACGGCATTATTAAAAGGGAAGCCTTTCATATCGCTGGACTAACTTTATACGATGATCGGGGATCAAATGGTGGGTATATATTACTTATTATAGTAACTGTAAGTATATGTGGTTCTGGGTAACCGTCCTTGTGAATTAAACACACTAGATTAAACAAGTGAGGATGTTGGAGCTTTATGTACCTATATTTCGTTTATCCTCTTTAATAGGTACGACGCATGCGCGGTTTTGTATGTAACTAGGCTGTATATATACAATGGGAACAAAATTTACAAGCTTCAACTTGACGTTATTAAGAATCGACAGTCTGACGTATTAATTTATACATTGAACAACAATATCGCGACTATTCAATAAATTACTTTTTTGTTACATTGTTCAGGTAATTTCGGTAGATAATCATGATTATATGTATAAATAGGTATATAATATACTTATGTTGTTAGGTTAAACATAATTTTTATATATCTCTCGAATTGTTAAAATTTTAGCTATAACGCCTGTTCTTTCTTATAAAATCGTTGAACATGATGATCAATAGAAGATTGAATGAGAACTTTGGAAAGCGTGATATATAATATTTACTTGTAAATTTTTGTAGTCAGCAAACAAAAACACTGAACATTGATAAAAGATCATGCTCCAGTGAACTTTGGATGGACAAAGCGCACCTAACAGTGCAATGGTTTTATAAATTGGATAATTTAGAGGTTGTGCTACCTATTCGAGGATCGCGTGACCAGTTCGAATCAATCGTTGAACTTGCTACCTGCACGTGCAACTCAAACATCAATTTCATTTTCAACTGTCATTAAAATAAACAGATAATGTGCATGCATTGCATCGGTTTACGTTTTAGTGGTCGTTTTACTAAAGTTCAATTGTTATTTTAATTTATTGGCGACATCGTGTTAACGTCACGCAAGGTGCGGACTATATAGTGAAATCTGAGTTATAATCAATTGCATTATCATATACAAAATATAACGTTATCTTGTTCAATGTAAAGTCTATTTTACAATATTAGTAGATAATGTAAACCTCTAACTACCCAGGGATAGCGATCGAGAAGCTTCTGTTTATATAAATACCCGTATATAATCACGATGAAAATTCTAAGAAAGCTTGGAGCGCAATAACGATTGATTGATTCAAGTTAGCAGAGTTAGAGAGGATATTTCCGGAACTGGTAATTGTTTAATCTGTTACTGGTGTCTTAAGAAGTCTATAAATACATTCTGAGTAACAGTTTAACTGTATAATATAAACGAGTTGTAGACCTAATGAAACGTAAACGTTTTCGTACTAAGTTACTCGTAGTGTACTAAAGAAAATGCCAATATTCTATATATATACTGTGGTTTTGTCCGTTCGAATAACACCTTTATGACTTAACCTTTTTATCAGTTTTACTTATATTTTCGTATACTATACTGTAGTCTTGAATTCAGGCAGTTATATTATGAATACGATAATGTATTTATTTCATATTAAACTTACAACTTTATAGCTTTACACTTTCGTATTTGAACAAGTTTAAGCACTACCAACACGTTTGACGCAATCAAACAAAACTTTTATTCATGAGGCTGATGCAAAATAAATATTTCATTCAGTCAGTTCTAAACTCCGCAAAAAAAACTCCAAAGTTGAGATTTGTTGCTCAAAAGTCATAAGAGTCAAGCGACTTGTCAAGTTGACCTTTGTTACGTCAATAGCTAAAGGTCGTTGCTTTCTCCGCTGTTTGCTAACAAACCCTAATCTAAAATACCTGATTCAGTGTTTCTTCACAGACGTTTACGTATTCATGAAGTTATGTACTTGTACGTCAAGATTACCTCAGCGTCCCTCCATTCGTTTTAAGACTTTTAGTTCGATTCATAAAAAACAGTTTTAAAAGCGAATTTTGTAGAACTTAGTATTACGAATAGTTTTGCTTATAAATGTATATGATCGTAGAGAATATTATAAACGGGTGATAAATTAATAGATTGTGAGCCTTATAACAATTAAAACTAAAGTAATGCAGAATACAATCCCATTCATAGTATTTGAATAGTGTCGAAATACTCAATTGTGTCGGAATAAAAACTAGGTTAAGTATATTTAGCGCAGTACAAACTCAACGTGCCTTAAGTGCTTTAATGCAGTAGCTGTATTAAATTCCTACCTCGCAGATGTGCTTCTCAAAGGATTGAGAAGCGTCCTAAATCAAGATACTGGATGCTGGGAGCTGCGTCTTTTGATAGATTACCCTTTTAAATATTCAATTCTAAGAAGCATTAGTTGCTTTAAAAGTGTGATGAGAATGGCCCTTTAAAATAATGTTACGTGACTTCAAACACTCAGATTTCTACTGTGTTCAAATGTTTTAAATGAATTACGCATTTCGCGCAAATTATATTAATTTATTAAGGTTTAAACTTTCCAGACTCCTAAAGGGTAACTATTAGGTTCACACTTATTCCTTAATGGGTGTGGTACATGTTTTTATCAAATACGTATTTTTTATTGCATACTTTACTATTGCTAACCAAACTTTACCATAGAACACACGAACAAATAAAACAATAACGCGTACCTTATCACAAAATATTGGAATGAAACAGTAGACAAACAACGACCGACCCTTACCTCCCTAACCAGTACAAAGCGAGCTCTCAAAACGATATTGCATGAGAATCGATTTCAAGTATCTAACAATGTCCCCACCCTTTCACATTTAATAACAGTAAGAAGAATTTCATTCTGTGAACGACTAGGGATGTTATTGTTATTCCAGTCACAATTGCAATATCGCATAAAATGAGCACTATTATAGAGTCTCGAACGAACTCTGTGTGCCGGTAGTGGCTATCAAATATGGTCTGTTTTGACAATGTTCCCCTGACTAGATGAAGCTATTTTCATGTTCATTCAGCCAGAGGATATTGGTTTTACGCTCAAACCATGCGAGCGAAATGAACATAAAACGCTTCTTGTGTTACGTAAAAGTGAATATGTTATGCAAGGTCCAATACATAGTGACATTTGTTAGATCGATTGATAAACGAATGGCTTATAATTTTTGACTGATGAAATTTTTCTAAAGTAAAATTTAGATATTTACTCTTTAATAATAACAAAAAAGTTTACTGTACATTGTCATACCATACATACCATAAATACTTTCTACCATAAATACATGGCAACCAAAATATTTGTATACAATTATGTATGAGCCCCAAAAGTAATTTCCGAGAATGAATCCTTTCGCCTACTTAAAATTCAAATTCAATCGCACAGCTTTCATCCAAACACTTTTATTTAACTGATAAATTATTAGTTCCAATTAAGACTTCATCTTGTATCCAAGCAAAAGGGCGTTTACTTGGAAACCCTCTTTGAAAACGCTAAATTGTTTTCACCTAATTTCAGCGAGAGCGATGTCATTTGCAAAACAATTTGAGTAAATTAAAAGTCTAGTTTCGAAGTTTGAGCACACGGCCACGTTGACTATTGAAGAATCAATGATTTACTGTCCAGATGCAATGGTGTATACAGAGAATACATATGTACATTTTAAACAGGGATATATATAAAATCATGTTTTTAATCCTTTTCAGTATGGATAGAGCCTCTTTAAAAACCTCAGTGTAATTATTATTCATATTATAATAGTTTGAATTGATATTAACGAATTCTACTTTATGATTCACTATATTTAATTGACACATATCTTTTAGTTCATTACTGTGGTATACTAAGTAAAAAGGAGCTAGTCTGTACTTTATTTACGTCCCTATTAGGATAGAACACGGTACTGCGTATCTAATATTTATCATTAAGCTGTGTATATATGTATACTGTGTTGACATTTGGTTATTGCGCAACCAACTTGATATTAGTTGAAGAAGTATGCTGGCTCCATCTATGGCACGCGTTAAATAAACCATTGCCGTAGACTACGTGAGATCACAAACTATTTCTCGCCCGTGCAAGTTCGTAGCCCGTTTGCTTATTCGTAGCACGCGACCAATAACTCACGGGTTCCGTCGGTTGCCACTAGTGTTGTAAAGAACTCGAGTCTTTTAGTCTTATTCGATAGACTCGACTCAATTTTCTAAGACTCAGTGAACTAACTGAACTCGGAGTCTTGAGTCGAGCCGAGTCTGAGTCCTATCATGAAGACTCGAGCGCCATTATTGAACTCGAAACCTTAAATAGAACTCGAGTGACTCGAGTCTTATAAAGAGCTTGAGTCTTAAAAGAGCTCGAGTCTTAAAAGAGCTCGAGTCTTCTTCAAACTGGTCTTCGAAATGCTGACAGTGATTTATTTAGAATAAATGTCTATACTTATATAATAAAGCTGAAGAGTTTATTTGTTTGGTAGAACGCGCTAATCTCAGGAATTACTGGTCCAATTTGGAAATTGTTTCAGTGTTAAATAGCCCTTTTATTGGGGAAGCCTATAGGGTATATAATATCACGCTATGACAAATAGTGTAATTTTCAACTTCTACTTTATTTATTTTATTGGCTGCTTTAAAAAGAATGACTCAAAGCGGAAAAGAACTCGAGCGCGACTCGGCGCGTAAAAAGGACTCGAGCGCTAAAGAAGACTCGAGTCTCGAGTCTCGCGTTCAAGAGCTCATATAGACTTGAGTTCTTTATTCTTAAGAGTCTTATTGTTATGAGTCGAGTCGTGTAATGCAGAGTCGAGCTCTAAATTTAGGACTCAAAGACTCGAGTTCTTTACAACACTAGTTGCCACTGACGGCTACGGAATAGGGGCTCCTAATGAAATATTAAAGAAAACTTGCCTTAATTAGTAGTATAGTTGGAGCTTACGTAAATAGAAGGCCTATATTTTAACCATAACTAAGTTCGTCTTACGGTGATATATTTTACAATATTTGTGTCCTAACTAGTCACACACTGAAAAAGGCAGTACTTTTTGCCGCCCAATGTCCACATAACAATTTAAAATAGGCGTTACGTGTAATTACTTTATTTGGGGAATCTTTTCATACTTTTCCTTTTTTTCATAACATACATACATACAACATTCACGGGATGTTGAAATCTTTTCGGGGTGACAAAATATCCTTTTAATATAACACTCGAGCATAATGTTTTTAAATATATACGATCAAAATAACCTATCACAGATTATTCATTTGAATAGCTTATGAATCATCAGGCCTGCATAATAGAATAATACCAGCTGGCCGAAGTACTTTCATAGAACCGAGTATTTCAATTTGTAGCCTTAATGCAACCTTTCTTTGCCGTGTTCAATTATTCAAACGCCGTCGTAGATCAAAGAGAGGGTAAACGATTCTTGAAATGACTGCACTTTAATAAACCACCATCATTGGTATGACTTTAACATTAGCAATTATGGTATAAGATATTCAGTTATATGTCAGTGTTGGTTAAAGGGAATCATTGCGTCTCTGTATGTTTAAAATGATTGGTTAATACTAGTGGCTAAAACGAATTATACGTAGGAATCTGTCATAAATGTGCGTAAGTAAAAGAAAACCAATAAAGGTATTCTATTCGTTATGTACGAGTATATTTAAAACAGTTTAAATAACAATATTATCTGAGTGTATATCTCAGATATGTCATTTATTTTTAAGAAATATTTATAACTTACAATTGCAAATAGAGATTAAAAGTAAAAAGCCTATCTCTCTAAAAGGTCATGAGTGATATGTTTTATGAATTATTACTATATAACAATAATATCTATCCCTAGTTTTTTTTACTATATTATAAATTGAATTTAATTGAACATCTACAGGATTTTCTAGACATTTTATTTCTAAAGAGCTGCTATAAATAATTTGAGCGAGCCGTAAAAATGCTTGTTTTTGAATTAGCGAATTATCCTCGTAGGAAATTCGTTCTCAAGTATCCTGACGCCTACTCGCCTAATTAAATTCAAATCGTCTCACTCAAAAGGCGATCTATTTGAACAATGAACGGTGCAAAATCGCTATCATTTATTTCCTTGGAAACCTTGCGTAATTTATTGTTGTAAATTGATTAATTATTCGCAAGAGTCAAAGTGGGAAGATGTGATGTACGAGTATCTAGATACAAGAACACTTACCTATACTATAGATAATAATAAATGATAGTTTTAGGTATAATAAAGAAAGTAGAATCAATGCCGTCGAAATGCGGTCACTGAGAAGCATTTTAGGAGTAACATTGAATGATAGAATTAAAAATAATGTGATAAGGGAAGGTTGCGGTTTGAAAGAAGATGTAGTGACTAAGATTGTAAAGAGCATGCTTCGATGGTTTGGACATGTTATGCGGATGAATGATAGCAGATTGACAAAAGGAATATATATGAGTGAAGTGGAAGGGTGGTTACGTAGGGGCCGGCCTAATAAGACATATAACAGTCAGATAGACGCTATATTGAAAAAGGTGACGTTAGGAGTACCTATAACCGCCGAGAGTGTATGAGAGGATGTATGAATATCAATGAAGCGAAAGTGGTCTGTCAGGATCGAGACAACTCTGCCTACCCCTCTACAGGGAATCAGGCGTGATGTGTATGTATGTATGTATGTAATAAAGCCTTCAGGAAACATTTAAAGGACTACAGGTTTTTTCTAAAGTTTACAGATTAAGTCTCCGTGGTCCTGTCCACTTTGAAAGGAATTGAAGGAAGAAAATGTTTATTTACACAATATATGTATGTATAGTCTTTATGTGTATGAAATAGACAATACTGATCCGGTAAAGGGGGTTTAAAATGTCACAAATGTATCAAATAGTCAGTCACTCGAGTATTAAAGCAACATGAGAGGTTAAAATAATAAGGCTTATATTATGTCAAAAGTCATCAAACTTCGAAGAGTATCTAGTACAATTTATAACCTAAATACGTGCCGAAGTCTCTTATATCGTATTCGCACGCCAAAACTACATAATTCAACAGCTGAGCAGAACATTTCGTAGCTTCATAACTTTCGGAGAAATGATAAGTAAGTTTACGAGGCAAATTCAATGTTGACATCGAAATTTTACTTTACATACGAGATAGTAAAATGTGACTTGGTAAAAAGATGATGCAAGGATAATAGGGAAGAACTTAATATGGTTGTATATTAATAAAGAAAATGACTATCAAGCTGCCACTTATATTACATATTAATGCCATAACTAATTCGATAATTAAGGTAGAACTGATTGCAAAGAGATTTCATTTGCTAGAGACATATTTTATCAAATTAATCTAATTTATTTTATCAAAATATATGAATATTTTTTTGTTACTTATTTGATTTATTTTTTACTCTGTTTACCTTAACTTAATTAGTTCAACATTAGATTATAAATAACTATATCTCGATAAAACATTCATAATCTAAACGTATAATTTGGGTTAGTAGCCAACAGATAATAATCAGTATATTAATTTAACCATCTGTACACTCAAAGGCACTTAAACCATAACAATGTCATTGTCGTCTATCGCTGATTAGACATCTATTACAATGTGGCTGTCCATATCGATTCATCGGACAATTGCCTGATATCGAGCGCCCATTCATCGACTAAAACGCTTCACAATCCCACGCCTACTCTAATTGTGATTTAGTGATGTCCGCGCCACAGAACTATCGAAACTAAATTAGCTTTGGGAGGTGTGTTTTCTTAGTATGTGTATTCAATGTTCTTTTAATATTCAATGTATGTACATACTCGAGAATAAAAACTCCTCGACTTCATAACGGAATATGAATAGGCTTGGAGTATCAATCGATATCAATCAAGTATAACCCGCAACCTTTTGACATATCTTCCTTCCATCCTTTTGGGGTCGACAGAACCACGGAGAATTAGTCATCTACACACGCCTAGGTCACTTTTAACATGAGTATTGGGGTTATGATGTCTTATAGAACAAGGGTGACAGGTTGCTAGCCCATCACCCAATTGATTCCATTTTCCACTAGTCCCTTAGTCGCCTTATACGACATGCTGGGAAGAACGACACCTAATTATCTTTCTTTTTGCGTTACTGACGCACGAAACTATTTTATGATCTTCTATCACGTATTTTGAAATACATTAATTGTAACGGTAACTATTCACTCATAATTATATTGCGTGTTTATCTAATATCTACAAGCAATATCTTCTACTTCTCGTAAAGCGTATTATAAACTAAGACCCTTTTTACACAGGAAATGCATTTAGTAATGGAATACCGTTCATGGTGGCCACCCTACACGAGAAATCCATCTTTGTAATGGAACGTTTTATTTATACGTCGCTCGGCATACGATTTGAGTACTCGACTATGCTTTCTTGGGAACGCGATATTTAAAGTTGAATCACGTAACACGAGAAAACATTTATAAGTAAACACTCGTATTTATATGTAAAGGGAGTGATGCATATTTATTGCGTTTTACGCGGAGGCTTCGATAGCTACTCGTTGAATGAATGAAATCAGAATTAGCTAAGGTTGCGCTTCATTCGATTTTGGTTAAAGGAGAGTATGTAGCGATTAGGTAAACCTTTTTTGATACATTATCTATATGATTCAAACAGTAGTTAACACGACAAATGTATATATACTCAATCTGATGTTATTAAAAGTTATTAAAAAAAATTGTTATATTTATTCTTATGTTGTTGAAATATGCGGTTCCTTAGATCAAGAATAAAGAAGAAATATTGTCATATTATTTTACTTGTCTGTGATATAAATATTAGCTACCTAGATTTTCCAAATAACTTTCATTAAATAAATATATTCGATCATAACCAACTATGCTACTAATCTCCTGACATCTTCTGCATCGGAATTTAACTGCACTCATAATCTAGATCCGATCCATACAGGAATAACTACTAAATCACGCTTAGTAATTAAACTGCGCATCGTATCTTCCGATCTAAATCTTTGGCGGAAGCACTAAAACTGACTAGCCCAGTAAAGTATAGGGCTGAGAATTTAGCGTAGCAGCCACTGAGGCGATCAATGGAAGCCCCTTGAATAATTTATTTTACGTGATGCTTTCCTCAGATGTATGTGCGAGTGCTTATGCCAAGGAAATATGTTCATATGTTACGTGATGGGAGGTTTTCTTGGTGTTTCTCAATTTGAATATTGAAGGATAAATATGAATGGTTTGGTTGTAAAATAATTCTGGGTTGGGTAAGGGGTGGAAATATTTTCGTGGTCGGAATATTTCTTTGGACAATAAGACATAAATTGAGATTAGTGAAATATGCACACAAGATGAATTGCTATTTTATTATAAAAACGATAATGCAATATTCACGGTTAAGTAATGAACTTCGTTAATATTGCAACGCAGTTGTAATTGTAAGAGTTTATGTAAAATCGAATATAAAATTCTTTTTTAGAACTTTAAGTAAGCAGAAGTTGATTCGTTAAATTGAAAGTCCATCAATACTACAGACGAAAACTCTTAATTTTAAACCATCGTTATAAAGTCTTTGTAACGGAAACAAATTCTAATGCCATAGGAAATAAGGTCTAGACTGGAGTAACGAGCGACTTCAAAACAAAAAGTAATTAATAATAAAAGCAGTCCTTCCATTAGGTTACTCCATAACTTTGCCGTAATATTTTTAAGTAGGTAAATGGCATTCAAACTTCGTCTACTACAAACAAAAGTTGACTAATTATAAAATTGTTCAGACTTATTGTGCTATTCTTCACTTAACTGTACAAAATGTTTAAGCTTGATTAATATTTGTAGCAGCTTCGTTACTTAACTAGAGCACAAGTTGCATAACTTTATCTGTAATAAATCATCTATTTGGCATGTAAGTCGGGGTTAATGTTACCCTCTCGGGTAAAGCGAGGGCAAATGGAAGTCCTAGAGTCTTATCATTTTGTTACAAGCTTACATAATAAACGTTGGATACGAAGTTTCCTTTATGTCTTCGTACATCTGATTTTTGTTAGTTAATAAGGTTCATATATAAAGTACTTATAAACACCCAAATAAAATGCGGTCGGGTATAAATGAAGGTATGTAATATATTTTTCACACTGCATACTTGTCAAATATACATAAATTGTCGGGTCGGGTAAAGTGTATAAGTGTATAATTTATATAACCTTAAACAAAAGATAATAAAATAATAAGTGATAACGAAAGTTCTTGTAACGAGTTGCAAAGAATGTCTGTACGCAAAATGTACATTGTTCAAGAGCGGTATTCGTGAGCCAACATTTTGCTTTGGGTACGTAATGGGTTGTATTGTATAATGGAAACTTTTGATTCCTAACATATTTTGCCTCGTAACTCTGTTTTATTCAATTTGAGTACTAAAGTGGTTTCGGTTCGTGCTTTTAAGCCAATCTAAAGACACGAGTTGTTATTCAAGAATTACAGAGAAATAAATTATGAAAAAGATGATCTTCTTTCACTTAATTCAGTTTCTTTATGAGCGTCAATGTAAAAGTAGTAAAAAAAGTAACGTATTTCCTTAAAAAAGCTGTTACTTGTATCAAATTTAATTGAGCTTAATAGAGGAGAAACAGTCATTATAAATTTAATGTTTTCTAGTTGCTACTTAGAATAAATAATTAATTATTGAACAACTGTTTGTTTGTTTTAGAGTGACCAGTAGAAAATCGATGACAGACTAAGCATACAAGCCCCATTTGCACCAAAAAACAGTTAAACCATTTTTCCACTTCAAACATCCCAATATCTTTTTCGTGCAATATGTTACAACTACCAGCCGGGAAAATCTAATACTTGCACCTTGAATAAATAAACAGAGATCTGAGATTCACGAGAACATGTGTCAAAGAAGGATAAAATTTCCGCACACAATTTGCCTGTTGGGCGATATATTATGTAAAAGATGAAAACTGTTATACAGGCTTCGCTTGAACCGATATTAATATATGTGAATTATTAACATACAAGATACATGTTGATGTATGTAGCTTAAATATTATTAATTTTTATCTATTAACATACGCATAGGTAACTGAAATATTGTTAATTACTCTCTATTATTGTATATAATGCTTGAGTAATATAAAGTCGTAGATTTATAAATATCATTTATCTAAGTATTAGGTTAAACAAAACATTATCGGACCGACAGCAAAAAAAAATTTAAAATGTAACAATCAACGTAAGAAGATCAACCATAAATTTTTAGCTACGTTTGTGTTCATATCATACGAACAATATCAAATTAAAGCCTTCTTCACACTATCTACCCTTCCCTATAACGTTCCGATGTGATAATATTGAAAACTTCCCTATCACGTTTCTATATTATGATAATAATGAAAATTTCAATATGAAACTGCGGTCCCACACCTCGCGATCACACTTAGGTAACTAGGTCAACATTGACGTTATGAGTTGAGGTGAACGTCATAAAAAATTACCAGTCCACATCCAGTGCATGCACGGCTTTACATGTTAAGACTAACTGTGTCACGATAGAAGCTGGCATTTTACGATATTTTAGGTTTAAAATGGCATTTAAATATAGTTTTTTGTTGAGATTGGAAAAAGTATGTTCTAAATTAAGTAGTTACAAACTTTTGTTTGGTATACGTAGATAAGCATATGTAGCAGAACTTTTATCGATATTCAGTCAGCGTCTATTTTCTAACAGTATAGGCAGAAATTATCAAATATATTTTTATTTTGACACAAAATTATCATCAGTATTATAACGAATAAAAAAACTATATTTTATACTATCAATATTTTATGTAACCTAAGCAACAAATCACACGACACATGAATAATGTAAAATCAGTTGTTCATTAGCAGTCGAAGCCTAAATACTTATAATCCAACCAAATGAGATATGCTAATGTAGTGCAAACCGCAAAACCAATATTCATAATGAACGTAAAACGCAGAAGCTTAGATTGTTACATACTGGGATTCAGATTAAAATAGTCTGTGAATGAAATACCACATTTCTGTCTGTTTATCCTGATTCCGGTGTTTCTGAGTAGTATAGACAGAGTTCATATTCTTTTCAAGACGGGTGTACGTAGTGTGAAGGACAGAGGAGTCTGCATGAGAAAGTTAATGGATGTGGGTGAAGAAAAAGAAATTAGTCAGGATCGTTCCAGGAGGCAATCTATAATCTCTGCCTATCCCGTTGGGGACGGACAGGCGTAAATTTAGCTAGTACATACACGTACATTAATTATTAGATATGATACAAATTTTAATAGTGGAAATCTGAAGTTTATATGAGGGATGTAAATATATTACTGAAGTAAAGATATGTTTATTAATTGATATACTCAATGTAACAATTTATTTATGTACTAATATATATACCCTGTATATGTAAACTTTCTACCTAACTCAATATAGTGCATATCAAGTATCATCCCTTTTATTTAGTCACATTCACACACTTACACGCGCAAATAAAAAGTGTCATTCCTGTTATTACAATTCCTTACATACACTCTTTGAAAATCACATACTCAACCTTCCCTTTTGCGTGCTCTATAACATCTATCTCATCTAGAGCCAAGCCACAAAAAGTGATATTAAACCAGCATATCCCGCAACGCATAATCTAAGTCGTTCGTTTGATTAAGCCGTTCGTTCCTTTTTATAGCTGCCGGCGTAATTTGTACACGACATGAGATATCTCATACAAGCATCTCATACGAGATGGAATTGTCACTCGGGAAGCTTCTTAGGCTTAAGAGCACTCAGCTGATTAGGTATCGATGCTGCCGAATACCTAAATTAACCGCGTCGTCGTTAAAATTTTGAAGCAATTTATTTATTCATTTAGCGTATGTAGACACACATACAAAAAAAGCTATTATACCTTAAAAAGGGGTTATGAATTTATCGTGATAACTGATATGTAGTGCGAAGTTAGGTATATATATATTGTGCTGTATGAAAGGGTACAGAGATGTACCATTGGTTCGTTAGAAGTATTAAAAATTCTCGAAGTCCTTTATGTGCCTCTTCCGACATAGCGGTTACGATAATTTATGTAACTTATATACGATGTTACGTATGTAGTATTCTGCATAAAATATAATACTAACCGGAATAGTTTAAAAAGATCAATTTCTTAAAAATTAATAATATCATAACCTTTAAGTAAAAATACCAAATAAATACTGTATTATTCCATTCAGTATTTTTCTTTTAGTATTTTACCTACATTCTTATCTTTCTTTTGAAACATTTAGCATTGCTTGACGTACCCTGCGTGGGCTGAAATACTCCTAGCTATGGTCCCTAAAGCCTTCGCCTCTAAGTTTTACGTATTAATACTTTCAAATATTCCTATATAAGGTCCCTAAAGCCGCTTCTAAGTTTAATACATATACATACGTACGTCATATTAATCCCTTTTCATTTAGACATAACCTCAGAGACACTATAATATCTCCTACGTCACTTTTTTACAATGAATTCTGGGGTTGTGATGTCATACATCAATGATGACAGATTGCTTGCACATCACACAATAGACTTCATTTACCCCTAGTTACCTGCTACGACAAGCCAGGACAAAAACACCATCTAGTTAGCATCCCAGTCTTAAACTACAGACGAGTATTAATAAGATATGTCAATTGGCTTAAAATCCCTGTCAGTTACAAAGTTCGCTAACTTAGCACTACTAGGACATGCAAGTGAAAGGAGGAACTAATATGAGAGTGAACCAAGTTCCTAAGTTCATTAAACGAGACATGCTTTTGCTGTTATGCAATTACGAGTTCCTTATTGCGTTATCTCGGCTGCACCTGCTAGCTTACATCTGTTTGGGTTGTGGTGTCTTATTATATAATCTGAGGCTTTGAAAGGATGGATAAGACTGTGAGAGTTTTATTTATTTTCAGGCATTGTAATATATAATAGGATTAGAGCATAAATTGTCATAATTGACAGCAAAAAAAATCACATAAATAAAACTGTGGAATGTTTTCTGTGATTACCTAATATTTTTAATATGAATAAATAAATGAAGATGAATTATATTAAGGATGACGTTCTCATACGCCTTTGACAGTCGAGTTTATGAGAAGTTATATGATGTCAATGAAGCAAAGTTAATTTGCTAGTTCCGGGAAAAATGTTTGCCTTCCCTCTGTGATAGAGAGATAGGCTGAATACAAGTTTTATAAAGAATTTTGCTGGTATTATACAATGTCATATAGCTAAAAATAGTATAGTAAAAGTAGTAGCTTAGAACATAAAATAAAAGAAAGTAAATTATATTTTTAAGAACCAATCCCTATCTCTCCGCTACAACTTCTTTTACACAAACACATTTTCAATTGCCTCAAAAAGGCGTCCTTCAAGGAATGTTTTGAATGAGAATAAGCCACAAAAAGGTGAAGGGTCATAAAAGTTATCTCCTACTGCCATCTACCGTCGCGTTACGGTAAAGGGCGTACCTAAGTGAAAACAAAAAGAAATACTTCAGCCCTTCCCTGGAGAGAAAATGGAAGCTTCTATTTCGGGTAAATACGAAATGTCATTGTGTTAGTTGTTTTCACGTCAAAGTTTTGAGTAACTATAATAGAGAAACTTGTCTATCTATGGATCTTGATGAATAATGTGCTTGAATGGTTATATGTATTCTAATATAAACAAGACACAAACCATTCACACACTACACACTTCAACAATTTTTATTATTTTTGATTTTTTTATCATTTTTGTTTAATGTGACTTTTATTCTTTATCTAATGTTTATTGAACGGAAGAGCTGTAGCCATAAATATAGACCTAAGTCTAACTAAACAATAAATTACAATAAACCTTTACTAAAAACAATAAACAACAATAAACCTTTACTAAATAAACCTTTACTAACTAAACAATAAATCATTATTATTAAATTTTCAAGCTGTACATGCATATCATTCAAAATAATATAGGACATAAAATGTATGTAGAATATACTGGTAAGGAAATAGGAAACTAATTTAATTCCCTATGGCACGGGGCCGTCAAAACAATAGATAAATAAACAATAACACATACGTAATACCATTACGATGATTAAAACAAACTATTCATGGTGTTAAAACCGTATTAGTGTTGATGTGTTAATATCACTTTAATGGAACAAAATAGGGGTGAAATTTTATGTCTATTTGGTGCGATCTATTTGTAAGTCCCTTAGGGATCTGTATGAGGTCAGTCGGAAACGTTTTTCACACCAGTTACATGGAGAATTAAACCAACCAGTCACGTTATATACATAATTCATTAATAAAGTATTTATACATGAATTTTGGTGAAGCACGTTGTGTTATTTTAAAAACTAATAGAGTTGTTAAGACTACTTACGTATATATAATATTTAGGATTAAAAGTGTTGATAAATTTTTACAACAAGAAATACAGTTATTATATTTGTATAATTTCTTTGATGCCATAAGTTATTACTTTCCCTGAATTCATATGTTTTTCTTCGCTATAACCTATGTATATATATATATATATACGATCCTAATTTCCCTACAGATACCCATCGCATCACACACCATGCAAATAATTATAATACCATACAGTCTGTGTTGACGTGCAACTAATCCGAAACTTGCTATGTCCATTATACATCTGTCAAGTTCAAAGCAATTGCAGCAAACAATCTGAGTCCTCGTATCCTTGATGACATACGGAGAATTACATACCGAGATTGTCTGACGGAAATGAACCATATCTCGTGGAGACATATACGGAAGCAACTTAGACTATTCGACGAAACAAGCACTAGAATTTCAGTAGACGTGTCCCTTAGAGATAGGGGAATGTCTAGTGTTTATCTGGGGAAGTTGGAATTTGTATCCGCCTTTGTTTTGACTGCTCCTAGTCTGGTTAGAAAATGAATGGATGTAGCTCTCGTTTTTTTAATGTTTTGATTTTCATTCAATTATTGCCATTTATGTGAGGTTATTATGACTTTTATTAAGTAAGTTGTAGTTGAACTTATTTTACAATTAATAAAGTATGAATGACTTAGTGCGTGAATATTATACTTTATTTTCATCAAGTTTCACTTTTAAAAAAAAGTTTCACTTTTAAGCGTATGCGACAGGTTATAAGACATTCAATAATTATAATTAATGGATACTACAAAATAACCATCTTAGTCCGACTAGAAATTCCAATCCTATTCATAATTGTCTTAATATTAACGGTACACAAATAAAATGCAGCAGATAACAAAACAAAAAAAACAAACGCATTCACGACCATTAACCCTTGCGGGGTAGTCAGAGGTTCGGGTGTCCATCTCCGCAATTGCGAAGGTAGTAATTCTATGGACACCTCGAACCCACATGTTAACCAGATAGTCAGTACTCAATGTGACAGGTGGTCAGCCATGTCGCCATTTACAAGCACTAACTATTACCTGTTCGACGAACAGGTAGGTTTCCTCACGATGTTTTCCCTCACCGTATAATTCAACGCATTTCGTAAATGTGTTTTTATTACGAAAATGTACATAGAAATTCATTAAACTTCGTTTCCATTGGTACATGCTCAAACGGGATTTGAACCCTGTTCCCACTGATACAGAGCCAAGCCCCAAACAACTGAGCTACGTCGAATTACAACTGAGCTACGTCGAATTATGCAGCAGATACTCCCAAATAAACCCGTGAATATGAAACGCGTCTTATCACGAACTGAAACAAGATTATTTTCCAAGAGAACTCTAATTGAGAGGCCAGAGACTTGGGACATGAACCGAAATGTAGTTAAGGAGAATTTATATTAAGAAGTCACGAACACGCTACGAACAGACCCGCAAACCATAAAATGGAGCAAACATTTTCAACTAGGTGCTCGCTTTTCGTCAAACAGAATCGGAACTAACGCTTGCAACCTTAAAGTAGGTTATAACACCATCTGTCGTCTCAATTGCTAAGTGGAGTAATAAAAATCGTCAAATTGAAACCTGTGTCGGTAATGAAAAGTTTTATTGTTGAACGTGTTAAGAGTTTAAAATGAATTATATGTAGTGGAGTATACCAAAAGAATACTATGTATTACCGACCGCAACTTGCTTAAGAAAAAATATATATGTTTTTATACACAACATGAGTTCAGTTCAGAATCCATAATTTATTATTGATTACCGAAATAAATTAACTAACTTACAACCATCTAGCGTTTACTTATTAACACGCCATGGGTATTAGAAGTTATTGAACCCAATGAGGCATAATATATTTCTTACAGAAGTGAATTTGATAAACATTTCCTTCTAGAAACTTCCACCATCAATTTCTCGGAAGGCTAATGAGAGAAGATATCACTGTACCAAGGCTTCGATAAATTCATACTTACATATATTCACTGCGTTTCTAAGTCTACTCTACGTCCTTAAGGGGATAAGCAGATACTTTCGATCGCCACCTGGAACTATCCTGACAAATCTCTCTTGCTTCACTCACACTCATTAATACATGCTCGTTTGTAACAAAACTTCGATCTTTAATATCATTTACCTAATGTAGAATACTTAATACGATTCTGATGTCTGCGAAATATGGCTAAAATCACACTGCTGCTTATCAGGCAGATCTGTCGTTCGTTATTTAATCAAAATTTAATTTAGCACGCAAATTAGATCTCAACCGACATAATACTCGGTGAAGTGGCATCTTTATAAGTGTGTGTGTGACGCAATGCAGAAAATTGGTGAACACATTGAAACGTACGCACACTGACAAAGTACATGTCAGTATACGTATTAAGGGAACACGTTTAACTATAGATATATATACAAAGAGGTTGAGGAAATGAGTTCTGAACTTCGGAACACTTTCGTGGTAGGATAAACGGGGTCTTGTATGTTCGGGAGGGTTTGTCAGTTGCCAAATTGTTTTTAGTATTATAGGTAGGTTTCCGACCGACATGTTGACGTGGAAATTAATTTGTATGGCTTTGGCTTTGTTTAGCGAAAGGCAGAGTAATTATTTATTTTACTTACGTTCTAATTAAATATACTAAAAGGTAATCAAGCTGTAGGGATAACGCCTTATAAGATGACCTTTTTAGGAACGTACGGTATATTATTTCTGACTTAATTATACTTAATCATTTGTACAATAAATACACATTTTATTCAGTACAAGAATCAAGTGTTTTTAAGTCATAAAATAAATCATTACTTGTTCAATCAAGCGTAAATATTTAAACACTAATCCGGCAAACTGCAGGAATTGAAAATTAATTCTTAATTGATTCTTACAGTAACAAATGAGTTCCGTTTAATTTTCTTGAAGGGAGGCAACAAAGTAATGTAAACGCCCAATTAAGTGCACATGTTCCCATTTTAACGAAGTGTTGGGCAGAACGTGGTTCAAACGCCCGGGACACTTTGTCAGAAAGAATTGCCACGTTGCGTGACGGAACTTCGGGGAAATCGTAAAAAAGAAATAAAAATATGTTTACGAGTAACACGTAAAAGTATAATGTATCCAGAAACGTTATCTCGAATATTACTGAACAAGTTGCACGATAAATGACCGTATCTTTTGGTGATTTACTAGGTGCCCCGATTGGTTGGTTACAGCAGACTGTAATTTAATTGGAGCCTAGAAACTACTCCATTAGAATACATAATTCATTGCTTCTCCAAACCTGCCCTATTTGTTTAAGTGCTTATCTATTCTAATTCAGGTTTAGCAATACTGATGTTTAACATGATTTATACATTGTACGCCGTGTCTTTTCTTCAGGCTGTTTGATTATGTGATGTTGAAAAGAATGCCTTAGTTAATGGATATTAATAAACCAAGAAAGTCAACAATAATGTCTGCGAATACTGAAAGGAAAAAGAGGCGAGATTCTGCTTAGTTTAAAATTCTGACTGCATAGATACATATACATGTTCACATCTCTATGTCCCTAAGCGGACAGGCGGAGACTATTGATCGCTACCTATGACGATCCGGACGAATATCTCTTGCTTCACTCACACCCTCTTCTTCTTCTTCTGTTCTACATGCTGTGTACATCCGACTCAAAAAGAATGCCTCCAATTTGATCTGAATAATATGTTCTACGCAGCCTACCCCGTAAAATTCCACCTTCCATTCCGGCTTCAATAAGATGTCATTCGATAGATAACAGAACTTTACCCTCGTCCATCTGCCTTCCGAAACGAAATTAAAGACACAATCACTGGCTAACAGATAAGGCGAACTTTCCTCAACAATTCAAATTCAAAAGATCTAAATCCAGCAAAATCGCTGTCTCGACAAATAGTGACACTGCAAAACCACTTGAAGATGGATGAAAACCAATTAAACTGTCCTGCAAAGTGTTATCTGTTCAAACACAAAGTTTTGTCGATGGAAAGTCTTAAAAAAGGGCGAGAGCAAATCCCTTAACTCACTGGACGTTTTAAAAGAGCTTTTTCATTGGATCTGCGAAGTTGGAAGCTGTTTGATCGTGCATTTAAATGTGATTACATCTACACTACCACTTATGTACGAGTTAAATTTACATTGCTATGTAGATGCATCTTAATTATTATCGTGGCTACTCGTTCAAGCTTCTTAATACAGTTTAATATTTTAGTGCATTAATATTTAAAACCATTTAGTCTAAACACACAAGCAATATTATTTTGCTTAACTATTTCCAATGGATGAATGAATCTTAGATATATAACTATAATATTAATCAGTTGGTTTTGTCATATCACTACAACCGATATATGTTCACTTGCATTAAAAGTTCTAATCCAAGCAAGAGAAACACAGACAAAATGCTTTCACGACCATTAAACCTTGCATGGTAGTCAGACCCTATTGACCATTACTCTAACAGGTAGGTTGTCACGATGTCTCCAATTTAACTATACACAACTAAAACCATACCATTCCAAAGTTGTAACTCCAAAAGTCAAATGTAAACATGGAAGTAACAAGCCTCCGAAATCGTAATGGTCGCGTTGGCTAGCCACGCCCCAGGTACTCTACTCGTGTGACCCGAATGACCTAGAAACATCCAGAAGTTTCGCTAACTTTTTCAATAAGAACTTGCGAGCGTGCTCCGACGAACAAGTCCACTTTTCGCATGGAGACAACTTATTAGCCTTCTTAGTGATGTTTGAATTAAGGTTCGATGATAACTTGTCGAGGATTGGATGGAATTTAAATATGTGTGGTAAAGTAAGTAAAACATGAAGGAAATCTTTGGTCAATTTCTAAAAAAGTAAAAATAGACGTGATGATAATGATGATGATGGTCTACATTTAAAGAAGGTGTCATAAATGTATATAAAATTAATTTATAAGCTGTATTTACCCTATGCTTCAAATGTAGTAAAGAAATATGGTACCCAAAAACAAATGAATTACTAAAATCTCTAGAAAATTTATCCCAAATCAAAACTTTATAAGTAATTATGAATGCGTAAAAATCTTATGTATTCATATTTTGAATACAAGCACGTAAGTGCAGTTGTATGTATATTTCAATCGGGTTAAGTTAAATGAAATTGTGCATCGCATTGTGGATATTGATTCCAGATTGCGGCTCCGCAGATGAACACAATAGCAATGTCTTGATTAAATACCGGCTGCATTGAGGCAGCTGAAGCCATCTACCTATGTATACCTAGTATGTGGAAAAAGAATATTCTATGGCTTGGTTATAGCGAAATTACTAAACTGAAAATACACGCTTTTGGTTCGCATTTTGGCATAGTGGACAAAGTGTATTGGTAATTTGTACTTATACATAGAGCAAAATAACCAAATGAAAATATGCGAAATATTTTGGTATAAACTCTAAGGCCTAATTAGCATTGGTTGGAATGAAGATTTTTCAATAAATTAGTGAACGTCTCAGCTTGTTAGGTTAGTGTACTTTCGACCCTCAACTACTGCCCTTAGGACGATTTAGAACTACAGAAAAAAGAGATAGGATCAATATAATTGGATATTATATAAAAAGTATTTTTTTCTATAGTAAGATTAATTAATTTATACTCTATTAAAAAACGCTACAATATACTATCCCTTCAACTATAATAATTGCAAGAAGTATATATTTAAATAAATTTTCTGTTCCACGAGTATCTAAAAACAGAAAAGCATCTACGCTATATCAACCACGAGCGATGAAAAAGTAATAACAACTTTTATCCCTAAGGAACACCTAGGACGTGTCAGAAACAGTCATATTTCACGCATACACACGTCCACTTGGCTCTGAGAACTTATATTTGTTATGTTTTTAAACTGTACCTTACTGGTTTCGAATTTTAATATTATAAAGAGAGTTTCGATTTACGCAGAATGTTTAAGAATGTAATTAAGGGTCAAGGTTATTTATGGTATGTAATTGACAAGAAATTAGGGAAGGTTATGAATGTGCGATCTTCAAAAATATTGGTCATCTTTAGTAGAAAGTCTAGTAACGATGACTAAGATTAAAACAGCGCCATTTTTAAAAGTATCCACAATTATATAAGTATATAATAATACAATATTGTGGTCCTTATACATATATCTTGTGAAAAAGTTCTACATTATTGTCGAACTATCTCAATTACTGACCTTTGAACTTATATCGATTGAAAGTGACTATGCTATCTAATACCGAAGTTTTCCATTTATTCCCTTCGTAACGTGTTTTTCATCTCTTTTGAAGTTTGCCTTCAAGGTAGTTTCAAGACGAACTGAACACTTTCATCCAGTAACTCATTTTAGTACAACCCCGTTGTTGTTTCGCCTTTGCAAGTTACTGGCAATATACGAACTTTGTTTATGATAATATTGGTAAAGTATGTTGGGCTAGCTTATATATTTTAAGTTAAAAATGTGCACCAATAATTCTAAATAGATTATGGAAATAATAATTATGGATTTGGATTTTACATTAAGTGTTCAAGTTAAGTGTAGTATTAACAAGTGAGAAAAAAATTTTTACAAGAATGCATTCATTGAGAAAATTATTCCATCAGACTTTATTTAACTTTCGGATACCCTAAACAATGTTAAACACTTAAAACGACATTCTTTCAACCCTTCAATCAGCAAACTAATTCAAAACAAACTCTAGTTCATTCCAGCACAAGTCCTATCTAAAAATGTTCGAGAATTTCGTTCGGAGACAAATTGGCAAGAATTAGTGAAGTTGCGCTCGTAATTTGCAAAACATGCAAATGTGGACTCTAGGGTCTGAAGCGACGGACGCATCCGAAACCTAATGAAGCGCCCTCTGTTTGCAACTACGGAAATGAACTGTCATTGGCTTGTTTACGAAAGAAGCGACACAAAGTTTTATTGTTGGAGAATAACCTGTATAAGTACCTATCTGGCTTCCGAAGTTATGAGGAACTGCTTTTTATGATTATATATGCGACAAATAACCGTTAAACAGAAAATGGATGTAAATAAAATAAATGTAGTGTGCTACGGATCTTTGAAATTTGTGACGTTCATGATTTTGTGATAAATATATTTGATACATTTCAATGTTTACTGTAAAAAGTATTCCTTGCCTATTGAACTTTACATCAAACTATCTACATCTAGTACAAGGAAATAAACAAACAAACTCATTCGCGACCATTAACCCTTGCGGGGTAGTCGAGGTTCAGGTTTCCATCTCCACAATTGCGAAGGTAGTAATTCTATGGACACCTCGAACCCACGTGTTGACCAGATAGTAAGTACTCAATGTGACAGGTGGTCAGTCATGTCGCCAATTACAAGCACTAACTATTACCTGTGCGGGGAACAGGTAGGTTTCCTCACGATGTTTTCCCTCACCGGATAGTTCGATGCATTTCGTAAATGTGTTTTTTATTACGAAAATGTACATAGAAATTAAATTTTTAATTTAATATTCATTGATAAATGAATAAACCATATATAGTATACTCATAGACGATAAATTTAGCGATCGAAATTCATTAAACTTCATTTCCATTGGTACATGCTCAATAGGATTGAGCATACTAGGAAACCTAACTCTTAATCTAGCTAATACCCCAAATGTAGACCCGATTGCGATACAAACTTCAGACCACTCCAATCCCAAGGGCAGGCCTTGTAAGCGTGTCCTGAACTAGTTCCATCAAGGAAGTAGTTTCGTCAGGAAGCAGTCGCAGATTGACATCAATAATTCATCACGTGTACATTCGACAACGTAAATCTTCATTGCCCACCTCTATGCTATGAATTTCTCAAACTGTGTTCCTGGTAGGTATGTGAACCTACTCGACTCGTCTCGTGCGGTTTTACGATCCTTGAATATTTAAGAGTTGTTGCTCTTATGCCGCGTGTAGTTTTATGCGGCCTTTTAAACTATTTGGTGACTGTCTCTCGAAAGGAAGAAATTTTGTGCTTCGCGAAAGGGTTGTGTGTTTGGGTATTAAAAATGTGTCGCAAAGTATTGGGCTGTATAAAATAAATATTTTTAAATCTAATACAAATATTTTTCGATGTTGTTTGATATAAATTAAGATCATTTCGTAATATTATGGACTAGGACGTTCATAAGAGAGAATCGAAACTAAGAGATTATCAATAATGAAATCTGTGTGAATATATTTTTTATCCTGTGTTTTTAGTCGAAATCATGTACAGAGACACAATCACCGTAAAAAGGAGCATTCAAATTATATTTATGTTATAATGCAGTCTATTTTCACTAACTTACTAAAACACAATATCAAACTGTACTACAATAGCACTATTTTACATCGGAACCGAGCTTAGCACAGCCATAATAAAGTGTTTACCACCAACATACGAACCTCATACGAACCTCATTTCCTAAACTCAGCAATCTGACTGAGCAGAGAGCATCGGAAACTTAAATCGCGACAATTTCCATTTATATAGTCATAAGGGTTCCATGTCACTGGCTGCATGTAACATTGCCGTTGTTTCGGGTGTTTTTGCGTATGAACTTTTTGTATATTATCACGAGTTATCTTTCTTTGCCTCATTGGGTATGGATATGACTTTTAAATCCCGCTTTTGTGTTGATACTTTATTGTACAGTTATACTAGTGATATTAAATTTACAAATTTAAGAATTCAATAGTAATACCTTGCAAGATATTTATAGGTTCATGTAAATGATATATGGAAGATAGTGTGATATATTATATCCATTATAATATTTAGAGGCTTTGAACCTCATATAATTGAAAATTAATGTTATTTGAAATATATATTAGGTTGTGAATCGAAATATATACGTTTCACAAAGTCGCTATCCATGTAGTTCCACTATAACTAAGTTCGAAGTTGTTTTACTAAGTCTGAGTACGAGACAATGTCTGGCATAAAAATCTCATATAAAACTGAAAGCTTCCACCTTTAAGACGCTTTTATACTTTCTAGAAACATTTTACACGATGGTAAGCTATACCTTACACAGTCATGTCATATAGCCATCTTCATCCCTTGCGAGGTAGTCAGATGATCGTATGACCGCCCATGTTGTTAAGAAGTATTTACATAGACTCATAAAACAAAGAGACAAAGACAAACGCTTTCACGAGCTTTAACCTTTACGGAGTAGTCAGAGGTTCCCTGTCTATCTTTCGCTATTGTGGAGGTAGTAATTCTATAGCCACTTCAAACCTATATGTTACCTCGATAGCTAAAGTCAATGTGACAGGTGTTTAGCCCTGTCGCCATTTGCAATAACTATTACCTCTTCGGGGAACAGCTAGGTTTCGTCACGATGTTTTCCTTTATAGTAGAATTCAATGCATTTGAATGTCAATAAATAAATATCACAAAAGTAAGATTACTTAATCCTCTTATTTTAACTTCTAGACAAAGTAGTGACTTTCATCTAAAGTATAAGTATCAAAATCATATCATATAAGTATCAAAATATTTTACAATAACCTAGATTCTTTTAATCAAGAGGCACATTAAAGTTTGCTAACCCGCTCTCTCGGTTAATGGGATCTGAGCGAAAAATGCTACAATGTCACTGAAAAGCGGTTATGCTTAGAGTTTTACGATCCACATAGAATTTGTTGTCAGGAACATAAAATATAAATTTTAGTATAAAAGTTACGACGGAAAATTCTCCAGAATAAAAGCCAAAAGCTTATTGGCCTCATTGCAGACATACGGGGCTATATGCGACCTCTATTCGAACTTAGATTCTATATATCTGAGGTTAGGTATGGAAACTTTTGATAGTTAGTCAGTTAACTTACTATTACATACAAACATACATATAGGCACGTAGACATTCAGACAGCAACCTAATTTGAACGGCTAAAGACCTTTACAATGGTGATTGTATCTAATCAAGCTTTTCACTGAACTGTTTTAGTGGTCGTGTAAAGTTATGTGTTTATACTATAGTCAAGTAATTAACTGAAAACAGAATTTCACTTAACCCATTCAACATTTCATAGAATAAACAAAGCGCAGAAATCTTTTCACTCAATACAACGCTCCTAGCGTGTTAGCTTAGCATTGCACAATGTTTCCTTCTCTTAACGGGTTTTAAAGTAGACTGAAGAATGAATAAAAATTATTATGTAACTCATTAAGCAGCGGAATAGTAGCTCGAGTTAAAAAGCAATTATGCCTCTAAAGGCTTACAGTTAGCTAATGGTAACTTTACTTTATGCTACGAGTGTTTTATGAAATGTGAATATTAAAAATCTGCATGGACCGTGTTAAGGTCACGTAAGGTATGAAGGTAACTAATACGAATAAGGCTTAACTGCAGGG
Source organism: Leucoptera coffeella (assembly GCA_030578115.1). Classification (NCBI taxonomy): domain Eukaryota; kingdom Metazoa; phylum Arthropoda; class Insecta; order Lepidoptera; family Lyonetiidae; genus Leucoptera; species Leucoptera coffeella. The sequence continues at coordinate 278,444 of JAMBLF010000205.1, forward strand.
TTTTACTGGTGATTTACTAAGGTCATATTTCAAAATATTAATAGCGCAAACGCTGAGTATAAAATATAAACAGTAGTAAAGCATTTAAGAAAATTATACGAAATTGAAAAACGAGTAGACGAGAGCTACATTTTTTTTATTATTATGTAAATATTTATCTAGCGTATTTGTGAAACAATACTATTAGAATTTTCTCGTATTCAGAACACTAATTGTCCCTTAGTCCTTAGTGATAATGTGGCTAATAATACTTGAGATCAATTGAATCATCAGTATACCAAATCAACATTTACGAGTTAGACTTAGGCCGTGTAGATAAGGATCGGTGTGTTGCGTAATTAAAGTTTACACTTTTATACCGCTCATCATATAGGGTGACAAGTCAAAACTTCATGGTCTTAATATTCACTTATATCGTGGTTGTCAAAGCTAAAAGTAATAAAATCTAACCAAGGCTCATTGCTTATGAGCGACATCTTTCGGCGTCATTGTGCAAAATTCAAAAGCTGCACATTTGGAAATAAGCCATGCCAAAGGGTAGCCAAAACATGTTGCGTAAGTGCCGAAACCTCCGAACATATATTTTAATGACTCGTTTTCAGTCACTGCGATGCGAAACGACGTAGTTGAGCCGTGCTGTTCAAAGCTAGTGTAATTAAGTTATTGCTACTGGATAGCTAGGTGAGTGAATAATGAAATTATTGTCTTCAATTCAGAGTATGAGATTGCCAGCTTGAAATAGTTAGCTCTTTGTGCGCGTGCAGATAGTGTGATTCAATAACTAGGACCTAAGTTATGTATTTATTATATAGAAAATCTACGTTATTAAGCGCTGCGTTACCAACTATTTACCAATATATACACGTTTTTCCGGCAAAAGGAACAAAACAAAGTAATCCGTTTAAAATCCCTTGTATATATAATCATATCTACTTACAGTCATAACATAAATAAATATGATAGAACTCTAATTTATCGGTCTCGGTACCGTTTTATAAGGGCAGATACACTTAAAGGGTAGTACTTTGGAAGCAGCTCATTTATTGACCTCAGAGCGACCTTTTGCGCGCATGTCTGACAGGGTGCTTACCATTGCTCCACAATGACAGATAACTGGCTGCGATGTACATGAATGGAGTCCTTTTGTTAACATAGTGCTTTGTTTCACAATAAAAGTCTGAACAGGAACGAATGCGCTGAACCGCTTTGGGGAAAATGATACTAATAGTATTTATGAAGAAGGGCTATTATTGAATGTATAAATATTGTAGTTGTTAGCGCTATAGTTCAATGTTACTGTCTATGGAAATAAAATATAACAGATTTTTGTTGTTAGATCTAGACAGTAAATAATATAGGGATGAATGATAAATGACTAAAAAATAATACGGATTGATACAAAATAATACCCATCAATATATCACGACGCCAGAATTGCAACTCAATCAAGAGACAAAGTATGTAGCATAGCATAGTTATAAAGATAGATGTTCATCGGAGTTTGGTTTTAAAATTGCCAATTTCCGTGTCGCTTCGGATTACAAAATAATTGCGAAAATCTATATACAGAAAGGCTTGTTCCATTAAACATTTGTTGACTTTGCGAACAATGAAAATAATTTACATTTTCAATTCCAATATCTCCGCATTGGCAGTGGCTGTAGGTAAACAAAACTCATCATTAATTCACTAAATATCCTGTTTTATGATATGGGCCATGTTTAACTTGTGGTAAAAGTAATTTATTTCCATAGTTACCATAGCAATTATCGTCTATTAATAGTTAGTATGTACTTATTTTCAGAATTGCCGAAAAATAACATGTGTTGGAATTTGTAACGCTTTGTACCATGTCATCAGGATTTAAACTGTAGATATTATTGACAGTATTTTTGATACGTAGCATAGATTACTATCTTGTAAATCATTGGATGTTTATAAATAATATGAGAACATATAATTACTATTGGAACTTCAGTAAAAACCACTTTGCTCACATTAGCTTTAAAACAAAATCCATTATCAAAGTTGGTCCTTTGTTATGGACGGTTTGAAATTACCGTCCGTGTACCTTTACTGCTACAGGCTCACCAGGTTTATGTACACAATCATTAAAAGCATATAACAGCATACATACATAAACAAAAGTACTATAAGTACATATAACTATAGCTATATCGTTTCTCTTTTTGTGTCAAAAGTTAAAGCAAAAGATGTTTTTATACCGCGGACAACGTCGCGTTTATAGATCTGTTGTTTTATGCAACCCCTTTATGAACCAAGAAATGTTGGGTCCCATTTTATGTTATGTTTCGGGGAAGGAAAACCGAGCACATTCTTTATGTGAGTGCAATCTGAACAAAAACACAATAAATTTCATCAAAACTTATACCGTAGTCTGGCTTTACCGTGTTTTCCTTACCATTCCGACATCAGATACTTTAACGAATACGAAAATAAAAGCTGAAAGAGTAACACAAAACCTCGCGGTCCGGTTTCAAAGCAAATATCAGACGTGATTTTATTGTGCGAGCGCCTGGACAAAAGAAACGAGCAACTTTTTGTAACCTCGTGACGACGTGCAGCGCATTGATAGTCTCTCTGCAGCAGGAACTAGTGTGCGTGGAATGAAAGCTTTGTAATAAATGAATTAATTATATTAAGGTCAATAAAAAGCGATCACCATTCATATGAATAATGGAAATTTCATTGATGTCACTCCACTTATAAGTACTCTCGTAGGGTTAATTACTAACAAAGTTTTTGTTTTTAGTGTTAATAGCTGTATATGTTAGTCCCAGGGACTTTAAACGATAAATAGACGTACTTTTAATTGATACAAATATTTACAGTAAAAATCCTTACCTCTTGGAGAAACTCTTTCAAAGTATTTCTCCAAGAGGTTACGATTTTTAGAGCTTTTCAGTCGTATTATCTTAACATGTAGGCAGAACTTTTTATGAAAAAAATCTATTAAATTCCTTAAACAGCATGGCACCTATCTTTTGAAACGGTAAGTATGCATTTATCTATAATAGTAAATTAAATAGTAAGTGGCCCTACGTGATGATAATAGCTATCAAACTTTTGCAGTAACGATGACTGATTGGCCAAACACCATCAGAAAATTCAACTTATGATAACCACTGAACCTCTGTCTACTCCGAAGAAGATTACAGCCTTGAAACATCCATATCTATAAGAAAAAGAATCAGTATTGTTAGCAACTGATGCGATAACCATAAATAATGATTTACACATGATGTGGCAAGAATACTGGATCTTATGCCTTCATTACTCTTCCTATCAAATCTTTTGTTAAATCTCGATGTGGGTGTAGGATAGATAGGGTTGCCCACATCTTACCCTGGCCCTTATCTCCTAAGAGGCACTTTGCATAAATAGCTGTCTTTGTGTCTTTATTGATGGATTCAAAATCTAGAATTATAAGATATAATCAATATACGTTTAGATAGAGTTCATTCTTCATACATAAATTTCTGGTATATAATGAAGCTATATAGTCCTGAAGTAATATAACTATACATTCATTCCTTCAATGCCTTTCGAGATGGACAGAACCGTAAATAGACTGCATAAATATTGTACTTATGGTGGAAAAATTGAAACAACTATCTAGCTTGTCCAATACTTTCTATGGACCCCTTATTCGTCAGTTACGTCTTACGCCATACCGAGAAGAAAGACATATAATTTGCACTATAGTTATGTCCTAGACTAAAACTATTTTGGACAAAGAAATAAAAAAGACTATTGTTCTCATTCTAAACTAGATCTATTCGTTAAATGCTATTCTTTAACCTATCTATTCGAATCCTAGACTGGATATTCTCCCATAATAATATTAATATCGATTCAAAGCATCCTCGTGTACTATGTATCGCGTGACCCCTTGGGACAAGTAAAGTAGCTACCTCCTAAGCAGATTTACAATATCCAGTAGCTCACTACCTAGATAAAGAAGATTAAGCTGGATGTCCAAGAGAAGTGGTGCTTCACTATCTTAGTCTAGCTTTACATAAGTAGATTTGAATATAAGATAGATTTATTAGATTAAATGATAGTTTTACTTAAAGTATTAAACTCTTTATAACTCTATACGTTATTTTATTCCAACAATTGCTGACACAGTCTATTTTATCAACAATTTATAAGCCATAAGGGATGATTTATGACAACCTAAAGTTATATCCGCGTTTTACAGATCAATGTGTAATTTAGTTATTGTATACCGATAGACTTCTGCTTTCATTTAATCCTTCTATTACATTTTGCCGCCTAACACGAACTGCATTACTTAATAAAAAACCACAGACTAACCGAGCAGAAAATTCTAACCTCAACCTCCTTCTATTTTTAACCTAACACGTTTGCAGCCAGTCTTTGAAAACTTTTATTACAAAGAAGCTGCTGTACACCAACACATTACCGGCTCATTAGCAAAGTGGGAACGTCTGTGGATAGCACCTGCTACTCTCGTGTTGGTTTGAGATTACGCCGAGGGAGCCGACGAAGAATTATGTCAGACGACGAGCCGTGAGCTTGTAGAGGTTAGGGAATAATGCTCTAGTTCTCAAGCTTGGTTATAGAGTAAAACGTGAGGAATACTAGTTACTAGATTTTGATACAGTCTCAAAGTATAAGGAAAGAATGGTACTATTAGGAAAGTTCTATTTTTCAGTGTGTCGTTACGGTAAAAAAAGTTTATTTAAATGAGATTAGTTAGGATCGCATAACATGGAAATCAATAATTTCTGCATATCTCGCAAGGAGAGATGTGAATATATTTAGGTATCTAAATATATTGTTGACTTATTTGAAACATACATATATGTATATCATCAGAAGCTTTTCATGTGATCCAACTATTCTTTCTTATATTCCTCCGCCTCAATTTTAATACTCCTCCACAAACTTTTCCATATGAATATCAGCGTTCGTTTCATAAAAACAACAGAAAATCTTCATAAAAAACCTCACAAGTACGGGAAAACGGTTTCTCCGAACCTTATTTTGCACATACACACAAAGAAGCCCATATTCAGTCGACCCAAACCGTAGAAAATGCGATGGATAAGCGCAGAAAAAAACTCACACATCTTTTATTGACTGCTTATGAAAATGTTGCCAGCAGGGGTGTTAAACTATCCATAACATTGAAGTGTCACCTCCTCATATATTTCCCGGGGGATTAAATGTCTATCCATCTAAGATGACCTACTTTTTACACTTTTTAGGTCGGCAAAGATAAATCCCAGCTTTACCTTATCAAGTGAATAATTTGTTTGATAAAGCCCGAGATGTTTTTGTGGTTGCTAAGTTAAGCGAATAAATATAAAACCTCTACGCTTGCTTGATTATAAAGATCAGTTAAATATCTTGTAAACATATTGACATGGGGTCCCATCCCATACTATTTTTTTCGACCAAAACTTGAAGCATCAATAGGTGGCGCTATAAGTCATCAAAGCCAGATAAAAAAATAATTATTGAAAATTTTTGCGATTTTTAGCTATATTCATACATAATTCATCATAATATGTCATAATATGAATTTATTTACTTACTAGTGAGTAATGGAATGTGCGGATATCAATTTTATAAATAATAAAGAAAGTAAAATTTATTTAGTCCTGCCATCTTGTCTCATCTAGTCAATAATTGTAGAAGCAACATTTCAGGCACGTTTTCTATTCGAAAGCAGATGTCGCTGTGTATAAATAGACATATACATACATTGTGTGTGTGTGTTGGCGGTTAGTATAACTACCTATAAATAAATGTATTCAGTCAATTAAAATAAATCGTTCGTGTATGCGCTCACTGCTAAGACAGTACCTACTTTTACCGGTCTGCATCCCTCAGTCGCCTTTTACGACACCTACACGAAGAGTGTCAAACTGTATTGGTGAAACACGGATTAATTATCCATTTAAATTCTGTAATATATTGTAGGTATTCCAGAATACTCATGAGGATTAGGTATTATTTAGGTGAACTCTTTGACCAAATGTAACTGTCTATAGTAATCTAATAATCTCAATCTAATAATATAATGCAAAGCAAATTAAACTGGCTTACTATTTATTTTGGGCGATGGGTTGGCAACCCCTCACACGTGACAGAATTATATTATCTGTGCCCGTGACTTGATTGATATTGATGCTGGCATACCACTTTATTAAATTTACATACCTACTTAATTTTATAGAAACACCTTAGTATTTTATTATCTGTGACCTTATGAATCGAAAATAAACCATAAAATGAGCAAACAGACATGCTGTATTTGTAATTTTATATATTAGTTAAAAGTACTGAGAAAAGGGGATGTAAGGAGTACCTGTAATTGATAACCATGTATGCAAAGGTGTTAAAGAGGCGAACGTGGCATGCCAGGATCAGGAGAAATGGGGCTACGTAATCTCTGTCACCCCTCTAAGGGGAAGCGGGCGTGACGCGTATAATATTATGTATGCGTACTTATATGCGCTCATGACCATTATTAACATAGTCCCTAGTCTCCTTGTCGCCTCTTACAGCTTAATGGAAAAAAACCGGTATATATAATAATATCTGTGAGACCTGTGACCAAGCACAGAAGGCTGAATTGTGAGTACCTATTAAAGAGTCCGTGAATCGTGATCGAGGTAAAATCGTCTGACGACGGATACTTGTACGCTAGAAATAGACTCTGCGGTGAATTTTACATACCTACTTTATTTTATAGAAACACCTTATGAAATAAACCATAAATTGAGCAAACAGTATTTGACATGCCCTGCCTATCAGATCCTTTATACCTACTTGTATGTCATTCAAGTTTTTTAAGGAAGGTACCTATAGATATATATACATAGGTGGCGGGGTAGCCGAGTGGATTAGCGCCTTAACTCTCTGGGTGATCCAGGTTCGAATCCCGGCGGCACCAATGTTTATTTCTAATTTCTAATAAATATGTGCCTTGCGTCCACACTCTGGTCCGTCTTAGCCGTAAAACGTGTTAGGTGGGACCAATTAAAACAGAGATAAAAAATAATGAAAAAAGTATCTACGAGTATAATATACCCTACTCAAATTTAGATGGAGCTATTTCACTTTATTTAGCTAGCTAATCGCTCTAGTATGGACAGATAAGAAAGTGACCTCTATTATTGAGAAGATGCACGATTTATGCACGATTTCATGCATTCGATGTCACGCCATCTGTTTTTCCAATTTCGCTTCAAAAATAAGCGGAGTAAAATAAGAAGTTAGCACTTACCAAAAAATTTGTATGGGATGGGGTATCTGTACTGTATAGTATTATATTATCTGTGATATTGATAATAAATCAATGATAATTTGGACCGAACGTATAACCGATCATTAGTTTTACTATTTCTATTTTATTATGAGTCATTATATTTAATTATAGCCACTTTCAATTCACCTTCAGTCTATAAATATTTACTAATGACAGGCGTCGAATATTTACGTACTTAACACTAAATTGAGGAGCCCATTACATCGATTCGAATATCTTCAAAGGCATAACGAGTTTGGTTTGAGTTATCTCAATATTCGCGCGTGCTTGATATCATTTTCGTCAAAGAGAACTACAAATGCCTGAAGATACATAGGTACTCATCTCCTAGAACACTTAGTGAAGAACTTTCGTACAATATAGTATCACACTGAGCTGGAATCATGTTAATTGCCAGCCTTTGAGTACTGTGGGATCTCATTGCTCTACGCGAAACATCTCCGTACCTACGCGAGAATAATTCTACTTAGATGACCTATTTCTAAAGAAGATTTCTAGGAGATTCTCTCTGTTGAGGTTTTAGTACCAAGATATTATCTTTATGTATAACTGTTATGAATGAAATAAGTCGAAACTAATCTAATAAATTTAAATAAGTAACAAGTCTTTTCTGATGATGCTATTGATTAGAGCAGCGTTGATATTACTTTTGATAAGACATATATGACTATATATTATGACTATATATAATGACTATATATATTGTTTTTTGACAAACTAAGTTTTACTTGTCTGTGTTATTTGTTTGCTGTAATATCAATATGTATAGTTACTTTTAACTTTAATCAAATTTCGAGAATATCATAACTCAACTGTAAATCAAAGACGGTGTGTCAGATCGTCTATCCGTTAGACAAATAGATGGAGGTCTGAGTACTAAATATATCAAATAAACACGAACCTATTCCCTACTCATGTTTTTTCTATCCATAGATTAGATATGTCTCGTCTAGTCTATGTTTGTACCTGAATGTTGGTTTCAGCGAGGCACACGCGCAGATACCCTGTAATTCCTGTTACCGTATTTCGAGCTATGTAACATTTGTCAAGAGGAAGGTCATTAGGCGGTTCCACCAAATCGGGGTCGCGCCTAATGAATGCGCTCCATTTCTATCAGTGAAACAAATCCGCGGAACAACGCGATCCGGAAGCTTTGTTCCCCAACGATTATCCCTGACTATTCATAAACAATTCAATTTGCCATTGTCCCGAAAAGCAGTCTTAATCTGCGCTTCAGATTTCAAAACGCAAATAATTCATTGTGAAAACTTCACAGACTAGCAAAGCGGGGACCGCTTTTAAACTTTTCTGTGACTCTTTCTGGGAACAAAAACATCGAACTTGGTTGATTTTAGCTTTCTCAATACTTAAACCTTTCTTTTTAAAGTATTATTTCTTTAAAGAGTAAGCATTACACTAATGTACGTATACCTAATCATCTACGTAGGCACGTGCACATTAAAATCGATAAACCAAGAAACTTTACAGTAAGTTATCACGGAAGTTATAGCTAAGTCAAACATTCCATTTAGGATTACCCTTAAGCATTTCCCAGACAAACAAGATGTACCTTTCACATAACTATGAATAAAAGGTTATCAACGTCCTAAATCAATAATTACTAACTACGCAGTTACTAGGCAAAAAGTACGAATAAAGAGCAGCTGTTTAACTAATGCTAATACCATAAATAAGACAGCAATGCAGCCGTGTAAATGTACGTGTAATATTGATAGAGCTGTACAAAATCTGCGTGTTTTGAAGACGTGTGATGTGCCTGGAACACGTGACGAGCCCTGCGTCGTAGCTTTGACAGAATTATCGATTTCCCGCCGTCGAGGGGAGTTTCTCAGCTGGCGCCCCCTGCCTCCCTCGCCTGTAAACATAAACAGTCCGAAGCTTCGAGTTATCACTTCTTTCGCGTTTTACAGATAAGGCTCCTTTGAATAAGACCATTGGGAATAATAAGCCTGAAATATAGATTATTTAATAACCTAAAATGTTCTCGGCTTGAAAATTAGGTCAAAAGAATTTTATTCTGTATTGTGGCTCTGAAATGCCTGTTTTAGTTCATAACGTTTCTTTTCACAGAAAAATTTAGTCAAATCCGCCATTTTGTATCACGTTCGACATATAACTACATAACTAGGTAATGCTAAAGCAATTTAAAACCGCTTCAGTGTTTATAGTCATTTAATTTCGGCCGGTGCAAATGGAACCGTTGAGTATTCGGCTGAATATTCATGAGATCTCGATCGGGTATAAAGAATCAACTTTAAACGTTCTAAAGGATGTTAGTGGAGCATTACGCTACGCACCAATTAGTAGGATATGCCCAGTTAAGCACCAATTTATTGGTTTAAGGTACTCGCTTAAGGTACCTACTTAATTAATTAGTTTTCATTGCTCTTTTAAGTAGACTTGGACAAAGCACAGCCCGCTAGTTTGTTAGAGCCATTGATTTCGGCACTTTGATGATAGTTTTCATTAAGTAAGTAAGTACTAGAAATATGTATTTGTTGATTTTTAGGTTATCGTAATTTAGCTAGGACGTCAGATTGGAGAGATATTAATGCGATTTTAATAGTCATTGAAAACAGTTAGATCCTTTATTATCAATAAACAGTGAGCTTTGTATAGCCACAGATAATATTATACCATACTAGTCATCACATAATACTGACGCAAATTGTCTCTGGTTACTTTAATATAGGTACAATCATACATTCACGCCTCTGCGTCCCCAACGAGATAGGCATAGAATCGATCGCCACCTGGAACGATCCTAACAAATCTCTCCTACTTCACGATAGAATTTCAATGCTAAGAGACAATCAGTGTCAGGCAAAAGTTTTGACTTTCAATGAACGTACTGTACTTATGTTAAATAAAAACATTTGACTTTGACACTCACACCCATTATAGGTCCATAAATATTCGGACTCGAACATAATTTTATTAATAATCCCTAATTCAATGAAATATAATTGAATATGTTGAGTATTAAGCAATAAGGTAGGCACAGACGCACTTCAAACAATAAGCTCCCAAACAAACAGCGTCTGGGTACCTATTATTGGATACCTACGTCAATACTAACAAATCTAATAAGCTAGGCTGCAAACATAATCTAATTCTCAATATGCTAACGTCTCGTACGCAATATTTTGTTGGAATTTTGCTTACTTTGTATGCTTACGCACATTTTGCAACAGCCGACCTACTTAGCTTCGTAATAATAATGCGTAAGTGTATCTTTAGGAAACTTCACGTATATAAGCTGAATGAGGTGGCCTGACTACAACAATTTAAAATATATAAATATGATATGGTATTATATACTGTGTATAGTACTGACTATCTGGTCAACACGTGGGTTTGAGATGGCCATAGAATTACTACCTTCGCAATTGCGGACACCTGAACCTCTGACTACCCAGCTATGGGTAATGTAAACCCCTTTGTCTTTATATATTAGCATATTCTAGGACGCTAAATGTATGGTAAAGTAAATGTATGTTATTGGTATGTAACCAAAATTTACTACATTTACATACCCTTTCACATACACACACAGCGGTTGAAGGCTAGATGTCCCGCCAAGTGTGTATGAAAAAGTGTATAGAACTCAATGAATTGATACATCATACAAAGCTTACATTAAATGGCTACCCATGATCTCTGCCTACCCCTCCGTAGAGAGACGAACTCTGCATGTATCCCCCTATAAATACACCCCCTTTTTCCCATTCCCAAATTACTCCTGAGTAATTCCACACGATTCACTTTATTGCGAGCGTGTTAGTTACAAATTGTCGGAGTCAGTGGGAAAAATGGGTTTTTAATGGCACTGTTTTGATGGACCTACCTTCCTTTATTTTGTGAGTAAAGAACCTCAATTCTACCCTAATGTACGAGTATATAGTATTGCGGTTTGTTTTTGCTTAGAGGAGACTAAGGGACTAGGGGTCGTTGGACGATAGCTTAGCAACTTGTCACGTATGTTCCTAAATGCCAACGCAAGTAAATTTTATTTTATGTCTCCGAAGTTCTGTCCACCCCGAAAGAGATAATAGGACATGAACGTTTGTATGTATTTTATAATGTACCAATATTTGCCAATACCTTACATAGCATACTCTACTGTATGCAGATCTAATCGTGTTGCTAAAGACGAATCTCTATATAGATAGAGACATACATATGTAGATATAGTATATTATAGAGCTAAATTGAACCCCTCTATATTCACTATACAAAAAATATAGCAGGATGTTATTCCTTTGTGCATTATATGCCTTTTGAAAGAAAAAAAGGTTCGGCCAAAATTCCGGTATAGATAGTTTCGCCGCGGTGCTCACGAGATGGCGTCGCTGTCGTTGCCATCTTCACACCAGAGTTCGGAATCATGGTTTTGTCATATCTTATCAAATAAAATATTTATTTTTAACTTATGGAACACCAAAAAATGTTGTAAAATGGCAAAATTATTTATTTCGAACTAGATTTGTATGTTTTTCTACCGTTTTTAAGAAACTTTTTGAATCCGATAGAGACTTGACATCGTAAAAATTCTAGAACGCGGTTTCGAATTTTCTCAAAGGACTTGCGATATATACTCCTGGAATACATTGTACAGTATGGGAGTCCGTTTCTACACAGTAAAACAGTGGTTGGAGCCAGAGCTGTCCTAATTCAAGCTCCGAATCCTGTCGTACTGTATAGTCGATGGCAATCTAACGTTTAAAAACATGAAAGTTATAAAATGTCTCCTACTGATAAACCCAATGTTTGAAACTACTCGAGAAGCAATTCTCACACCCACTGCTGTAGAAGCTTTGACTCTCTCTTTTACGTGAGTTTTAGTATGACTTATGAATAGTATGAGACAAATTTAAAAGTACAAAATATTTTTTTTATAATATTAGATAGAGTTTAAAAAAATAGGAAAGAGTTAACTAGCAACAATACTACATTGAACTTCTTTGAAAATACGTAAAATTAGATAGAGAGACAGATAGCAATGACACACATACACATCACGTGTGATTCCCTGTAGAGGGGTAGGCAGAGATCACGGATCCCCATTTGTCCCGATCCTGGCAAACCATTTTCGCTTCATTGACACGTATACACCTCATCACCGGGCGGTTATATTTCTATCATCACCGTGTTTCAAAATTATATTGATAGCAATGATTAGATAAATAAATCACTAATTGCAGATAATATAAGGTGTCTCTACGTAAGATGCTGACATATCGCGTAGGTTAAAGATTAATTGTACCTATTTCCGGTATTTGTTTACCGTTTATTTTCAGGTCCCAAGGAAGATTTATTTCTTGATGTACTAAGAGGTTTTGGTATCACTACATAATATAAAACAAAGTCGCTTTCTCTGTCCCTATGTCCCTTTGTATGCTTAAATTTTTGAAACTAGGCAACCGATTTTGATGCGGTTTTTTTTAATAGATAGAGTGATTCAAGAGGAAGGTTCATATGTATAATAACATCCGTTAAATAGTGGAGTAGGTTATATTGTATACCCGTGCGTGCGAAGCCGGAGCGGGTCGCTAGTTTATAAATAATAATGTATTATTTGGTCGTTATTGAACTCATGTTACTGTTAAGTATTTAGGATGTTACGGTAAAGTTGATGAAAACATTCTATATAATATTACACATATTTTATTATAAGTAGGGTACTCCAATGTAAAACAAATATATTAATTTAAAATTAGTTATACTTTAGTCCTCTGAGAACACACTGGTAAAAGTCAATCACCTACTTTTCTAATCAAGTGAAATACATATTACTAAATAATACAAACCAATCATAATGAAAACGTTGTCTAGACCTAACTATTACATTATCAGTGACTAGACAAAGGATTTCTATGACGATTGTCGTCAATCGAACATAGAACGTAACGCAATAAAATTAGCGTTTATCGGACCCAGTGAAAGCGTGTACATTCTGTGACCGACCTACTTACTGAAACACCACCCTTCGCGACACGTCTTTCCCCTCGCTATCCATTGCCGAGTTCCTTCGCAAAAGGCCTGGCCAAATCGTTCCCAATCTGCAATGTAGCGATCGCACTGATTGGGTCTCGCTAACTTGCAGGGTCGGGGAGCGGGATCGATAGAGCATAGAATTTCGAAGCAAAGGAATCACAATTAGTGGTGACGAAGTAAGTCCCCGATCGGCGTGATTGATGCAGGCCACTCATCCAATCGCTTAAGGATCCTCGGCTAGGGAAGGGAATGTGCGATAAAGGCTAGCTTGATTTATTACTTGCACGTTACATAAGTGGCTAATCCTTGGGGTTTAGATTACAGTGGCCATCGTTGGTGTGGCCTCTTAAATACATGGCTAGTAGTGATGATTATAATACGCATTAGTGCATAATAGTTTAATAGAATTTGCGCTTAAATGTCGAGCAGAAAGATAATAAATGTAACTTAATCTATCTACTAAATCTACTAAATAATCTACATTATTTTACTTTAGTAATGGGAAATGAACTAGATAAATGTAATTTTTTAATTTTGTTTAAACTCTACCTATAGGTAGAGCCTCTCTAAATATGTATTAGTTCTTATGTAGAGATACACGACATAATATTAATTCACAGTAAGTAGCAAATATTACTATGTATTACGAGTCGAAAACTCGTTCTTTTAATAAAGACAATGCATTAACTTTATAAAACATAGTAAAATCGGTGTAAAATAATCTTATATTTTAACTTACGGGTATTTATACTATGATACATACACATCCTTTTAGCCAATATATCTGCTACATTTGTACTTACGTACTTATGAATATGTTTACGATATTTAATACTCATCCTCTTTTGCTGATATATCAGCGGAAACATAAATGCAAGGTGCCCATCACTATCGGGGGATCATCTTATCTTACTGATGAGTAAGATGAATGCGCCAATCACGATTTTCTGTTTGATTTCAGGTTAATCGCATTCCTTGGTGTTTTTGATTTCGTCTCGCACCATTTAACATCACTGTTTGATGTCAACAATTATTTTAAATACTTTTTTTATAATTAATACTAATAAATATAATTAAATACTAATTCACGTTATTCTTTGAACCCCCATACCTTAATATATATAGTATACCCACTAACTTTAAACATTAATATAATGAATTTGTTGGCGCTAATAACGTATGATAGCACAGGTTGCTAATACATCTTTTAGCCCAATCCCCTTAGTCACATTCTACTACATGCTGGGATAAAAGTAAGTAAGTTAGCAAACTAGAATAATATTGGCATGCAAGTTATTAATAACTTACGTCGTTGACTTATCTAATTTAAATAATTTCTATTTCTAGACATAATAAAAAAAGACGTAACTTAAACATGACTTAGACATAATTCTTGATAACTTAGACATAATTCTTAATAACTATTAAAAGAAAAAGGTTTATAAATAGATCTCTTAACAGCACATAAGCGTGGGTATAGTTTGATAAATGGAGATCCTAATATTTAGGTCAAAGAACAGGATAGAAAGCCCTGTCAAAGAGGAAAACAATTGATTGATATCTGCCTCAGACGACCTAAACATTGCTTATTCACTATTTGGCATCGAATATAATAATATCACCACTATCATGGCAAAGTTAGTAACCTACATTTGTTAGAATTTGTTAATACATTTAGTTTATTTATACTTAACCGATCATGTTTTTATTTCATACACGCGTACTGCAAATTTATGCTGTTTGTTTTATTTTTTATACATGAACTTTACTATTTGGAGGTTTTATAATGGTGACCACCATTACTTTAGAATGACTAAACGTATACATATACCCCATATCATAGACGACTGGTAATTCACAATTTGGTCAAATATTATAAATTATATATCGTGGTGTTTGAATAACTTCTTACCATTAAATGTGTATACAGAAGTGTATATATTTGTGTATACCATTAAAGATAACATTCCAAGTTTCATAAAACCGGTATTACGTAATCATATACATATAGTCGATATACTGACGTACCCGTTGATACGGAAATAAGTGCTTTATTTTTCTCTTGAGGAGCTTTAGCGAAGATTGTGTCATTAAATTTGCTCAGCGGTGCCTCCGGCTGAACGTGCTTGCCAGCCTATCTTTGAGAGCCATCGTATTTGCCTACCATCTGGTAGACTGCCAAGGGGCTGCTCATTCCGAGGGGGAGGATACGGCATGAGCGGAGCGGGAAAATGGTCGGATAATGGTATTAGAATGATTATACTGGTGCAATATTCGATACAATAATTAGCAAGTCTGGAAAAATTAAATTTAAAAAGCGTCTAAAAATGACTTAATTATATTATTACTCCGCCGAACACTTAATTAAACTATAAGTTTTTCTATATACTGAGTTTTTTTTTCATAATAGTCTATACATTCATGTATTATTTTAGTACAAGATGTTTTTCTCTCAATGCCATGAAACCCTAACAATTATGTTCAAATTTAGCTAGAGTTTTAATGACGCAAGTATTAGTATTTAAAGAACAAATAAAAGTAATATCAAGTATGAACTAGACCTTAATCATTTGTCCACTTTCTTCTTAACCCGCTCAGCTACTATACTAAAATCGCTACCTCATAGACAATCCGCGAACAGCCTATTGCGTTGGCAGCCCAAAGAGATTTCTTGCAATTGAGCGATTTTAAATTTAATACAGCTCGTCACTGCGGCTGACAATAAGAATCTATTTGGTCTAAAATGTTGGAATTAGGAGATATGCTGTTTCTACATACTGCTTTAGTTGAATAACATTTGGTTACTTATTGTCCAATCCAGAATTTAATAATGAATCCTATAGAGTTCAATATTGAAACGTTAGTAATATTATTTATTAGTAATAAAACGTAGAATAAAAACAAAACAGCAACAAAAGAGCATGGCGAAAGATATTTATCAGGAAGTTTCATGTGGTAATTACTAGACTCTGCTTATCCCGTTAGGGAGTAGAGACGTGAATATTTACCTTTTTATATTAATATTTTTATACAATATTTTAGTTTATTAAGTATCGTTGAAATAAACAACTCTACAATGCAGTTGTTGTATAAAAATAAATAAAGCATTGGATGAGTGAGAGAGAGAACAGAACATAGTTACGGTTCACGACCGTTAGAGGAGACGTAGAAGAAGGGCTAGTAACCTATCAGCAATGACCTGACAACTACACTACTAATGCTAAGTATATAATATATTGTCAGTGGTGAATTAAAAGACTCGGAAGAAAAACTAACTTCGTGGTTCCATCAAACCCAAAAGTGATAATATATATGTATATAATATATAGATGTATGTTTCTAATATATTTGATCGAATCTCTGCTCAGAGAGATTTCAAACATTTGAAAGCCATAGCGCCAATATCACGTCATCTAAACACGAATCAGATTCGAATGTTTTGACGATAGATGGCAATACTGTGGCTTTGTTCTCGCAGTAGGATTCAGCAATATGGTGTTTTGTTGAATAACATTTATTTTTAGCGCTTGAATCGCCTAATATTTATTGTATATCATACCAATTATTCGAAAACTGTAGAATGTTTCAAGCAAACATAAAATACATGATTTTTCGCAATTAATTTTATCCGTTAATGGGAAAATCACGACGATTTTATTGAAACGCGAAGTTGCTTTTATTTATATATTATGATATATATAGAAAACTATTACATGTATTACTGAGTCCGTTTCTATACAGTAAAAGAGTGGTTGGAGAGCTCAAAAGTCTTCAAACTTTCCATTTCGTTTAGTGACGATGTGTGATAGGGCTCACAGTGGATGTAATCCCAAATTCTTTAGTGAATATAGATCTCCTAATTATAACTCCTAGTTTGAAGCATATACCGAAGGGATGTTCCCAGCACACTGATGTAGAAGATTTGACTCTCTTTTGCATACATTAACGTCCTTTTATCTCTTTCGGGGTGTACTGAAACTTGGTGACATTATATTATCTCCTAGATAGCTTTAAGCATAAATAGAAGTGAAGTTATTTGTGGTTTGTATAGATTGATGACAGGTTATTCGCCTTCTAAAACATGCCAGGAAGAACGGCAGCTCGATAGCATTAGCAGCTGTAGTTAGCAGACTAGCAAGAAACTTCACTCTTGCATACATATACATAAGTACAATGATACTTTCTTTTGTCATGTCAAATTAAGAGCAAAACAGTTCTTTAACTAAATTGTGTAAGTTTATTAATAGTGTTATTCTTTAACTAAATAAATAATGTTGTTGAGATATTGGTAACAAGATTTTCCATTTCAATATACATACGAGTATCATACTATTCGTTAAGGAAAATTGTCCTCAGTTGTAATGCCATGTTCAACTACGCAATATTTGAACCGTACACAGCGATATCATCTGTTACACGATATGTAATATTTATTCGCTCTATAATCACAATTTTATAGCAGTTATTATGCATTTATTCATACACCTAGCTATACATATGCTATCAAGACCCCGATATAGTTTGCTAAGAGTGACTGAATTTTTATCCACGTCAAAAGCGATGTAAAGAACGTTTAAGTATATAGGGACACTTCTGACTGACAGTGGCCTTAATAATATACTTAGTAAAGATACTAATTTATTTGTATTTATTCTATGTATGTGTTACAAAAAGTATGTTATACATTCTTTTTTATTTACATCATATACATATACATTCACATATACATAAATGAAATTACACGCTAAGTACAAACAATTAATCAGCCTATTGCAGTCCACTGCTAGACACAGGCCTCTCTAAGGGTAGGATCATGACCCTCAACCAACCACTTCCATAGACCTTTTACCTTGTACATATACATTCACGTCCCGTCAAGGAGGTCAGAAACCTGTAGACACGAAATCATCTCCTTGATTACACTTTAACGTGCATCATGGGATTTTTTGAACATACTAGCGACCCGCTCCGGCTTTGCACGGGTATAAAATATATAGCCTACTTCACTATTTAATGGATGTTTTTATACATATAAACCTTCTTCTTGAATCACTCTATCTATTAAAAAAACCGCATCCAAATCCGTTGCGTAGTTTCAAAGATTTAAGCATACAAAGGGACAGAGAAAGCGACTTTATTTTATACTATGTAGTGATAGTGATAGAGTAAAGGAATCAATTGATGTCATGTAGAACAATGGTAGCACGATGTTAGCCCATCACCAAATAGAATTATTTGGTTCTAGTCTTCTCCCACAATATACGGAACTACATCACAGTTTTTTATACCTTTACATTATATTTGAAGGAATATCTCGTACCTTTATAATATATTTGAAGGCATATTCACACAAGGTAGTAGCTCCCTCTTTGGATGGATTCCGCAAACAGTGAGTCCCGCGGCGTAGCAACTAGGTCGGTCGCACTCCTCGACCTAAAAACGCTTTTCCCGTTTCAAACACGGCTATAGCCGCTTAGACTATCGAGAGCCATCACAAACAACCCAAAGCGTATTTACTGAGTACGCCACTTTCGGAAATAACACTTATTTGTGAGCTTAACAACCGTGTCTACCCTGTGAGTTTTAGTAACTCTGCAGCAAGGATAATGTGTTTGTATTATGTTGGTTTGCAGAATGATATAGTGATAATAAGATGTTTATGGATATTCGAAAAAAGGTAAGATTGAATATGTTTTTTATACAGATATTGTTAATATATGAAATCATATTTGTAAAATATTACGAGTTTTACTATGATAGTAAAAGGTCAACAAAGGAAGTAAGTTATTAGTTTCTATTAGAAATCCATACGTCTTCGCCAGGGGTGAAACCTGTATGTAATTCTACCGCTACTACTAAAAAATTTAATCAAAATATTTTCTAGTAAGATCTTTTACAGTCTCATAATTTTTTTTTTACTAACCGTGATGCCACTACCTGACCTACTCACACACAGACAATTTAAAATCTCTGCATTCTCACGAACTTTTATATGTTATAGAAATATGTACTTAAACTATGTAACTCACATAAACAGTATCTTTATCGTTCGCTCGAAGCTAATCAGTAAAAAGTATGAGCGTATGCATCCCACGCGTGCATTAAAACAAATAGCCAAACTTTACTCCATGAATAATGTCCGAATAAGGAATAAACAGTAACTGTTGTTCGGCCAAAGTAATACAGTTTAAAGTTTTCAGGGCAATTCACGATATTATGAACTAACTTCCCAGCAACTATATGTTTTATTTAGCATAGCCTCAATTATGGTTTACTGGATAGTTTATCTTGTTTAGAAGTAATTTTGCTAGTGATGTTACATAGTTCAGTGTATTGTAACTCTACACTTTAGTAACATTTAGCATTAAATCCAATTTATAATTATACTTGACTGAACTGAAATAACTACGAAAGCAATGTCTACATAGCTTAACGTCACGATATATTAAGGCACATTGCTATCTTACGACTTTTATGAATATATTTCCGATTGTTTATTTAATATAATGCTTCCTCGATAGTTTACATTTGTAGAACGACATCTTGTTTACATTTCGATTAGGTTAATATTTGCTAACACAGTAAGTAAATACTAACATGTTTCTGTACTATACGAGTATATCTATCATATACGTTTGTAATTATACTTTTAAATATCTGCACAGAACATATTATTTTATAATTTGTCATTCTCAAACCAATCAAGTTAAGATATGTTGTGATTTAAATGTCAAAATAATTTTATCAACCTTTATACACGTATCTGCGTTACGACCTTAAGGATCGGTAACGGGTAAGGATCGGTAGAAACTCGACATTTATATCGCTCAGTCAATATATTTTTACGTAAACTTAGAGCTAGAACTAAATGTTTATAGTAAGATTGTGATTCTAAATTTTTTTACAAATATTAATTGAATCAAATCCTTAACCAGTTCCATTCACTCATCTCATTCATTCAACATTCTCTCATTTGTTTGATACACCAGAGTCACTGCATAGCTAGAGGCAATTCTCGGTCACTTGACAGCATCCGATCATTGCTTCAGTGATTTTGGATGGCCTGCAGCATCTTCAGCATTCCATGCACGATTTACATTGAGACTAGTATTCAACAATACGTAGAAACAGGTTTGCATATAATATAAGTTACAGTTTTAGTTACAGTTTTCACGACGACGTTTATCCATCCGGAGAAATGTAAGATATTAACCGAATTGAAATAATCAGAATGGATATTAACAGAAAAACTTTTAATTATGGTATCATAATTATGGTCCAGCCAAGTCATAAACAACTTTAATTATTACATCTACGAGTACATAAACACAACAATATAATTCAATTATGAATGTCAGTTAAGGGAAAATTGTTTAGCAGGATCCAGAAAAGGGAAGATTCGTAATCTGTAATCCTTTTTAGTGACTTTAACTAATGCATGTCGTATGAACCTCAAGTTTCAACCAGGTATCAAGTACAAAGCTTACATTCTCTCGTTTCTACATCTGCTGTTACAGTAAGTTATCGAATAAATTCAGAATCGTGATATTCACGCCTGCACTCAAATTGCGTACGAGTACATGTGAATGTTCAAGAAAGTTTTACGGTTGGAAATATAAGAATTCGATAGTTTTAAGAGATTCGCGATTTATACTCATGATTAATAACTAAACGGGACTTATCGCTTAAGTTTTTATATAATAAAGTTACCTTTATTAATAACCCGACGTTTCGGCTACGTTGCAGCAGCCTTCGTCACGGGCAGACTAATAATAATAAAGGTAACTTTATTATATAAAAACTGACGCGATAAGTCCCGCTTGGTTATTAATCAAAAATTCGATAATTGAAGAAAGTGTTCACTAGCAGATTAACTAGTTGCTAATCTATATAAGAAGAAAACGTTGGAAAATGAGTTTAAAGTACAATGTTTACATTTAGGATACATACATACCTTACTCACTTCGGGGTGGACAGAGATCGGTGTAAAAATATAGTACTTAATGGCTTTTGTAATATAGTACTAAATGCTGCTATAATAAGGGCCCAATGGAAACTGAAGGATTAGTGATCATATGAAGAATGTCATTACATACTTGATAATAGAGCTATTGACCTAGTAGATATTGCTTCCAAGGCTCTCTCCACTCCAAAATGGATTAAAGGTCTAAGTATATGTAAGTAATGTAACTATTCACCTTAAAGGGGTGTCTGCCTATTGTAGAGACCACACATACCTATTAAAGTCGTGAAACATTATCTTTATTGTCAGACAGAGAAACTTGAGCTTACAATTGAGTCATATTTCTAAATAAAATTTTTTGACGAACATAATCATAGGTCGTCAGATAAACTGTATTATTACAAACCTAGGTATCTCAAACTGATCTTGGCTAGAAATACTATTTAAGATGTAAAGAGGACCATACTGGGTATCATAAATATTTTCGTCTAATATAGTTCTCAAAATTCGCCATACTAATAAGTTGTTATTAATTTTTGCTGATATGTAAAATCGTGAACCAACCTTGTAACAATTCCAATACTATTTTTGTTTACTTAACATTATTCATATTTAGACTTGTTTTTACTTTTGCTTATGAAGCAAATGCGATATTAGCAACTCTTCAGTAATTACAGTGAGCATCTACAGAACAAGTTTATTGTCATGAGCATACAAAGGAGACAGATGATCCACATTTGTTCCATCCTAACAAAGCATTGATTTTCCTACACCTCCTTATACGAGTACATACTCGTATTTAGCGGTCAAAGATACAAATATACACACGGTTTTTTACGAATTTCAAAAATAGTTAACACTACATAATGAACACCCATTTCATATGCCCAAAAGGTAAGCAGGTACCTCATTCATCCAATAATAATATAATATTCATTCTTTGAAAGTGGAGAACATTAAGCTCTACTTGAACGAGATAACTAAATATACATGCATGCCCTTTAATCCAGGGTCAACACAACCTTGGAGCTATTATATCTCCTCGGTAAATCTTCTTCTTATCAGATTTCTTTTTGTTTAATCAAATAAGTTTATGTGTTTCCATCACAATATTTCCGTCATTTATACACACTTCCACACACATACCCTCCCATGCTATCTCATACACCGGAATATAGGCTTTAACAGGATAGCAACAGACGTCACTTCACAATGACACCAATTTGCGTCAAAATTTCAGCGCAGCCTGTCAGCCTAAATATGTAAATGAAAATTATAACCGGCCATGGCTGTCGAACGGAATCAAACGAATGATTTATTTCATTCCATTAATTCCGGTAAGATTTTGGGACAATGCGTGGGTTTTGTTAAGTATTTAGGTTTAGTTTGGCATGTAAATAGGATGCTTACTATAAAAAACTAAAGCTAAATTATAACTGCTTTTCTTCCTGGGATATACAGGGTGACAGATTTATCACTGGCAATATTTTAACCTGGCTATCAGTAGCACCTATAGAACCCATTTTCATAATAAAAAAGGTAGGAAATTTTTGGAAATTATGGACAATTTTTTTAATTTTCATTTTAAATTTTCCGTAACATATGGGTACCCTATTAACGTACTACTTGCCAAGGTCATGTTCATTCATAAATTGTAAGTTTACATTCTCTATGGTAATCTAGTGTTTGTGGACCAGGAGCATCTTGAATGAAACTTTTTTCATTATTGAGACATTGTTTTCACAGGTTAGGAAGCCAATAGAACATACTTATGTGGTTTCCTTTAAACATTAATTACGACAATGTTACGCACTATTCTTTTATTTAATCCAAATAATCATCACTGCACACAATAACACAACATAAACATTAGCCGGTTATGGATTGTACTTAATTTAATCGCGTAATTATTCTATGCTGGTTACTAATTAATCTCCCTTTAGTTTACGCTTTGATAAGTTCTTTCAAACATTTGATTCCATTAAATTTTCTATGTTTTAATTCTCGACAATTATAACCTCAAAAGCACTTCAGTAATTAATTTCATTTCCACTAAAGTATGAATTTACATTCACATAACTAAATCATGTTTTACTTTCACAACATTAATAAACATAATCTACCATTATTGTACCATAGCAATTTAACATTAAATTATAAATTCAGACGACTAAATACTTTTAACCGCCATAGCGTTGTAAAACAAACAATCAAATAAATAAATTAGCCACAGATAAAGTAAAGATGAAGTAGAGATCGCGTCATACAGCCAGGGTGAAGTGCATTACATTTCATACTTTCGACTTACTACGAGCATGAATATTTAAATATTTTGTAAGAATAATTTATAAATATACATGAGATGAAGAATAAGCAATGATAAGTAAATCAAGAATAATAAAATTGTTTATTTCACTTATGTGTTAGAACTATTTTGTCACTAAAAGTACTTGATACTTCAAGTACTTTTTAAGACATGTAACCATACCATTAAATTAATGTTATTACTCTATGTTGAATTGAAATTGAATTGTTTATTGTAAAAAATTTTAGCAACGGAATTCGCAAGATGATAATAAGTTTTGAAATTATTTGTTATTAGTTGTAATAACTATCGATACGGATTAAAATGAACAAAAATCGAAGAACTAGTGAAAGGGAATTGTTTTTAGCATCATGTACAATGTATGTGTGATGAAATCGATGCGTTTTGATAATTTTCATTGGTGGCATGTAATGTTCAACCAACTTTTATGGTCTTGTGTATTAAACAGCAGGTAAGCCGTAGTGATGATTAATGACGACTTTTCTTCATACCCTAGAACGGCATTGGGTACAACAGAAATGAGAGTTTACAAAAAAAATTAAATTTTTACTTGGATGTTTTGTTGTTGATAGTTGTTTGCTTTGTTGTTGATAGTTTTTTGTTTTGGGTGTTGAAAGATGTTTAATTGGATGAGAACTTATGAATGAAATAATGTAGGGCGTCCACGTATTCTGAATTGGCTCCCAAACTTTGAGGAGGCCTTTCTCCATATTTTTGTACTGGAGGGTACTAAAATAATTAAGCCAGGCCGCATAATTTTGATCATACAATCTACCCTTGAAGTATTGCCAGTGATAAAAATTTCACCCTGTATATAGGAGCTGACTAAGAGAGTGAAGGTTACATGGTTTAATGGTGCGTTTAGCAACCTGATTTCATAATACTGTATGAATACAATAATTAATCACAATCCCCAGCAATGAAGACCGATGACGAAATCAAGCAATATTGTGTGATCAGATTTATCTAAATAATTACGAATAAGAAATTTAATTAGTTACTTCCAAAAAATTTGCCACCTTTAGGTGTATCCAATCCAAATTAATCGAATTATCCGATCTGCTTCCTTAATATGAGAGAAAGATTCAAATTGCTAGGTATTGTCTTAAGTCTTAACAAACATAAACGTAACTTCATAATAAGTTTTAATAATGAATAAAAATATGGCTATTATATTTTTATTATTATAGTTTTTTTAGTCAAAAATTAGATATTATACGTCCTTATGATTTATCATACATAACCACCTTTTTAGACTTAAACATAATATAATAATAAGTTTACAAAACTAATACAGTACTAACACGTAGCTTCTAGTTGTCCAACTAAAACTATATTACTTTTCCCACATATGCCAGTATTCAGAGCAAAACCACATTATAGGAATTCACTTACACACTTGTACAGTGAAATATTGCATCTCTATTGTAGCATTGGCTAAGTGAATTGTACACACAAAGTGAAAGAGCTGCATTGCCTATTCGATACTAGTTAGGGGTGCTACTTGTATGGTTTTGGAAAAAGAATAAGCGATTTTTTTATGAAAGTAACTACTGTAATATCGTTATGAATAGTAGTACTTTATTAGGAGTGTAATGGATAGTACTTAAAGGAAAATGATTAAAATTATCGATCGATAAATATCTACTGTATTTAAATTATTAAATGTGTATTGAGTAACCAAAGACCCTCGTAAAATTTGGCAGGTGGAGACTAAACCTTAAACAAAGTTTTTAAATTTGCATCTTGATTTACTCAACTGTTAAAACTACTACACTTCTAGACAATAACCTTTCAATAACACGCTTGAGTCGTATTCACATAACAAATAAGTATATAAAATTCCCTACCAAACTACCATTTATACATTTTATTTAAACTGGCAACCCTGAAGCAGCTTCTCGAAACGTCTTAACCGTTGGCCTGCGACCAAATCGGCATATGCCCTTGGCAGCCTAGCAGAAGCAGGCCCCAGACCATTAAAGACCACTCTACAACCCTAATATCTACATGATAACTCTATCTTGAAACTTTGGCGCTGCGAACGAGCTTCTTACTAAACTAGATCACATTCTGATTTTATAGATACATATTTTCACGCCTACTAACCTAACAGAATTCTAAGATATCATTGATGGTCTCATTGAAGGACCCTGACTAGTCTTTTAGTTTAATTAGCCTTCTCATGTTCTTCTGTACACTCTGCGTAAGAGCAAATGTTTATTTATATAGTATAATAATATATATGTAACGTAAGGAACAAAATAATAAGCATGGAAAACGTGGGAGATCTTTACGTGCCGATCAATAGTATCTATCATCTTGGTCTCATTTCGGGAAGTAACGATATGAATAATGTGTAGAAAACTATACGTACTAGTTCGAAACGTTAATAAAATGCTTAATACCTTTTTTCCCAGCATGTCGTAGGCAGCGACTAGGATACAGGTCAATAGAATCTATTGTGCGATGGTCTAGCAACCAGTCACCAATGCTCCATTATGACACAACCCCAATATCACGCTATGAAAGTGACATAGTAGTATCTCGGAGGCTCTGTCCACCCCAAAAGGGATTAAATAACGTGAATGTTGAATGTATGTATGTCGTAGGAGGTATTCTAATATTTAACAGCTTTCTGCTAATAGGTTGCCATGTTGTTACTATGGCCTTAAGCCTCGCGTAAAGGGAAACCTTGCCCTTCCCGTGTTTATGTAGGGTTACGTTTTAATTACATGGCAACACAGTTCACAACATTCCTGCTCTGCTTAGCCCTTTCATATACATTTACGTCCTTTAATCCTTTTGGTGTGGATAGAACCTTGGTGATACAATAATATCTCCTAGAATCTAGGACCTAGATCCTTTATTAGCATGAACATTGGTGTTGTGATGTCCTATAGAACATTTGTGACAGGTCGCTAGCCTATCTCCCAACAGATTGACTTTACCTCTAGTCCCTTAGTCGCTTTTTACGACGTGCCGAGAAGAACGGTAGCTAGTTAACATTTATAACGTCACAAACTATCACGGAAGACGGATACTTGTATAGATAGCAATTAATTTCCTTTATTTTTTTTTACAATTTCATCTAAGACAAGATTTTGATTTTGTAGTAGACAGGGACTCTAAAGACATGTCAAAATATGATATTTTTTAACATACCTACATACATTAAAACCAGTCCTGTTTTAAGGTAAATGAAGCATATGTAAACACAAAGCCTATACGCCTATACTATCTACGGAGTTTGACTCATATATCACGTTTCACCAGAGAGGCAAAAATTTACAACATTACAGGTAATGAGATCATCGCCATACACAGGTACTTAAAGTTTATTATATTATCTGTGATGCTCTTATTACGTATACATTCATCACTTATATTATATTATTTATGTATAAGTACGATCACATAACTAGAAGCACGATGTTTTTCCTCACTATAACAACTAGGCTATTCAATACTATTTGTTCAAAGGATTTTCCACAAAAGATTCCATTAATCCATCAGATAGGAACAATCACGAAAGTGTCATTTATAGCGAGCGGTTAATTTCTCTAAAACGTTCCTTTCGGGCGATAGTTCAATTCATTAGACGAAAAAACGCGATTGAAGATGAAAATGAATTGAATTAGTACGGGAATGTTGCGTGACTGCCTAATGCTACTTTTATTAGGTCATTAAAGGTTATCTAGTTCGGGTCTTATCTAGCTTCGTGAAAGGCTTTTACTCGGTTCGCCATCCAGCTTTTAATTGTTCAAATCCAGGCACGTGAAAAGGTTATTGCGTTTTTTTATTACTAGATTATTGTTATTCAGAAATGGTTGCTCACTTTTAGCTGTGACATAAGTTTGCTATTTTCGTATGATATACCATTCCATCGACACAATCTTTTAATTACGTTTACCATATAAGTTTAAAATGAATTATTGTGAGCGACAATACATATGTTACTAATATGTGAGTGGCCTTTGATTGATTTGAATAAACAATACTTCCCTTTTCATTCTAATAATAATATATAAAATCAGAACGTAGAGACCTTATACACTATTTATTATATTCGTCATGACAAAATATTATTATAATAGGTATATCCTAAACATGAAGGCAGTTATATTATATTTAAATTTAGCTCCGAATAGTTCTAGTACTAGAAACTAGTCATTTCAAAAATTTAAGAATATCAAAAATATATAATACAAGAGAATATTACACCATCTTTACAATAAAAGCATACAACATACGTTTATTTATTTTGTCCTTCGATAGGAATGGCTAACAGTAGCAGTGACATTATCAACTAAGCGATTTCAAAATAATTATAACAACTTACTTCCATTTTTCAGCCATTCAAACACTTTATTCACTAAAGCACTAATCACTTACAACCATCCACTTAGTAACACTACTATATGTTTGTAAACAACCACAAATTTCTTACAAAACAACGTTTATAAACATAATATGCTTTAGAAGCTACACTGAACACTACAACTATGCAATAATTATTATCATTATTATGACTAGTACGGACTAAGATCAAGAAACGTGGATGTTATCAGCTCTTATCACTGATAAGCCATTCGGTTACAGATTGTTACCAATTTAGTCAATGTGTGACCGGTTTTGGTCAAATAGGTGACATCTCTGAATATTATAAATAATATTCAGGACAGTTTTACACCAACTGAACTAGCCCCCTGGTGAGTTCATTAAAGACTTGTGTTAAGGGTACTAGTCAATGTATATTTAAGAAATAATCGAATAATAATAAACGACGTACCATGGAGGTCGTCAACACGTTTAATTTGTGAAGCTATGTTAATTTATGTATTTAATAATAATTAAGTACATTTTTAAACAAAAACAAATACGATGTACGGGATTGTCAGAGTTTTGGAACCACATCTCCCAAATTGCAGAGAGAGTAATTCTATGGTTCAATGTGACAGGTGGTTAGCCATTTCGCCATTTGCAAGCACTGACTATCACCTGTTTGGGGAACAGGTAGGTTTCCTCACCATGTTGTCCCCACCGTAGTATTCGTTGATTTTGCTATTGTAATTTTTTCGCAACCTTTTAAAATTATGAGTACATTTTAATTATGAGTAATTTTAATTATGAGTAATTTAATTATGACAATAATAATGCATGAAAGCAACATACGAAAAGTGCCTCATATTAAACTTAAATTGATATAAGTACCTGCCTTTCTTAATAGATCAGATTTTGTAAAGACTATATTTCATTTACAATAACTGAAATATACGACTATCTATATTAAATGTAACGAAGGAATTTTCTCTGCACCCTTCAAGGGTAATGAGATGTGTATTTACGTAAATATCTACATTTATTACGATCAGCACTGTACTAGAATTTTGAAAAACGATGACGTCATTAATTGCAAACTAAGTGGTTTTAGCTCAATTTTCAATTACTGTGACATTGAGATGCTAAGAGTTGCTATATTGATTTTGTTTTCGTTCGTAAATATGTTTTTGTATTGTAGCATCTTCAATTATAACAAAGTGAAAAGATTTTGTACGAAAAGTAAACAGCTAAGTTGTGTGTAGTTGTTTTAATACACTACAAAAAAAAGTATAGGGTGGACCGCTAGTATTCTATACGAGAACTAAGATTTGTTTATTTTCATCCTACTGTATGTCGTAGGATAAGTATTTGGAAGCATACCAACTGGCAAACAACATGCTACGATTTATGTTCCTTAAATGTCATCCTGGGTAACAGTCATACTGTTAAGTGATTTCTATAATAAAACCTATTTCACTTTTATGTATTGAATGAAAACGAAAAGTCCTTTAATTATAATAATCGTGTAATTTGCTATCATTTCAACTTCGCAACGTCACATAGATAACTATTCATAATTAATACCATCAGCTATCCGCCTAAATAGCAATGCATTTACAATAGAACATAAATGTTTATCCATTGAACATACCCATCAAAGGATAGGATCGTTATTATTTAATTATGCTTATTATAGAGAAATTAGGATTGAATCCATTGCGGTGTACGTTGGCACCTATTCCACTAATTGCTTCGTAAATGCTGACGTGGAAACGCTGATCGCTGTGGATGGAATTAATCAAGTGACTGGCCGTTCCCTTCAGGGCAGCCTGTATCGAGTTACGCCCCATCAATCACACCTTATCAGCGTTTTATTAACAAAATACTTTTCTAATTTTATGTCCAGATATTATACATCACCATCTAAACTAATTACAGCTTTCTAACAATAAATAACATATAAATGACATGAATGAAATTTGTTAAAAAATTACCAAGAAATACAGTGATTGTTAAATTCCGAGAAGCAAACCTCAAAATTACGGTTGATTTATGCTCTTTCACATCAGAACAATAACAACTTTCGCAATCAGACCGCAATAATTAAAGCAACATTTAAAACTTGATAAAGTAAGATGTTTCACTTACCATTCGTGAGGCGTCGGCGTCCTCCGTCGCGCCTGCAGGCAGCACGGGGGCTCATGGTGGTCGCACGGCAGCTGCAGCGGAGGGGTGCACGCCACGCGGCCCCTGCCCACGAACTCCACGTAGCGCACGTTGGGTGGCGGAGAGGCCGACTCTTCGTGGCAGGCCACGGCGCAGCACTTGCGGGGCGCCGGCGGCCTGCACGCCAGGGTGCAGTACACCGGGGGCGGAGGCCGCAGCGGCGTCGTCGGCGGCCGCGGCACATACCGCTCGACCGGGACGTGCGCCGCGGGAGGCACGTAGCAGGGGCGGCGGGCACGCTCCGCATCTGGGGGCCGCCTCAGCCGCCGCGGCGAGGGGCACGGCCGGTCGGGCAGCGGTGCGGGCGGCGGCGGACTCAGCCGCTCGGGTGGAGGCGCCACGCTGAAGGCGCCGGCGGCCGGGAACCTTTCGCAGGGCGAGCGCAGGTACTCCTCGCCCATGGCGGGCCCAGCGCCGCCACCCGCCCTGGCTCACATGCCGCGGGACGCTCAGGGCGCGCCGCGGGGCGCTCCGACACACTCACTAGGCATTCACTTCGCGAACTGCATGGCGCCGCGCGATCGATACCGGCCACGTATCGCTCAGGGAGCCCCGGCTGCGGGCGCTCCCTCACTAGGCATGGCACTCGGCCCGCGAACACCTATCCTGACTAATCCTGGCGGTTCACAAACACGACGACAAGCAAGATGGCCGCTCCGGACATGGCCACGAACCAACTCGCGAAACTGAGGCACAGCAGCGCAGTGCGGGCACACTGATTGTCACGGATCACGATTCACTTAGGGACGAGGCAGATTGAGCACCGAGAGGGCAGGGGCTGGCCGCTGGGGGCGCGTTGTTTTGGTCCGCGGCGAAGGGTCCGTGGCGACGAGGCTTCGGGCGCGGAGTGCGGCAGGGCGGGCGGCCATGCGCGCGCCTACGTCACCCCGCGTGCGCAGGGCGGCGCCGCACCTCCGCCGCTCGCCGCACACTTCACGCCCTAGCAGAACGCAAACAGCGAGGTGACCTCCAAAACAGGATAAATCCTCCTTTCATCTCAACAGGAACGTCAACAAAACGTGATCCAAATTTCTCACCTTTATGTCTGTAAAGACATGTCAGTCTATATAACCTACTATGTGGAATCCTAATACGTAACGGATACATGCTTTAGTAACGAATAAATGGTAATTCATTATTATTCCAATTTTCTATTCTTCCAACTGACGAGTATTAAACATTAACAATCGTCGTGACTTCAGACGACGATACCAATTCACGACTATGGATTTCAGGGTAGCCAGAGGTTTCAATTATTAATCTTTAGTGTCATTGAAAGTCTTGAGACATTTTAACAGGCAATCGTTACCCATCGTGACAGGTGGTAAATTTTGTTTTCTAAGAATTGAAGCTTGTTCAAGGTTAAAAGCGTATTAATTATTAACATAGAATCGTAGTAATTGAAATTCAACTGAAATGAATCAGCATTTAATATTCGTAATAGCAATAAAGTAAATTTTGCAGTGTGCTGATCTGGGACTTAATGAAAAATGTTACTGACTTTTTTTCGGCAATACTGACATGATAATGATATAGGATTTACTGACTTACATAATTTCAGTATTTATTTCGTTCTCGTCCCCGACAACAGGGAAAATATGACAAAAGTATTTCCGGAACTTTTTTAACCTTACCTTACCTTGTACCTTAATAGACTGCCTATCCTGTGGGAAGTAAGAGACGTGCATATATCCTACCATACAATTCTACAGAATGGAATAAAGGTGCTTTAGACCCCAAAAACATTCACGTCCTTTAATCCCCTTTCGGGGTGAACAGAACCTCGGAAATATAGATCCTCCCAGGTCACTTTTAAGTATAAATATTGAGGTTGTGATGTTATAATGGAAAATTGTTGCTATCATATACTAAATATACATATTCATACTCATCTTTAAATGCCTGTCTCACATATCCTCGGAAACTGTCTTTTTTCTGTGGTTATTTATAACATTAATATTGGAATTTTGTTGCTATACATCAAAATTGTATTCCGAAATATTATTTATATGAATTGCGGCATAGATTTGTAATCAGTTACCCTTACTCCCTTTATTCAATATACCAGGACGAAAGACAGCTAGTTAGTATTTAAATCAATTCCTAAACTCAATCAAAATCATTCAATATTTCGCCTTTGCACTTCTTGACATTGACAGCTTTAATGACAACCTAAAAATGGCGGAAATTAATTTTCCACTTTCTAATTCTTTTTCCTATGAGAACTGGGACAACGCGTGCTCTTCAGCCAGATTAACCCGTGAAATGGAAAAGCTGTTCATTATCAGAGGTCGCGTCCCTTGCTAGTCTGGGACGGGAGAAAGCTGACTAGCTGCCTTTCTAACTAGCAGGAAGTAAGGGACTATGGGGTCAATGGAATGTATTAAAGATAGATATTAGGAAAGTATTGTACCTATTGCTAATATTCTTTAAAAATGACATACTTCGCCAACAATATTGTTAGTTTATCAATGACATAACATCGTAAGTTATGCTAAAGGTGATAAAGGAAATGTTATGTGTCTCATAGGTTGTGTCCACTCGGAAAGGGAACCAAATATCTATAGATTTATGACCTTTGTGGTGATATATTAGTAAAACGAGTTATATTAGTTTTGACCTCTTTGACGCGAACGTTTACAACTACCTGAAAGATAATCGAGGCGTCCTGGGTTCGATTCCCGGTGGAGGCAGAGATAATAAAAACACTTTTGTTCTGTTTTCCAGTCTAGTCGTTGATTATATATACTTTGTAATTATATATCTATAATAACCATTTACTTCTTTAAAATTTGTTGAATAGACCCTTAACACATGTCTTAAATGAACTTACCAAGGGCTTAGTTCAATTGGTAATAGTGTTCCAAGTATTATAATCATATGTATGTAAA
Organism: Leucoptera coffeella; assembly: GCA_030578115.1. Taxonomy (NCBI): domain Eukaryota; kingdom Metazoa; phylum Arthropoda; class Insecta; order Lepidoptera; family Lyonetiidae; genus Leucoptera; species Leucoptera coffeella. The sequence goes on from JAMBLF010000205.1 coordinate 311,518, forward strand.
AGCCATAAATCGAAGTGCATAATAACCATTAGTGCAACTTTCCCATTAAGGCATTTACGCCGATTTCGCGCAAGTCAGAAGTTAGCTCACTATTAGGTGAAAGACAAAGAGTGAGTCAGTATTAGAACTCTATACTGGTGGTGAAACTTCAACTAGTGAACCCAACTTCGGCCCGATAACTTGGCTTACAAACCATTTTGTTAGCGCGGATTCTGAATACGCAAGTACTGTGAGAATTATTGCTGATATCTTGATACTTTCATATTGTATACAGAACTTATTTTCGAACAGGTAAAAGGTTATGCTATCACCCAATAAAGGCAATTGCCGTCAGTCTTTTTGTGTCATGCTGCGAAACGGTGTAAAGAAATAGTCCAGATGGTAAACATTGATAAAGCTGATACGACATGAAAATGTAAATTAGTATATATGCGAAAATTAATGCATATACGGATTGTTAGTTATTATGTTTTATCCATCGATTATTTATGAACTTTGGACATGATTACGTGTACCTAACCTAACGGACGCTTCACATCATGTGTGTACACACTCTCTTTTTATTGCTGTGGTCAGTCAGTGGTGTGGTGTGGGTGGTAAGTCAGAGGCTTGAGTGCCCATCACCGAGATTTCGAAGGTATGTTAGGTATGAGTAAAGGTACTTACCCCTGGGGATAGGCAGGTTTTCTCATGATGTTTTCTCTCACCGTTAAGCTTTAATTTAATTATGGTTTAGGCATAGAATTATAATAAAATCTACCTTCGTTCCCAAAATATCGTAAAATGTGTGGGAATCATTTGTATTCAATTTGTATGGGTGAAACATATGAACAATAAGTTAAAAACTACAACGTCTCACCCCGATTCATACATAATTTCTTTATAATTATAATTATTGTGTTGAGAATAAATACTTACTTGCAATGAAGTTGCCTACTACATAGTAATAGTTATTCCCTAATACAAAGAGTTTAAAATTAAAATGTGATCATACAGACTTTTTAATAGGATAAATAAAAGAAGCAAAAAAGATTTGTGAGAATCGTTCTAGGTGGCGATCGATAGTCTCTGCTTATCTCGTTAGGGACGTAGCGTGCATATATGAATGTATGTAAATGAAAAGAAAAAAATATGAACTTTCACTTTATTACGGCTTATTACAAACTTTCCTTAATTACTAGAGGTAACTAAATAAATAATAAATTATATTGAATATTAAATCTTACACCATAATTAAAATTATACAGTATGCCACTGGTTACTAAACAATAGGTAGAATTGGAACTGGATTACTTATGTTCTTAATAACCTGGATGATTATAATTACTATGGCCGTAGGCATAAGTTTGCACCGGCTTAGCGTATGAGTACGGTTGCTGATACTGGGGCTGGTAATGAGTCTTCTCAACCACTTGTTCCTGCGAACAATCCTCCCACAACCACCATATAGTCACCAGAACTTCCACATTGATCAGTAGCAAAGCTATCACTGGTATGGCCAACTTGCTAACCAAGGTTTTCAACCCCCCTTTAAAGAGGAGCAAGGGTTTCAGTATTCCATTTATTAGTACGTCTTTCAAACCTTTGAGCTCGAGGCCTCCAGATCCACCGAGTAAAGCCAGCCCTAGGGATATAAGGCTACTTACTTTACCAGCCATTCTGGACGTAATTAACTTGGGAAGATCTGATCTGGCATCTACTGACTCCACAACACCGTTATCTTGATGGGAAACCGCTGGCTGCATGTACGAAGCGGAAGATTGAACTGTTGGTGTATACCCTTGTTGGTAAATGGGTTTTGAAGCATATCCATAAGCACTGTGATAAGGGGTACCGTAAGCGTAATGATGAGATGCTGCTCTCGAATGGTCTTCAGTCCTGTGTTCCTCTTCATCAACCCCCAAAGCCCTCAACAATTCGTGGACGTTTATCGAACTATTGTCATGGACTGGGGTCAAAGTACTGTGACTCGATTCCATTGTTTCATGCACAGGTGGCACTGGTTTACTCTCATGGTGTATTGGTATGTTTCTATGAGTATTCTGGGGTGGCTCGCTTGGACTAAACTGGCTGCTAGGCTGTGAAACGGGACTCGACATCGGCACAAATACAGGGATGTTCTCGTTGGAAACTGGTCTGAGTTCGAAAGGTGGGAAGTACATCACTGGATCTCCGGCACTGACAAAGCTTTGCCATAAGAGAAACAAAGTCGATACGATTACGAGCGACATGGTTACACTCGAAGATGCCTCTCAATAATGCACATTTTTACAATCGAAAATAACATAAATTATTAAATGACTTGACTAAGCACTTTCATAACTATGTCAAATATACATGATTAATTTTCTGCTAACTTTGTATTAACTTATGTCAACACCTGAGGTGCATTCTATGTCCATACATTTAGAAACTTCCTCGCTTGCAAAAATATTGAGAACAATCTTGGTTAACATGTTGTCGTCTTCGGCGTTGTCCATGAGCGAAAACGTCGCGGCGGTGCCCAAATTGCTGCCCCAACCATCTCTTAGGGATTTCTGTAAAATGCACGCCATTCTTAGAGAACAATCTTCCAAAGTCCGAGCGGACTTATGATGCTTCTTCCTCTTCTTAAAGAACTTTAACATCTTCGATATCGTAGGCCAGAGCAACACGGCTTTCAGTCCTAGTTTCCCGAAAAGCAGTGCCGTGGCCGGGATGAGCATCATTTTGGCTGCTATCACCTTTAAGAACACTATTGCGGCTGCTGCTAACATTATTTTCGACGCACTTCCAAGTATGCTTGCAAAGGACCCCAGGCCGTCTGTCTTAGGGCAGGCCACGTGATATTCTTGAGGTGGATCACCATAGTTTTTGCGGAATACGTCAGGGTACATGTAGCTTGAGGCTGGCTGCAGGAGATCTGCCAGTGAGGAGGGTCTCTGTTGAATTCCGGGAGCGGCTGTACTCAGTGCGTTTTCTTGTGCGTAGGCTTTGCAGAGAAAACAAAAGATCAACACCGTCGCAAACATTTCGATAAACTGTTCCGCTCGGAAAAGTTTGTTACCTTTAAAACCTCTTCCGTGAAATTTTGATTGCAAGCTTCAATATGCACGCATTAAGTTCATTATAGCATGGTCTATTTGGCTTACGGTACAAATTGCTATATTTATTAATCAAGTACGGAAATTGAATGAGCTACTTTGTCGTTTCAAAGATAGACATGCGAATCTCTGACTACCCCGCAAGGAATGTTGACCGAGAAGAGTATGCATGTATAAAACTATAAGTATAATAGGGTTATTTCCTGAAAATTTTGCCATAGAAAATACTCGTATTTAAATGATATTGATACAAGTAGTATATAAATATTGATTATGGTAGGTACAATTTCCAATATCTAACTCATATTGTTATTTGTACAAATATAACGCAAGACGCCTACTTATTTCCAGGAACTAAATAATCATACAAAATCATTTAATTCCTACTTTCTTTATATTTATATACATATATACGTACACATCACGCCCACCTCCCTATCGAGCGGGTTAGCAGATATCACGTATCCTCATTTTTCTCGCTCCTGGCAAACCACTCACTTCATTGACATGCAACTCATTCACACTCGGCGGCGGTTATAGGTTCTTCTAACATCACCCGCTTTTCAGTATGTCGTCTATTTTATCATTATACATATACATTCACGTCCTTTAACCCCTTTCAGGGTGGACAGAATGCATGTAGATTGGGTTTATGATGTCACAGGGAACATTGGTGACAGGTTGCGAGCATATCACCCAATAGATTCCATACACCCCTAGTGCCTTAGTGGCCTCCTCCGACATGCCCGAAAGAACGGCAACTAGTAAAATTTTACATCCCAGACAAGCGCAGGACATCAAAAGTCTTATTAGATATATCCCTAAGTAACCTTCCACCTCACAGAAGTATATTTTACCTTTTATCTATCCAATATGATTCACGCATTTCTAAATAATTTTATCCGAATTAATGGTAATTATTATTTACTTACTAGTTATTATAATGTTACATGCACACGAAATACAACCTACAAATTTCACAGATATTTTAAAGCAAAACAAGAAATTTTCACCTGACAGATACAAATGGCACACACTTGACAGGATCAAATATAGAGATCGCGCCACATAAATTGGCAGTTGGAGGCGTCGCCACAGTCACAATTCAGTGTTACCAGTAAACACGCCAAAACTAGCACTCACTGTGCCATACGGCTCGATACATTATAGGTTTCATTTGTAACGGTCTTTGATTGCAGAGCTATAAACTCAAATAAAACAAATTAATATATCAAAGTCAAAATATGTTTATTAAACTATTTCAAACATGATTAATAATTAACGGGACTTATCCTTCTTATTATATATTACATATATTATGTGTTCCTTCACTCTGTCCGCAATAGACCGTTTAGTCTGTCCGACGTAGGATTTCCCACAGCTGCAATCAATCTTATACACACCCTTATATCTTATATCCTGAGTATAAATCGCGAATCTCTTAAAACTATTATTTCAAACATGGCACTGAGTCTTTACATATTTTTTACCGAGGTTAGATCAGCGGAGACCCTAGCTTGGAGAAGAACTAACAAGAAACTCCGGAAATCAATTTATTATAATCACCCTTAAATTTAGTTCCAAGTTTGCCTACTGCCAATTTATGTGGCGCGATCTCTAAGTATTTAAAAATATATATATATATATATATATATATATATATATATATATATATATATATATATATATATAGGTATAGACACAGACACAGTATAGACATAGACACAATATCTATTCCCCACATTGTTACATAATCCTGACGAAAACGCACACACACGAAATTTTATGCATATATATATATATATATATATATATATATATAGGTATAGACACAGACACAGTATAGACATAGACACAATATCTATTCCCCACATTGTTACATAATCCTGACGAAAACGCACACACACGAAATTTTATGCATACGGTGACATTGTTAACCACATGTCACTTTAGACAATGATTATCACGTAAAAAGTAGGTTATGAGCAGCCAAAAACCATAATTTCTAGGTTATGGTGGACATTCAACACCTAAACACCCTGTAAGCGATTCACGGTCGTAAATATGTGTATGTGTACTTTTTCCTCTCTTCAAATATTAGATAATTGCAGAGATGGACACCCGAGCTACTGACAACCCCGGAAGGGTAATGGTAATGAACGTTTTTTTTGTCTTTATATCATATAGAAAATTATATTCTGAATTAGAATTGTATTGTTATAAATAAAAATATTTGAGTAATCATAAAATTTAAAATGCTTTATGCAATATCTAATAATTTATAGGTAGCTTACCTAAATGTTTTATTATATGAATACTGACTCATCAACATGTGAGTTCTAGGTGGCCATAGAATTACTACCTTCGCCATTGCGGAGATGGACACCTGAACCTCTGACTGACTCGCAAGGGTTAATGGTCGTTAAAAGCATTTATTTTGTATTATCCATACATACATACATACACATCACGTCTGATTCCCTGTAGAGGAGTGGCAGAAATTACGGATCCCCATTTGTCCCGACCCTGACAGACCACTTCCGCTTCATTGACACTCATACATCTTCTCATACACATTCGCCGGTTATATATCCATACATCTTTTGAATAAGTTGGCCAAAGTACTAAACTAACACTGATGCCATGGTATTTGCACGCCTTGTTATTCCGTCGCCATGCTAACGCTGCCAGCCGTTGCATCCGAAGAATAACGAAGTCCCAATGACTTCTTTTCCATATTATCCCAAAACGAACATATTTATCCAGTTTGGCATCACAATTGGCTAAATATACTATCGAAATACTCTTTCTTGATAAACCATACACGACTGCGTGAAATTGATTTATAAAATAAATTATTTTATCTTGATTTTAGTGTAATGAATTTAATATATCTGGCAACACTTTTGTCCCCGGTTGTCGTCGTTTGCACGTTAAAATTTTCAATAGGGATGTCGATTCACGGGAAAAAAAATCGATTCTCGGATCGATCTGAATAGAGGTCCCTTGAATCGATCCCCGATTTAATCGGGCCCAAAAGAATCGATTCTCGATTAATCGATCGAAAAATCACTTTTTTTTTATAAATAACATAAGTAACTTAGAAGGAGGATACATATCTGCATGTTTATGTTAAAAAGTGTCTTTTTCAAAACATCATGAGTTCAATCATCATTATATCAGCTTGTGGACATTTAATCAAGTCTATTTTTTTTATTTTGACGTACTGCTGGTATCCACAAATATAACAACAAAGTAATCACAGACGGTTACGGTTCTCTCTCTCCAAAACAATTTTTTTTTAGAAAAAAACTTTCTCTGTGGCGATAGGTAGAGATCGCGCCACATAAGTTGGCAGACGGCAAACTTGGAACAAAATTTGACGTTTCCGCCATTAGTTATAGTGTTTTTAATTTATACTTAGATCATAAGATAACATTTAAAGAGAGCTTGTGATAGGGCCTATTTTAAATAAACATATTTTGACTTTTGACTTTGATATATTAATTTGTTTTATTTGAGTTTATAGCTCTGCAACCAAAGACCGTTACAAATGAAACCTATAATGTATCGAGCCGTATGGCACAGTGAGTACTAGTTTTGGCGTGTTTATTGGTAACACTGAATTACGCGACTGTTGTGACTCCTGCATCTGCCACCTTATGTGGCACGATCTCTAGTGTTGCCAGCGAGTGAATTTATTTGGGAACTTTGTTAATTTTTCTTTGTTTACGGTAAATCTAAATCCAAATGTTTACGTTACTTATTCGATTCGATTTTGGGGGTCTTTGAATCGATCTGCCGGATCGATTCAAGGTCTTGGATCGATCAAAATAATCGTTTTTTTCAGGGGCAAGAATCGATTATCCGATTAATCGATTTTTTATCGACATCCCTAATTTTCAACAATTTCAAAAGTTTTTGGTACCTAAACTACAGAACAAAATGAAACCACAATATTTTAATATGTCTAAACCGAAAGAAGTTAAAACAGGGCAATATTCAAACAACCCACCTTGGTGTTCAAGTAAGTTCAATAACATTTTGCAGATTTTGCGTTTAGAAGTCTTGTGGGATGTTTGATTCATCATTGTATCAAGACTATTTAAGTAACATTGAAGCTACGCCACGCCACTAGCGACGATTCTACAACATTTATGCTCCTGAAATACATATGCAGCAATACAATATAGTGATTTTCATATCTGTGTAACATGCGCTTTGACTCAAGCGTTTGATCACCGCCATAAGGTGAATGATGATGCGTTCATATACTGAGACCCTTTATATGTACGAAAATCTCCATGCTTACATTGTATAAATTTCCAGACTGTGTTAGCATTGATTTGGATTTTGGATATAAACAATACCCTCTATAGCAAAGTCATTATAGGTGGACATATAATTAGAAACATTGAGCGCGCGATGCATTTTTCATACGAATCAATCTAATGTTTTACGAATTATAGCTTTATGTTTTTCATCTATATAGTACATACATCATTAGCTGTTATTCAGTTATTTTGTGCAATATCAAACAACATTTTACATAAATACACATAATCCAATCCTACATACTACAGTGGCGAAGTAAATAGAAACACAATGGAGCTCTTCATATTATTAGAAGGAAATTTAATAAAACTGATTATATAATGACTTCATTTTAACATTTTATATTTGGTTTGTAAGTCTCTGCTGTCAATTAAGGCTCTACAGTGAAATGGCACTGATCCTAAAATTTTTCCCCACATTTCATACATGTAATAACATTTTTAGAATTCTAAGTGGTGTAAGATGTTTCTAATTAAATATCCACCACTGATGTGTTTATATATAATATATATAGATAGATAGCTAGTTATTTTCTATTAATTATTCACCTTTCAGGAAAAGACTCTTCTGTTATTTTGCAACATAAAAAGAAAGAGTCTAAAAGTAATGGTCTGTGCTCCTGTATGGGTTTCATTATCACAATGGTTATTCTCATCGTTGTTTGTAAAGGTAACTCATATTTAATACCGAAAAGAAAAGCATGCATTTGAAGTTTTATGGATGAAAGTGAAGCAAGAGAGATTTGTCTGGATCATCCTAGGTGGAGTTTGATAGTCTGTCAATCCAGTTGGGGATATAGAGATCTATATATTCATGCATATATGTTTATGAAAAAGAAATAAGACAACATTTCATCATGTTGACTATAGTAAATCCTCCAAACTCCAGTAATAAGTCATTGAGTCATGAATGAATATTATATAATCATGGCAGATTGCTAGTGCATCAACCATACATATACAATCAGTACCTTTAAACCCCTTGTGGGTGGGAAACTTTGAGATATGGAATCTTTTTACTATTGAGGATCTCCTTGTCACTTTTAGAATTGTATTGGAGTTGTAATGGTATGCAATACTGACCCTTATTTTTTTAAGAAGGCAATGCATGCAGACAAATTATTGCAGATTGCTTTTGAAATTAATCATACATTTAAAATCAACTAACACAGAAAACACTACTTGAGGCTAAGAAGTGCTACTTCATATTTGATGCTGCAAAACCCACATTATTTAAAATCCTATTCTTCACATATTGTGCTGGGTTTCCTTGATCAGAAGCTGATTTATATGCATGCAATTTCAGGCTGGGTGATGAAGAAAGCTGGAAATAACATACCAACATTACAGGAAGTTCTGTCCAACCTACAACCAAATTCATCAGACCAAAGGTATGAGATGTAGGGATGTGAATCAAGGGAAAAGGGTTTATGAGGATTGAGACAAAAAGGTTTCCTATGATCTCTTCCTGCTCTGTAAGGAAATGGGCGAGATGTTTTTTATACATACTTATGTATTCATGACTGTATAATCCGTTGAGGTAGCCAGATGTTGGCCTTTTATTTATTGCATTGTAATTAATAAACTCTTTGGTGATCCTGGTCTTGGTCTTAACCTGATGTTATCCCACACTTAGAATATGGTGTTTTCTGCACTATTGAACTAATTTTCAGTGCAACCCCAATATGCTAGTGGCCTAAAAGCTATTATAGTCTCTACAAGGTTCTGTCCAACCCTAAGGAGATTAAATGTAGTGAATGTATGCATATATTACATCCAGATATTCAACTTCTATGCGTTTATTTACTATTATATTTGAAAGAAATGGTGTTTTAACTTTGCAATATTAATATAGTGAATTTTATGTTTCAGGAACTTGTATTATGATGAAAAAACAATGATGCCAAGTAAGTATCAATTGAAACATTATTCTTTATGCCACTTAATAGGTTTGCATAGCTCTGCTGAACACTAACCATAATGCTAGGAATAAATATAAAGATGACTATTAGATAATTTTCATTTAGCATCATGCCAGTATTAGTCATAAATTGAATGCTGTTGTCATAAAAGGTGACTAAGATACTATATAGTTCTTAGCGTCTTATGGAGGACGGACTAGCAACCAAAGTAATTTTAGAAGATCACCAAGGTACAGTATACACTGATAGGGATAAAGAGATATATTGACGACCTCCATAGCGCGATCGGTTAGCTACCTGAATGATAATCGTGAGGTCTCGGGTTCGATTCCCGGTGGAGGCAGAGTTAAGAACTACGCTTTTCTACTGCTTTCCAGTCTGGTCGTTGATTATATATTCTATATATATATATATAATATGTATATATTTATTAAATATATGTTGACAAGTACCCTTAACGCAAGTCTTAAATGTACTTACCAAGGGACTAGCTCAATTGGTGTAATGTCCAAATATTATTTTTAGATATGAATGCTTATATAAGTATTTTGTTTAGAAACTACTAGGTCAGTGTATTTGTAACTTAGTGCTGAGTTCTAATTATGAATTCTAATTATGATGTTTATATTAACTTTTCTATAGGACTTCTTTCAAGGATGTTGGTTAAAGGAGCAAAGGCCTCTGTATATGGAAACACACAGAACTGGCCTCAACGAGTTGCACTGTGGGGCATCATTCCATTTGGTTACAAAACTAAATCTCCCCAAACAATACTCTTGATGCAGCCATGGGATATTGGTAACTGCTGGCCATTCAAGTAAGTCAACATTTAACAATGTATTAAATGTAATTTGAAGTAGCTCAGTTGTTTGGGGCTTGAGTTTGTATCAGTACTGAGGTACATGATTTAAATCCCACTTGAGCATGTATCAATCGTAATGAAGGTTATTGAATTAATATTTACATTTTGGTTATAAAAATACTTTTACGAAATTCATGAAATATCTGGAAAACATCGTTAGGAAATATACCTGCTCCCCGATGTCACAATGAGTACTGACTCTGGTCAACACGTGGGATTGAGGTGGCCATAGAATATACCTTCGCAATTGCGAGGATGGAACCCCTGAAAGGGTCAATGGTTGTGAACTCGTTTGTCTAACTATAATCTTCATATAAATTAAAAGTTAAGGAAATTTGGCCATAATGGCTCTAAATGACTCTTAGTCTAGGTTAATTGAACTAACATAACTGGGGGTATAAAGTATCAATGTGAGGTGAAGATTGTTTGTTCTAGTCATATCAACAGACATCCTGCTATAATATACTTGTATAAATAAACATGTGCATGATCAATTGGGCTTTGAGCAAAGCATGTTACGTTTTCATGAATGTTAATGATAATATTCAATAAATATTATTTTTATACACATAAAAAAATCTGTTTTCAGAGGGTTTGAAGGCGAAGTATTAATTGAATTGCCCAGGGCGACGAATCTGTCTGGAGCAGTTATACAGCATGCACATCCAGACATAGCTGAGAGTGCCCCCAAAGAATTTGAATTTTACGTAAGTCTGCCCCATATTTCTTTGACTATAGCTTAATGTGTGCCCTGTCCGTAGTACTGACACACATCGTTTATAGGTATTTATGCCTATACAACAACCGTTAAGCTTTCTGTACAAACGGCTTTTCCAAAGTCAAATTGTCAAAATATATATATTTTGTTTATTTCAGGGTATCCTTGAAAATAATACGCAAATTTTGGCTGCTAAAGGAATATTCACCCCAAATCAAAAAAGTAAATATTTTTCTTTCATGCCAGAATTGCCACCAATGGTAAAAACAATTTTTCGAGTATTATCTAATAATGGAAATAAAAACTTCACTTGTCTGTATCGAGTATATCTTCTTAGGCGCCCTCAATTTGATTACTAATATTGTTTCGCTCTCTACTATTCACATATACTTATTACTTATTTTTATTTAAAAAAGGAAAGAACCCGATTATATTCCAATTCCTTAACTAATGGATAGGAAGTTTTTTTTGTAAGATTCTTGGTTTTTTTTGTTTGAGAATTACATGTATCTTAATAATTCAATATATTGTATAAGTTCTAATTTTATCTTTCATTTTCTCTTATAAGTATGCTATTTTTATAGACAGCATTCAGTTCAATATTATTTAAATGACATCAATGTCGTAAAAAGATAATATTAATATTTGTTTCTGGTCCTGATTTTATTACAGACACATCAATTAGACCAGATTTTATGATGCACCTAAAGTTCTTGATGTAATTTTTATAAAATAATTTAAATTTTACTACCATAACAGATCTTATTTCACCTGTTCTTTATTTATATCAATGGGTTTATTCTACTATGCGACTTCTGCTTGTTGCCAAATGAAACGCACTAATACTTTATAGACTGTTTATTGGTCAACTTAAAATTAAGCAGCATTCCAGTCTTGGGCCCCACCCCATGATGGAGTGGCAGTGGCTGCGGCTGGCACTGGCGCTGAACCCCAGTCATCTTGGACCTAGAAATACGACATCTCATTTACTGCTGAGAACCTAATACTGTCTAACAGGAACATAAAGATCAATGGAGCAGGGACTAAGCTACTGGGATAATGTGCTCTTATTGCAGATGAACTGATCTAGTCTAAGGTCTTGTCCACTGTGATCTATGTTCATATTTCAGGGTTGATAACTTACTATGATTTTATTGAACAATTGACAATAAAGAACAATAAGCTTGCACCTTAGTAATTAAATAAATTTTCTAATAATGATTCTATGAGCATCTTACCTGGGCAACCCAGTCCTCTTGAACGGCAGCTGCTCCAAAAGCAGGGGCTGCGGCAGCAGGTGCTGGCGCAGAGTCCTCAGCCCAAGAGGCTACAGGCTCCACAGGCTCTGCCCAATCTTCATGGACTGGAGCCGCAACCTCAGCCTTAGGAACCACAGCCTGAAATACACAATAATAAGGAATAAGTGTCGGATATAACATTGATTTATTACTTCTGTGATATTCAAGCTATTATTGTAAACAAACAATAACTAATATATAAACTTAGTATTTGTTAGATTTGCTATCGGTTTTTGAGTAATACAATCTTATATGAACTACCTACTAACTTTAATATGCACCAAAACAATAAAAACCATGTTACTATTCAAATCATGATATTTGAAAATAAAATGGACCAAAATAAAGATATTTCATACACTCAATATTATCATATTTAAATGTAAAATATCTACCTGTTCCTTGGCCTGTTGCTCTTCCTTCTCACTCTCTTCTGGGTCTCTGTAGAAGAAGAGGTCCACTACCACATCCCAGCGCTGGTCACGAGCCAGAGTACCACGCAGGCGCAACACCTCACGGGCCAACATCCACCACATCAGACCAATGGAATGGGACGACTAAAAACAAACAAAATATTTAGAAAGATATAATCAACATGAGTAACTTAGAGATGGGTTATTAATAAAACAAATGAATGGTTATGTGTTAAGAGTTGTAAATAATATCTGCGTTTTGTTCTAGGATGGTAAAAACTGACAAGGTTTTAAGGTCTTTGGATTATTTGGTTAATTTGAAATCTTTTTCCAATGCATTATTACATTGCAAACCTGGGATGAATATTTATTCTCATAATATATTCTTACGGTTACATGAAAACTAATTTTACCTTGGTATTGCATGGGATTGCAATGTCAACAAATCGCAGTGGAGAGTCAGTGTTGCAGAAAGCAATGACTGGAATGTTGACGTAAGATGCTTCAGTGATGGGCTGATGGTCTTGAGCTGGATCCAGCACAATAAGAAGGCGAGGCTCACGGAAAGCCGCTTGGATCTATAACAAAATATACATACTAGTTAATACTAATAAAGAAGTATAATATATAACTAAGGAATCTAGTGTTTGGTCAGAATTGTTATAGTATAATCACTTCTGCATAGCAGTCAGTGGTTCCTTAGATAAATTATCATCATAATCTGAATTAAGTAACAAATGTATGGAATTTGTAGGACAGCTTACTACTTAAAAATTATAGATAAAGCATATTAAATGTCAGAAATTTATGTGCCCATTATCCTTAAATTGTAAAGCATAGTAACAAACACAGCCTTTAACCAGATGCATACATCCGAACCTTCATACATTTTTATCCATATCGTCTGTGCGCATTCAAAAACCGATATGTGCTTTTTTACGTTTGTTTTCTTTTTACATCAATTTACTCGGTAAACCCTGATACGCGTCCCTGTGAAACCCGATTTGTGATGTTCCCAAAATTGCGCGCTTTAACAAAAAACGCTTTGTGATTTCATAAAAAAAAAATACAGTTTTTTGTGCCTCCTGAAAAGTTGTCTTTTATCACATATCGGATTTTGAATACGCACTGACGATATATAACATACAAAATAAATTGGTTTTACCTGATTGGTGAAAGCACCAGGAGTGAACCTTCCAGCAATAGGGGTGGCACCAGTGTGCGCCGCGAACTTGAGTACAGCACGCTGACCGAATGGACGCGAAGAGATAACGAAAATATCAGCCGGGTTCTCAATGGCAACAATAGCGCGAGCAGCCAACATTAACTTCTCCCATGTGCGACGCAAGTTGATAACGTGGGTACCATCGGAGCGGCATTTGTAGACGTATGTTTCCATCTGAAAAAGTAATACTGTTTAATAAATTTTGCCGGGGAATACATTGTTACGAGTGGAATATAATAATAATCAGTTGGGAGAATGAATCCTCAAAGATATTCAGAAATAAAATGGAACGGTTCTTAAGTCATCATCTGTGTAAACACTAGTTTTAACTTATGAAATTGTATATGAGAACTAACCTGAAAGTTCACATTTTCGGCACCAAGATGGGTGGTGGCTGCCAGCATCTTCGTGACATCTTCCTCTGAAAGAGCTAGCACATCGGATCCTCCCGACATCGTTGCGTTTATTTGAGTAACGACTAAACCTGGAAATACAAATATTTTAAAATTGTTGTTGAGGTTATGTTAACAAAGTTCCTCCTAAAACATAAATAATCAAAAATCTCACATAGTATTCATAGAATTTGAATAGTATTTTATAAATAAGCACTTCATATCCATATTGATTCAGAGATTTCTTAGATTTTAATAGATAAATCAAAAATACTTACGCGTATAATGCCACTTGGGAGCAAGTTGATCTGTGAAAGAAAGAGATAGATGACGGGCCGATATCAACACAACTGATTTTGGGGATACCATACACTTGTATTTTTTTCAGTTTCAGATCAACGAATCGATACTTTACTATATACGATACAGGATCATTCAAAACTTTAATTATCCATACCTCTGATCATAAGTGGAAGAGTTTGATCAAATAAGAGAAAAGCCTTGTAATAAATTTTTCAAATCATATATTCGCATCCGAAACTCTTTAGTTAAGTTAGAGGCTCGAACTTCTATCATAGATTTTTATGATATACCACTTTCAAATCCCACGACGTTTCAATAGGTAGTGAGCACTCGCCAAAATTGGTATTGTAATGCCAATGTTTAAAGCTGTTGATTACTTCTATTTTGCGTCATTAATTTTTGCTCCTCCTCGCAAAATGAGTGATTTTGTAATAATATTACATATCTGAGACACATTGCTACATAGAAGGTAATCCTGTGTAGGTCCTATCAATAGTTGCAGAAAGTAGGAAGTTAAATTTACTTCCCGCGACCACGGCCTATGCAACTGGGTCGAAACGGCAAAATAAAGGTAATCACAATATATCTTTATAAATTTATCGTGATTTGACCCGGTCTCACATAATTAATAAAATAAGAATAAATCGTGAGTGTTTAAAAATAAGTAGGGCGTTTACCTAAGACTCGACTTTGGCCAGGCAGTATTCAAAAGTCAGATTATTAAATCTGTTTACACAGCGGCTCATCTCATAGCCTTTATAAAGCAAAAATAGTCGGAGTTTCGGTCCTGCGACCAATCAATAGTTAACAGTTCTCCCTCGCTTCATGCACGCCCGAAATTAGTGTATTACCCAGGCTTGGATAAATGATTTTAAGGCACAAATCTGTCGCACCACGGGAAAAGAAGAATGCTACACCCGATGTGCTACGAATGCCTAACCCACCAAAACGAATGGAAATACTCTATATACTTATTCATTTATTTCCTAGTATTTAAGATGCTATTTTGAATATAATGTAACATTATATTTTTCTAAATAAATACAACTACTGTCAAACAGATGTTTATTGAAATGTAACATCCATTCTGAGTTATCTACTACTATGCTATAGTCTGGCTAACGAAAGTAGATACTGAAAAAGCGCGGCAAATTTAAAATATATTAGCATTGCAACCCTAAAATAAAAAGGAAAGGCGGAACAACTCACTTTGATACTTTGACATTTATTTTTATTTTACTAGTGGATGCTTCCAATTTCGTCCGTGTTATGACGTGATTAAAAGTAGATTATATAAGTTGTTATCTCTTTATTAACTCCATACCAAACATCACACGGATACGTCACTCCATTGTAGCGTATTAAAGGAACAAAAAGAACAAACAAAAAATAACTTAAACGAATATGTACTTACTTAATTAAAATAAAAAATATCAAGACATTTTGACCGTACTAACCTAACCATAAAGAACGCAAGTCAACCATAAAGAATCATCAACAACACGCCAACTTCGGCGTCAGAAATAGGAATGCCATACACTAATTCTGATTTTACCAAATTTTTCGGAAAACAGCCATAAATTATTTTCTTTAAAATAAAATTGCCAAGTTTTTCTCTACCTAATTAGTTAACATATAGTGAACCTAATTACTTAAGCTTTTTATTAGACCAACGTAAGGCTTACTGTAGCTCTTGTAATGGTCCAACACGTACATACGAGACTTATTTTCGATTAACACAATTTTAGCAGACGTACGAATTTTTATAACTCATTTTATAAAATGTTCAAAATGAGTTTGTTTTAAAAATGCCTTTTTGGAATTAATTGTACCTTAGTACTTTCTACTTAAAATACCTCAAATTGTAGGGTAAATATCCGATGGTAGGAACACTTTAGTGTTGTCATATAAAAAGTTTGCAAAATTATCCAGTATCTACTTTCGTTAGCCAGACTATAATAAACAACTATGTACAGCTTGGCAAAAAAGAGTAGAAAATCATGGGGGCGCCACTAAGTTTTTTCATAGCAACCCTTAAAGTGGACAACCTAGTCTTGGTACTTAGTACATAGAAGTATTATTTGTGTAACATTATGGGCATTCATGACCGTTTTTCATCCAAAAATGTGAATATGCGCTTTTTCCTGAACCTAGTCGTCATAATCATCATAATTCATAGGACTTAAAAGGGAGACAAAAAAAACACATTTCAGCTAAGGCATGTCCGACATTTTAATTTATATTATTTATATTTAGTGTCTAATGTATACTAAAAATACTAAAATAATTAAAAATACTCAAAAGTATCAACTTCATTAATGCGCGCCACAGTACTGAACAAAGATGTAAACATAACCCTCGTGTTCGAAGTTTATTGTATAATATTACACTTATCTCGTATGCAAGCAATTCACAATGGTTTATAGTTCATCAAGTAATGCATTTACCAACTATATACAACAAAATAAACGTTCAGATACCGGTCATTTGAGCAGTTCTTTGAGAAACATCGTCCACATCCGAAAGAATAGATTTGTCCTTTTTTCCGCCAGACATTTATTATAAACTTTGTAAATCACACTCCTGACATCACTTCGGATAGTCTTATTCATTTTAATTAACTTTCTACGTATTTAAATAACCGTTTTATATTAGAGTTTATTTGAAACAAATATTTGGAAATTTTACATCACTTTGTTTACATAATTATTTTTTGTTTTTTTTAAGGTTGCAAGATCACAAATAAAAGTTTACGTTTCTAGAGATCCCGCCATATAAATTGGCAGTTGGGGGCGTCGCCACAGTCGCGTAATTCAGTGTTACCAGTTAACACGCCAAAACTAGCACTCACTGTGCCATACGGCTCGATACATTATAGGTTTCATTTGTAACGGTCTTTGGTTGCAGAGCTATAAACTCAAATAAAACAAATTAATATATCAAAGTCAAAATATGTTTATTTAAAATAGGCCCTATCACAAGCTCTCTTTGAAAGTTATCTTATGATCTAAGTATAAATTAAAAAAACTATTTCAAACATGATTAATAATTAACGGGACTTATCCTTCTTATTATATATTACATATATTATGTGTTCCTTCACTCTGTCCGCAATAGACCGTTTAGTCTGTACGACGTAGGATTTCCCACAGCTGCAATCAATCTTATACACACCCTTATATCTTATATCATGAGTATAAATCGCGAATTTCTTAAAACTATTATTTCAAACATGGCACTGAGCATTGTCTTTACATATTTTTTACCGAGTTTAGATCAGCGGAGACCCTAGCTTGGAGAAGAACTACTCCGGAAATCAATTTATTATAATCACCCTTAACAAACATAAAAATTACAAAGAGTGGGCAAAAAACACAACGCTGGTAATACTAAATTTACCTTTCATACAAAATAACACAAAATGGCGGAAACGTCAAATTTAGTTCCAAGTTTGGCTACTGCCAATTTATGTGGCGGGATCTCTAGACGTTTTTGCCAAGCTGTATTTTCGAGTCCAATAATCTTCGTGATTTTATTGGCAACACAATCAAATACGCTAACAAAAGATTTTAATGACATCTAAGTTAATTCATATAAAAAATAATGCAAAAACTTTATATAAAAATCAATAGATGTCACTGTTTTATATGAATACATTTTGTATAGAGTTGCTCTGTGGTGTGATACGTTCTTGGCTTATAATTATTTTTTACGTATGTATTTGATCTGTGACTGGTGGTGGTTGGTATTTGCTCGCAAGCTGAAAACTAATTTTGAGGCCCATATTCAGTGAAATTTGTTTTTCTCGATTCGTGCATTTTATCTAAAACTAGCATTATGATAGTGTTATTGCCCTGACATCAAAGTTTATAGAAGTGTTGCATACTTTAGGAGTTATTTTTATATTCGGTGACATTTCGGTGAAGTGCCTAATTTGATAATGGAGGCTATAGCAAAACATGATTTCACTGCAACTGCAGATGATGAACTCAGTTTCAAAAAGAATCAAATATTAAAAGTAAGTGATATAACAATGTTTCGAATGTTAATGTGTCACCCGTGTTACGTACTTACCTATATTTGCTCACAATAACTTTGTTATTGCAGATTTTGAACATGGAGGATGATATGAATTGGTATAGAGCTGAATTAGATGGCAGAGAAGGCCTAATACCTAGCAATTATATACAAATGAAGAATCACAGGTACGTCTTGTCTCATACAAACTGTTTTTCATACCTTTATTAACATGATTGTCCTTATAAATAATGTTAAAAGGCAGTCATTTTCCATTAATAACACATCATCTCTAAGTTGCATTCAGTTATTTCCCAAGCTAGTTCAGTGCACTATTCTACCTTAGATACTTACCTAGACTGTTAGTTTGTGCTTTTGAATTCAAATGGTACAAAACCACACAAATTAGTACATTCTATCATATTAGTTAAATTGTATCACAATAATACTATCACAACATATTTAATTATCTTCCTGTATCGTTTGTATTTGTTGTTTGTAAATAACAATGTTCACTTAGCTTGTTTATAGTAATTAATAGAGAATGCTTCAATTGTTATAACAAGATACACCATGATACTACTGATATAAACCGTGTAGAATTGCTTATGTACTATCAATACATACGAAAAATGAAATTTATTTCACATAAATACATACATTATCACATCCTTTCATCCATTTGCTGGTGGACAGATCCTAAGAGATACAATATCTCCTAGGTTGTTAGTCCATCACCCAAATTAATCCAATTTACAACTAGAGTACCCGCCACATAAGGTGGCAGTTGGAGGCGTCGCCACAGTCGCGTAATCCAGTGTTGCCAGTAAACACGCCAAAACTAGCACTCACTGTGCCATACGGCTCGATACATTATATTGAGGTTTCATTTGTAACGATCTTTGGTTGCAGAGCTATAAACTCAAATAAAACAAATTAATATACCAAAGTCAAAAGTCAAAATATTTTTATTCAAAATAGGCCCTATCATAAGCTCTCTTTGAAAGTTATTTTATGATCTAAGTACAAATTAAAAAAACTATATATTGACAAAAGGAATATATATGAGTGAAGTGGAAGGGCGGTTACGTAGGGGCCGGCCTAATAAGACATATATGTAACAGTCAGATAGACGCTATATTGAAAAAAGGTGACGTTAGGAGTACCTATAACCGCCGAGAGTGTATTAGAGAATGTATGAATGTCAATGAAGCGAAAGTGGTGTGTCAGGATCGGGACAAATGGGGATCCGTGATCTCTGCCTACCCCTCTACAGGGAATCAGGCGTGATGTGTATGTATGTATGTAAAAAAACTATTTCAAACATGGCACTGAGCATTGTCTTTACATATTTTTACCGAGGTTAGTTCACCAACCATTTCGGCTGCTCAAGATGCCACGTCATGAAGACCACGACCGCTCTGATAAGAGCGTAACGATTGAGAAGAAGAAGTTCAGCGGAGACCCTTGGAGAAGAACTAACAAGAAACTCCAGAAATCAATTTATTATAATCACCCTTAACAAACATAAAAATTACAAAGAGTGGGCAAAAAACACAACGCTGGTAATACTAAATTTACCTTTCATACAAAATAACACGCAATGGCGGAAACGTCAAATTTAGTTCCAAGTTTGGCTACTGCCACCTTATGTGGCGGGTACTCTAAGTTGCCTCCTACGACATGCCGGGAAGAACAGCACCTAGTTAGCATTCTTTTTATGTCCCAAACTAGCACTGGACTCCCAAAATAGCATGGGACATATATTTTTATATGTACAATTAACTTATTTAGATGAATGTGTTATGGCTTTATTTTAATTTATCAAGTAGAGTAGTCATTCAAGTATTTAGTCTTATGACCACTCATAGTATAGGATTCTTAACATAGCTCATTCCAAATGTGTGATGTGTGAAATTATATATATTTATTTAACTTTATCGAATCCATATGATAGGTATCCTGACATCCTATCCTACATTACCACTAGTAGAGAGTAGTGGAAGGTTTAATTGAAAATGCAGTAATGATTCAAAAACCTCAAAATCAGCAATTTTACAGGATAAAAAAATCCATTTTTTTTTTAACTAACTTTAATCAGATTTTTTGAATGCACAAAGAAGCTTATTTTGGAGGCAATTATATTACTATTAGTGAATTAGGTGTAGGATATCTAATTAAGAAGATAATCAGACATAGGTATTTCCAGCATGATTTGAAATTAACGGAGTTACTAGTGTTATCATTTTGATCCTAATGAACGTTGACCAAATTGATATAGGAGTTATTGATTCATCGATGATATGTATAATCAATGATCATCTGTAGTTAATTAATACTGAACTGAATATCTAAGATGTTTGAAGTTTGTACAGTGGCAGTATACCTGTGTTACCTAGGCATATTTAAGTGCATTGATCCCTTTTGGCATTTATCCTAGTTCAGTTTTAGAAATAGTATTAGTATTGAGTATGCATACAATTGATAAAGGTCCCTTAGTTATTTCCTACATGTCAGCGTAAATTATAGATAATTTGAAGTTTTATTGTGTCATAATAATAATAATATTTGCACATTATTACACCAATTGAACTAGCGCCTTGGTAAGTACATTTAAGACTTGTGTTAAGGGTACTAATCAACATATATTTAAGAAAGATATACTTATTATATATAGATAAATACATACATATATAGCATAAATAATTAACGACCAGACTGGAAAGCAGTGGAAAATCTTATTTCTACTTCCACTGGGAATCCAACCCGGGACCTCACGATTAGCATTCAGGCGGCTAACCGATCGCGGAGGTCGTTGATATTGAGTATATTTATATAAACAACACAATCTTTTGCAGTTGGTATTATGGAAGGATAACAAGAGCTGACGCAGAGAAATTGCTAGCCAACAAACCGGAGGGCAGTTTTCTCATTAGGATCAGTGAATCAAGTCCCGGAGATTTTTCATTGTCAGTCAAGTAAGTATCGAGAACCTTTTTGTATACAGTTTTAACCTTAAAGCTTGATCTCTATATTTATCAGTCTTAACCCCAATATTTATGCTAAAAAGTGACTAAGGAGATGTTTTCATGTTTTCGAGGTTCTGTCCACCTTATAAGGGATTAAAGGACGTGAATATATGTATATATGTGTCTTAACAGCTAATAGAAACAATCTATTTATCTCTAATTGTTCTAATCATTAATTATTGTTTGGGTGCAAAACTCATAAACAATGTTTACCTGGCAGAACGTAACTGGCATTATACCTTAATTTTTTTTTATAATTTATTAATATTATTACACAATGTGTAAAAATTTTAGTACATTAATTAGTTTTGGCATCCAGAACAAGCAAACAAGCTTTTGATTATGTCAAGGTCTTCATCACTGAGTTGCTTATTTTGATTGCCACATGTGTCTTAGTGGATTCCATTGAACCCCAGTCCCTTTAGTGTGGGGTTAGTTAGTCGCCTCATAAGAAAGACTGCTGGTTTACTTTTTATTGACGTTCAGCACAGCACTACGTTATTTCTGCTTATTACGAAAATGTTACATCAAACAGTCGTAATATTCGTATTTAGTAGTAATTTTGTACATATTATCAACTCAGGCCAAAAGAAAAAGTGTTTTAGGAACTGCCTATAATTTATATTCTGTATGTTGTGACATTTACCATTCATGTAGGGAATGTGATGTGATTCATGACAGGTTACTAGCCAATCGCCTAGTAGATTCTATGGACCCTTAGTCACCTCCTACGATATACCGAAAAGTAGATATATATGAAAAATATTACATACATACACATTTATATTCACGTCTCTACATCTACGGAAAGGCAGACTATCGATCGCCACATAGAACGATACTGACAAATCTCTCTTGCTTCACTCACACCCATTAAACTTTTATTATAATATAAAAAAAAATTGCTGTGTATAGGGTTTTAGTCTAAATTATATATTCGTCAAATATACATAAGTTATAAGTCCAAAGTTAGCCGAGATGGTAAGAACTCGATCCCAGGTCCTTGGATAAGCAGCACAAAAGTTAACCCTAGAAAGATAACCATCCCACGACTTACGTAAAAGATAACCATACGCCTTAAAGGCGCACGATTTTTAAATGTGATTATGTAATGGTAATAAGTAATATTTTGGCCAATAAATGTAATATTTTAGGGGTTTAGACTATTATTTAGAAATAACAATGATATTTCGTACGAAATTATTTATTTTAAATATTTTTTAACAAAAAAAAAATATCATCTTCAAAAATTTACAAAACTTTAGAGTCTTCTATGTAAATTGACTAAATTATGAGAAATCACAAAAGTAATGCAATTTTTTCGTATAAACTAGTTTGACTATTAAATAATTAATCTCAAAAATTAATTATTACATCAAAAAGGGCACTTTATAAGCAGGCATGACAAACTTCAATTCTGTGTTCACCACACAGTGTTTTTCGACATTTGGCGGAAGTAGTTTTCGGTATTTCTTTTTTTTTTAGACGAGTACAGTAGTTACAGTAACGCCTTTATTTGCTGGAGGCTCTTCGTTATCTGCAAAAGCTTGGCCATGGAGCTTTGGGAGAATATTTTCAATATTACTCCGAAAATATCTTGGCAAAGTGGGAGCATCTAATCTTTCCGACATCAAAGTGGCAGTTAGCCGAGTACTAAGTTTTTTCATGTGTTCTCGTCGGTTTAATGACTTTTCATTTTCAGACAAAACATTATGATAATATATGATATACGAATTCACGAAAGTAATGTTCAAAATACCATAAAACATTGCCATAGGCCATCTATTAGTTTTCCTTGAACAAAACATAGCAAAACACATCTGATCGAAAGTCAACCCCTCTTTAGTTTGATTATAATACATTATTATATCCGACTTGCCGGTAGTTGAGTTGAGGACACGTTCTTCGTCGCACGATGATAAGAAATAAACCATCTTTGATGGTTTGGGTTTGTACGAAACTAGCGTCAAAGGTCCATAGTAATTTTACAGCTGCAAACTGGTCAAGATCGTGTATTTTTTAATTCCCCAAGGTTCTGTTGCATTTGATCATCTGCCAATCTTCTTTTGCTTGTCATATTAATATACTGAATGATCTCAACTGAAATAAAACACATAAACATCACTTTATGTTCAATAATACGACATCAAAAAATCGCTCAAAGTTACATAAAAGATAACCATACGCCTAAAGAGCGCATGAGTTTGCTGTATTGTCTAAACTATGGTACTTACTGCGAAAATATGGCCATCCCGTGGGAGAGTAGATCGACGACGGAGTTGGTTGAAAAGCACAACTCGATACGTATTGTCAGGCGAAAAAGACAGCACGATATTCATCGCGCGGGCGCCTTTGCGACGTAGGTTATCTTTCTAGGGTTAAATATAGTTTTAAGGAAAAATAACTATCGGCTTAGTATAACTTACTAGTTATTTAGGATAAGGTAGACTGAGTATAACTTTAACTAATGAATAAACAGGTTTTCTCTTGATTATTTTTGTATACGTCCATGATAACAAAAATAAATGATCTGTTATATTAAGAAACATGTACGAATAGTTCAACAATGTCTTATGCAAATAATTTGATTAACTGATACCAAAGATTTGGTTATTTTTAATATACCATACATAATCTTTACTTATTTAACTATCGCAATCCCGTATGTAAATAGGATGTGGCGATTGGGTTTTAACATGTCTTGCGAAATAATTGTGTAAATAATCATGAGGCACTTTCTTGTGGCCTGCGTATTGATCGGGTCAAAACTCGCGCGGTGTGACTCACCCAATTCATTCATACATTGCATTAGTCAACGCTGGTAATAAACCAGTTTCGTATTTTTTATAACGTGACTTGGGCCTACATTTATAGCCATATTTGGTGCTTTGTGTCGGATAGACAAAGCTGCTAAAGTATGGCCAATGTTGACCGAAATTGGTCCGATTTTAATTAGTCGCTAAACATCTTTTGGTTGCTCATATAAGTTTGATAAGTATACGTACGTATACATTCGCGTCCTTCAATGTCATTCATGGTGGTATAAACCTCGGATACACAATATATTTTGGGTTACCTTTAGCATAAATATCAGGGTTGTTATGGAATATTAGTGACAAGATGCTAGCCAATCACTCAATAGATTCCGTTGACCCCTGTCCCTTAGTCGCCTCCTACGTCATGCCGAAATGGAAGCTAGTTAATCACAAGTTAAGTTTTATATATAATGTTATTTTCTTGTGTGTGTGTTCGTTAAATTATTAGATAAAGAAAAAACTAATAATTACATAGTTAGATTTCCTATAATTCAACTTTATTAAAACCATCTTATGTAAATTAACTTAGTACATTACCGTAGAAATTAATTTATTCTTCTACCATAGATAACAGAAAGTAGAAATGGGCTGTAATAGTGGATTTCCTTACCCGTATATTATCTGTTTTTATTATACGAAGACAATCGATTTTCACTCGCGGTTTTCGTGTGAATTTTTACAATTAGCTTGTTTATTATATTGACCGTCGAAGAATTTTCTACTATGCTTGCTGTGATTTTCCATAATATAAATCTCGAGGGAATTTAGCTATAATTACGTATAAGTTATTCAGAATAGGTTTTCAAAAGATGCATACGTTTGTAGTTCAATCATATCACATATATTGGGAATTTCACTCAGTTTGTCTGATGCAATGTTCTAATTAAATTCAACCTTGATTGAACGAATATAATTATGACAGACTGACAGCAAGAATCCAAGGATTTCCAGTTGTTTTAATACGTTTTTTTAGATCTTACACCCATAGACGCTGAATATCGATCCTTATAATAATGAAGTAGTATAGGTTACGTAGGGGCTGGCCCAATAAAACATATGACAGTCAAATAGACGCTATATTGAAAAAGGGTGACGTTAGGAGTACCTATAACCGCTGAGTGTGTATTAGAAGATGCATTGGTGTCAATGAAGCGAAAGTGGTCTGTCAGGATCGGGACACATGGGGATCCGTGATCTCTGCCTACCCCTCTACAGGGAATCAGGCTTGATGTGTATGTATAATAATGTATGCGAAGTTTATTATAATGAATTAAACTTTTGATTAATATTAAGAAAATAATTCTACATATATACATAAATATACATTTACGTCCCTTTCGGGGTTGACATAACCTAGAACACGTAAAATATGCTCGGTTTATTCGTCAATCAAATTAAATACGATTTCTTAACTGGATGAGTACCAAGGACAAACAACCCTTACTAATTCAGACCTCCAAGAGAATTCCATAAGTTAGTAATTGAACTGACATCTTCATAACTTTAAAAGACACTAATTAGTATATTGAGTAAGCTCAGCATTGACACAGGGGAAACGAGATAAAGAAAACAATAACGTAAGCCTGCTGTGGGAATTATTCTGAGCGAACCTTGAGCCAACTATTACTAGGTGTGCTGACATAACCCGCGTTTACGACGGTCAGTTACATACAATGGAGATATTTTTGAACGCTGTCCCGAAAATTTACTCGTAACGGCTCTATGGATATATGGAGGATTTATATGTATGTCAATTATTTTATATGCAGTTTTAGAACATGCATACAGATTATGTGATCAGTTGTAGGATTCTAATGTATGTATATTGTATCCGTCTTTTAAACTCGCGGTAGACGGAATTTCGGAAACGTAATATATTCTTGCTCACTATTAGTAGATAGTGTGATTATATCAATAATTGGGGACAAGTTGCTAGCACATCATCAAAAAAATTCTTTTAACCATACTGTTTTTGATACCTTCTCCCGAATGTCGGGAAGAATGGCAGGTAGTTAGTGTTCTATTTACGTCCTTAACTAGCACAAAACCAGAACTTTCAAAGTTAAACATATTCTTATTGTCACGCAACAAAACAATGCAAGTATTATAAAAAATAGTAAACTCGTACATCTTAATATTATAGGTAACTATATCAGTTTCATACAAAAATATGTGCTGTAGAGTTGTTTATGGCAGTACTGATAAGAGCATATCATGGTAGGTAAGTTATTGACAGACAATATCAATCAATTAGTAAAGTGGCGCCAAGAGAAACAAATATTTTGTTTACATTTCTTGTACATTGTACCTACAGTGAAAGATTATCTTTAGAAAGACTTTTATTTGGATATTCATTATTCATTCAGTCATTATTTTAAACTTAAAACATATGTGTATACTCGTAATTTCTAAAGTAAAACTTTACTATAGTTACACACGTATTTGAAACTTAGAGAGATGCTATCTTTACATCAAGTTATAGGAATCGATTCGGTATGTTGCAAATAAAATTTAAAATATTATGGTCATTTTAATTTGTATACCTACCTTACTCATTTCATTTATGTAATTGATTCTTGCTGTTTACGTAAGAAGTCTAAATGGTCACCATCGGGGTGTAAGAAATGAAAAATGTGACATAGAGTAATTGATTTTATTTTTATTTGTTTTTACCTGTATAGGTAATTAGTACATAATTAGGCTACACTAATAGGTACTTTAGTCTCTTAGTAATAAGTAGGTTTTTATAGTGTCCAATCATTCCCCGAAAACATGATTATGAATCATCCATTGAACGATTATCAGATGGATATTGAACCCGCGACCCTTACTTCACAAGCAATGGGTGTTACCAAAGATACAAACGATTAGTCACGCGAAGAACTATGACTTATAAGTAAAAAAAAGTGTTCGTAGAATCGAACATTGATTAAATTATAGTCAGGATTGAGTAACTTTCAGAAATACATGAAAATGGACAAAAATATCACCACCTAACGTGATTACTAGTGAAACCAATGCGATAGGTATTGTTGTTAGGACTATTGATGCCACCTTGAACGATTTTTACATTACATTACGTTACTCTATTCCGTTCTTCAGGACAAAACACGGACTGCTGAATCCATAGAATCATCACTACATAGTATAAAACAAAGTCGCTTTCTTTGTCCCTATGTCCCTTTGTATGCTTAAATCTTTGAAACTACGCAACGGATTTTGATGCGGTTTTTTTTAAATAGATAGAGTGATTCAAGAGGAAGGATTATATGTAAAATAACATCCATTAAATAGTGGAGTAGACTATATATTTTATACCCGTGCAAAGCCGGAGCGGGTCACCAGTATTATATAATGTAAAAAAACATTTCGAAAACATATCCCTTTTTTCTGTTGACAATTCGAACACGAGACCATAGGCAACCATACCAAAATACAAACTCATTGTTTACAAAGTTATGAATAAGCTAATTATAATTTATTACATGAAAATAAGTATCTGATAAAAGTGCAGGTATCGACACCTGCTCGTAATAATTGTTTTAATTAAAACCTGTTACTTTCCTAATTTTGTAACGAAGTGATAATGACCCTGCCCTTCGCGTTCTGTTCACACAATTAACCTTTGCTCACGATTTTAGAACTACCTGCTATGTATGGAAAAAGTTCATAAACTTATATTCATTACTATGATGTACATACATATACGTAGTCATCCCTTAATGATGGACACACCTTTGAAGATTATTTGCTTGGTCACTGTTAGCATTAAATTATCGAGATATTTATGATATTGATATAGAATATTGGTCACAGATTGTAAGACCAATAAGATTCATTGTCATTTCGTTCTTATGACATGTTGAGATGAAAGCATCTAGTAAGCTTCTTTTTTGTCCCAGATCAACACGTGATGGTGATGTAACGGTGTAGTAATATTTATTATTGGTTATCTGCTCTAGTTTTACTACAATTAAATATAGATCGAGTAAGGTCTTAGATTAATATTGTATTTTAATGTATTGCTAATATCGGTAAAAATAGGAATTTTAATGCTAATACGTATGTTCAGAAACATTCCAAATTAATAAGCACCGAGGCTATTGTAAATACAAATGTGTGCTTTAATTAATTCCAGAATACAAATGAGTTAATTATGTGTGAATACAATATTTGATGATAATTTAATTAACTAAGAGATACGGGGTTGTTCAACGATGTGTAAACATGAGTTTTCGAAATTAAACAACGCACGTTATTATTATAATATAAGCACTAAGCGTGGTATATCTTTTAAAATATTCTGGCTAAGACAATTCTTACACTATAAAATGGAATAACATAACCTTAGCCTATATGTATTATTGTATCTTCAAAACAAATAGGTCAATATCTGTTCTGTATGTTCTTGAAAACCCAACGTACATAACCAAGCTATTTCATCATATTTCAATGCACAAGCTTTTAGACATACTACTTTTTAATATTAAATCCATAACACAGAATCCCGATTGCAATGCTAAAAATGACCAAAGTATCTGTAAACGATGTGTGTGTATTCCATTAAAAGTATTCAAAACAATCAACAACACACCGTAATGACTATTTACTATCTAAATTCATTTATAAGCCTTCTTAACACAATTCAGACTTAAAATAACTTAGTGCGTGAATCGGTATGTCTCACGAATCCACAAGTGTTAGTCATCACTATTATTTGATGTAATTAGCGTTGATAAAAATAGATTACAGCTGTGAGTTAAAAAGTACACGTTTGTATCTACTCTCGTTCAAACCCGATACATTCACAAGATCATGAAATAAGTCTATTTTTATGCCGATGTTCTAATTTTCAATTAGTCTAGAAAATATTTGAGTTTTTTTCGTAGTGGAGGAAAAAACAGTGACATATTTATCTCGTACATAAATTCCATTTTCTAATAGACTTTTTATTTTACTGTCTTCGTTGAGAATTTTACAACTGCGGAAATGTGTCGGCAACATTGTTTGTTGACAGAATGTCAAAACAAGCTGACTTATCTCGGGAGATAATGAAATTTGATATAGTGAACCCAGTAGCTATTTTGCTGTGTCACTGTACAGATAAAGGTTTAATAAATTACACACACGAACAATGAATGCAAGCTAAAAGCTTTCGAACTGAATTGAGTGGGCATTCTGTCCTCAAAATTCCTACAAATATAAATATCATACAGATACCGTATAATATCCTACAGATACATACTACGTATACATTTCTCAATCCTATTAAAGATTGGGAACTATATTTTCTATCACCAAAATTTATATTTGTCATCAAGTTGTATCACCTAATAAATAGATCTATCGCCACGGAATATTTTCGTTCTCAGATAAACAAAAATTGTTCCCAGGTATGAATTATCAAAATAATGTTAATATATGTGTAAAATAAGAGATCGATAACCAATAAAATTATATTGCATTACATGAATATAAACTTTGTTCTTATAATGACAGTTTTGTTACTTAAATAATAGCTCTGTGCTCAGAATGGTAGATCTGTCACCAAATAAATCGATTGTCGATCCCTGACTGCGACTCCTTTTTGTTTGATATTTTGTCACCAATACAGTAGTAACATTTTATTTCGTTCAGATATTAAATTAATAGTATTCGTTACCAATTTAACACATCAATTTATAATTTTAATGAAAAAATGATCAAAGCGGCGGAGACAAATTGGCGTGCTTTAAAAATTGACCAATCCGGCCTTAACGATGGGTAGTAGGTAACTAGGTTCCATCACACGATGCACGACACGGGCGGGTTAGGTTAGGTTTTTTTTTAAGAAAAACTACACACTACAGGCATTGTTCGCCCGTACCATTATTATAAATTTTATTTTTTTGTATCTTTATTCACATCTATTTTTTTTAACATGAATACTAATATAGTCCAGTTTTATTATACTACCAAATTAATACTTAATTACTGCTTACTACTTAATAAATTTCTTACATTATACATGAAATCATTATTATGATCCTTTCTACATATAATTATTTAATTCTATACTACGATTATATATTATTAATCACTTAACTGGTTAGGTTAGGTTTTTATTTGCACTTAATGCAATTTTCTAGTAACATAATATGATTTATTGGTGATCTCTTTAAATTAGTTTGCTTAAATACTTATTAGGACACACCTATTATAATACATACAAAAACATTTATTTGGTACTAGACCTTATATCTCAGGATTTTAGGTGATTTATTTTGGAACTGATTTTGCATTGTTTGGTGACTACATTTTGGTGACAGATCTACTATTTTGAGGACAAACCCTATTATTTAAGAAACACAAAACTAATTAAATTGGTGATAGCTTAAATGATACCCTTAAAGATTAACCTCAGAGACATTTCATCGTTAGTTTTAGATCACTATCGGGGCTATTAGTGCAAAGATTATTGTCTATTAATGATAGTTTGTTAACCCACCACCCCAAAGGTTCCAATTACCCTCTGTTCCTTAGCTAACGTACGATTCACTAGGATGAAAGGCATCCAGTAAGTATTTTCATTGCTACACTAGTTATATAAATTTCACTGGCTACAAATGTAACCCCACGTGCAATGGTGACATGACAAAACAATAACAGTGGTGACCCCGCCTCTTCACTTAATTAACGGGTCATTGAAGTCAAGTCGGTGCTGTTGAGAGCACCTGTCACATTAATGTCTCTTGGCTATTAACTGTCAGTTTAATCGGTGGCCTGGATGATAAGGATTTTAATAAAATTGGGAAAATGTGGATAAAGGATAAATGGGTAATAGACATGGCGTATGGAAATATTTCATGTAATGTCGTATTCGATTGTCTTTATTTGTCTTGATGAGAGAAAATATTTTCAGTATATTTTTAGTCTTGTATCTCCGGAAGTTTGATTTAAATATAAAAGTTATTTGTTAGTTATTATACATTTTTAGCGTCATATCATTTTAACAATACATTTAATTATTATCTTCAAGAAGTATTGTTAAACACCAAAATTCTCTAAAATTTCAGTACCATTGTAATTCTCTACAACTACAATTAATTTTTGTGTATCGTATACGATGTGACCTCATTTTTATATCTGGAAGATATGTACGTTACATTCATATTTATCTAATTATACAGTGTGGGGGAGCTTACTATTTAAACTGTACTTTTATTATGCAGAAAGATTTGTAGACGATAGAGAAAAACCTATTTAAAAGTATGTAGCTAGTTGACAGTTTATTGATATCAATCAAGAAAACCAACGTTTATTAAATCGATTAGTATTTATTTTTTATGTAGATTATAATACATAAACACATAATAAACCGAACTGTTCATCATTTGCGGGGTAGTCGAAGATTTGTTTATCCATTCAAAAAATTGCGAAGTCAATGTTAATGAGACACAAGCCTAATTAAATGACAATCGTATCCCAGTCCTGATCTTCCATTCCAAGATGGACTCATTACTTCAGTCAGACTACATATTTATTTGAAGTTCTATCTGTTACCTTCGCTTTAACCGATGAGTGCAAATACACTAACTTAATATACCCATCCACTTCCCTTCCAGATGTCCAGACGGAGTCCAGCACTTCAAGGTGCTCCGCGACGCCTCCAGCAAGTTCTTCCTCTGGGTGGTGAAGTTCAACTCGCTCAACGAGCTGGTTGACTACCACCGCACCGCCTCCGTCAGCCGCATGCAGGACGTCAAACTCAGGGACGTGGTTCCTGAAGAGGTAAGTGGTACTATAGTATATTCGCATTAAGAAAATAGTGACGTCATCATGCCCTCACGGTTGGACCAATGAGACGTGGCAACGGTTGTCTGCAATTGGTCAATGTTACTTGTTTTCCCATTTACTCACGTCTCATTGGTCAGTTTAACCTCTGTACATCATGACGTCACTATTTACTTAACGTGAATAGCCTATAATAATAATATTTGGACATTATTACACCAATTGAACTAGCCCCTCGGTAAGTACATTTAAGACTAGTGTTAAGGGTACTAGTCAACGTATATTTAAGAAATGTATACATATTATAAATAGATAAATACATATATAGCATATTTAATCAACAACCAGACTGGAAAGCAGTAGAAAAGCGTAGTTCTTAACTCTGCCTCCACCGGGAATCGAACCCGGGACCCCACGATTAGAGTTTAGGAAACCTTCCTTTCCCGAGGGATAAGTAATAGCCAGTGTCTATACACGTTGATACGGTTCACTACATATCGCGTTCGGTGAATAGTATCTAGTGAAACGCGGGTTTAGAGTAGTTCATGCCTAACATACCTTCGATATATCGAAAATAAGCACTCAAGCCTCTAACCATCTCGCCATAGTAAAAAGGGAGTGTGTATACACAAGTTGTGAAGCATTGTGAAGTATGTTACGTTGTACGTAGTCTGGGATTGTAGAAGAATACTAAATAACTGCTGTTTTTTCCAATATGTCATAAGAGGCGACTAGGGGACTTTTTATGTCCTAGCTTGCTTTGTTTTACGTCCCAAATTACCATAAGCTAGCAATCTACCGCCAATATTCCGTATTAATGCCATTTCGTCCCTGTTAATAATGCTAAAGTAGACCAAAGAGATGTTGTGTCTCCATAGTTCGGATCACCCCAAAAAGTATTGAACAAGGAGAGTATTAATACAACATTTAGTATAAAATAAATGTTTATTGTATATGAATGTTAACAGATATTCCATACTAAAAATCCGCAGGGCAAAGACTTATTTTAATCCATTAATTCAATAATAACAAAAACTTGTTTCATCGTGCTGTCGCTGTATAGTTGTATAACGAAATTTAAATAAGGATAAATGTACAGGTATCAAAGTTCAAATAGCTTTAGATACCGAATAATTTTGACTACTAATACAGGACTGACAAAACTTTTGAAAGAATGAAGAACTGTTAAAGAAAAAATATTAATAACATACATATTTTTATATACATCGTTTTGTAGTAGGGTTGCTAATGAATTAATGTGGATAAAAAATCTTATTATACCATATAATTGGTGGATTACAAAGAACGCGTACAATAAATTAAAGATTAGTGTTCATATTCTTTTGTTTTATGAAAGCAAACTTACAATATATGTTGTTTACTAAATCAAAGGATAGTATCTTGAATAGGCGAGTTTAGTTTAGTCTTAAAAGAAAATGTAGATCAAATTCGTTTATATAAAATATTTACAATAGATCATAATATCCTTTATATACTATTAACTGTAAATGAATCATAGAAAATTACTCACAATTTGTCCTACTTTGTATGCTACACGCTATCAATAAACAATGGACCTTTTAAAATACAGAACTTTTCTAAACATTCACGTATTTTATTATAGAAATAACATATAACAAAAACACAAGAAAGTAAGATTTTCCATCGATCTCATACGCAATTTATGATAGCATCGGAATATTCCTATAACCTTATTGACAGTTAAAAGCCTACGGTATTCATAGTGAAAATTATAGGTTTTAGCTGTCATAATGGCAGTCTAATCGTGTTCGCATGATTTGTAGCTACTACGTTTTGTTATAGCAATGCATCATCTGAATTTCTAATGCTGCATTGAACAGAAAAGTCGCTTCGTAGTAAATAATATATGTGTAGGAAACTTCCTATATTTGTTTTTATATGAGATAAATACATTATATTTTGTACTTAATTTAAAATAAAAGTCATATGTTTTATATCATAGATATGTCTAAACAGTCAAATACTTTAAGATTTTCAAAACTCAGGAAGAGATTTCGAAAACCTGCTTTACTTTTTTTTGTCGTTAACTTTATTTCAACAACATCGGCAATATTGTATTAATTTTACTTTGTATCTTGAATTCCAAACCTTGGAATTCTTAAATGAATTAACTAATTACATAATTAAAAGTGTCGTGAACGTATTTTTTATGAATATTTCACAGACTCATCGTCATGAAAACCAACCTTTCGCTACACTAGTAATTTAACTACGCTGGCTTGAATAATTGATATGAGTCAACCCAACTATGGCTAAAGAATTCGTTGAGCGACACTTCTGGTCGGCTTTCTCTATGCCATTATACCGACTGGCTATTTTCGTTACGTTATATCAGGGTCACTAGTTCTCACTATTTACATCGGTACAACAGTCTTAACTAGCGAAATATAGGATAATGTGTGAACTATATCATTAGTTTTGTTCACAAATACGATAACATACATATATACGAGGCTTTCTATCCCTTTCGAGGTCGATAGTACTACGGAAACATTTCTTCTGTTACCTAAAGTATCAGAACAACTAATACAAAGCGTAAAGACTTATGTATAAATATATATTATAATTATTTTTGACGTTGACACTGAATAAGTAATTATTGGTCAGAGGCTTGAGTGCCCGTCTCCGTAAAATCGATGGATACTCTGAATACTTTCATAGAAACGTATTGTATCTCTTTTGAAACAGTCAGATACTATCGATGCCTATATTTAACCTAAGAGAAACATTAGCAAATAATTATAATCATAGCACGTGTACTACCTAAATAAATAAATACCATTATACATATCCGTGTACAATCTAATAGTCTAACAAAAGACGACGGCACAATAGTCGGCCTTCTCACTAAAATGCGGAACAGCCACTTAGTGCTTGTCTGTATTAGCTGAATTTTATTGTATTACGAAGATTTATGTAATGGAATAGTTGGATCTTTATTTTCTGAGTCTGAATATTTATTTATAAATATCAGATGTGTATAAATATACCTTATGGCAGGGGTTCCCAACCTGTGCGCCCAACCAGCTTAAGACCTACACAATTGATATTTAAAAAGAAAAAGTGAAAATGGCCAATTTATTTTTCAAAGCAACCGGGTTCGATTCCCGTACTGGATACAGTTGTTTTTTCAAAGAAAGTATGAATGCAGTTTTTCTTTTTATCAAAATCGGTGACATGGTTCCTGAGAACAAATCTTCGTATCTTTTATAGTTTCAGACTTTCCCATACTGACCGTTTTGAATGCGCCACCCTGTATATCTACTCATATACTCGATAGTGGTTGTTCTAATGTTCCTCTTAAAAAGACAAACGCGTTGACGATCATTAACCCTTGCGGGGGAGTCAGAGGCTGAGGTGTCCGTCTCCCAAATTGCGAAGGTAATAATTCCATGGCCACCTCGAACCCACGTGTTAACCAGATAGTCAGTACTCAATGTGACAGGTGGTAAGTCATGTCCCCAATTAAAAACACTGATTATTACCTGTTCAGGGAACAGGTGGGTTTCCTCACGATGTTTTCCCTCACCGTAAACGTCCCTCTTTATAATATATTACTTCAAGACGCAATAGTCATCACTCTTAACTCAAAATGACTATTCCTCTTTGCAGATGCTGGTGCAGGCGCTGTACGACTTCACGCCGCAGGAGTCCGGAGAGCTGGAGTTCAAGAGGGGTGACGTCATCACGGTCACTGACCGCTCCGATCAGCATTGGTGGCAGGTAAGATGGAACATAATTGTTTAAAATTATGAAAATTTAAAAGGAATGACGTCAGGAGTACCTATAAGCGCCGAGTGTATAAGAGAAGATATGTGAGTGTCAATGAAGCGAAAGTGGTCTGTCGGGATCGGGTCAAATGGGGATACGCGATCTTTACC
This sequence comes from Leucoptera coffeella, assembly GCA_030578115.1. Classification (NCBI taxonomy): domain Eukaryota; kingdom Metazoa; phylum Arthropoda; class Insecta; order Lepidoptera; family Lyonetiidae; genus Leucoptera; species Leucoptera coffeella. The sequence goes on from JAMBLF010000205.1 coordinate 347,626, forward strand.
CCTCTACAGGGAATCAGGCGAGTTATGTATGTATGTCTGTATATATGGACGTCCTTCAATAGGGTGGAAAGAACCTCAGAGACATTTCTGTCACTTTCAGCGTATACTAAAAAATAGATTCAGTTACTTATAAGAAAAACAATATTTTTTGCTTGGGAAAGGCCAAATTCATGCCTTTACGTCCCTAATGGAATAGGTAGAGACTATCGGACGAAACCTGAAACGATCCTGACAAATGACGAATTTCAAATTTCTTCCTTTACGCACACACGCAATAAATAACCTTCTCCTACATGCTCTTCACGTTCATGTTGTTCACGCTACGGGCACCTGCCTTAGGAAGAAAGTCTCTAATCTGGATATGTGCTACGCGGTCTACTTCGTTCAACTTCACTTTCCACTTTGGGTCTATAAACCTTTCGTAACCTCTCTTCTTTCAACTCCACGTGTCCAAATCATCTTAACTTACCTTTATCTATTTAAGAGACGTAATTACTGTAAACTATAATAATTAAATGTATATACATATGTACATACACATCACGCCTGATTCCCTGTAGAGGGGTAGGCAGAGATCATGGATCCCCATTTGTCCTGATCCTGACAGACCACTCATACACTCTCGGCGGTTATAAGTTAAATGTATATACTTTTTATTTCCAGGGTGAAATAGCGCATCGCCGCGGCCTCTTCCCCGCTTCATACGTCACGGCCTACCACCATTCGTAGACTAAGCAGTGAGATGCAAACAACCAGAGGAATTATCTAGATGTTGTATAGTAAGCGAACCTGATACTTGATTTCTTTTGCCATGTAATAATATGTTTGTACCCATTAATTTTTTGTAGAAGTTTATAAGAAGTTGTGGGATACATGTAGCAGAAACATAAAAGTGTCCCACTTCTAGTTTAATGAAACTCCTACAGTTCTTTGCTTGTAGTATATGTCCTTACTAATTTGCAATGGAAAGCAAGAAATATTTATTTTAACTTTGCTCTCTTCTTACTTCCTGCTACGATTCTTGATATCTATCTATCTATTGTAAGTTTTAGAATAGCGTAGTAAAATACCACGTTTATATACTTATATAATATAATTTCGAAACTAAGCTATGCTGCAATTATTCAGTATTTTACAACAGATTTCTGCCATGAGTAATTTTCTAATCACTTTTTATTGTACAATAAAATCTTATTATTTAATGACTAATAGATATCAGTCATCAAGTGCGCTTACTATAATATCTATGTGACGAGCGTTGAAAAACAATACGTACAAAATACCGCCGTAATTTTAACGCATCTTTCTATTCATAACTCTTCTCATATTCATCATATCTGTCGGTGTTACAACGGAGTAGAGTTGTATTGCTTGAACCATTGCTCTTAAGATGTTTTAGGGTAACGTGCTTCTTCCAAATAAATAAACATATATCGACCTAGTATACAACTTATGTCGCATAGGTCGATATATTTCCGATTCGACGTCCCTACGAGTTAGCTAGAGACTTATCATTCAAGATTACGTAATTATCATTAATAAAGTCTGTAAAATCCTCATCAATTTGATTCTTGGATAACAAAAATTACTATACCAATGTTTTTGTTTTGGAGAATTCTCGTGTGTGTTTATGAAGAAGTTTATTGCAACTAGTACTAAGTGCTAAGGTTCAAGCTTTACCCCTCCGTTGTAACAACATTGAATACAATATAATCAGTACGATATACACCTTGCAATTCTGGTGCTTCGAGTAATGTGCCGTTGTGTTAAGCTTATTTGCGGGATAGAGTTTGACCACTAAACGAGTAAAATAGTGTCTCGAACCATGTATCATATTGTGGTCTCTCATATTGTTTTGTGGTTTAACTTGTAAGAAATTATAGCTGCCTTATTATTTAATAGTGTTGCTGTTTTATGTGAAATTATTATATTACGTGTATTTCGCAGCCCTAGAGATACGGTGGAGTATTGAATAGCTGAGTGATATTCGATATGCCATGTTATTTCAAAAGTTAGTTCAAAACATAAGTTACGGAGACTTGCTTATATTTACGATGTCATGTTTCCACTCCACAGTGGAGCGGTCTTCTCAAGTTGGGGAATATAGTTTAGGAGTGGTGTATGTGGTTTTTTGCAAGTACAAAACTCAGATTGTTGTGCTAATTTGGTTTGACTATTTACCCATTGACATTTCTTGACTGTGGTTCTCGACCCCCTTTCGATGTGCCAGTTTTTTATGTAGATTTCTTTATTTACGGGGATAATTAACTAGAACTTTCCTGTAAAAGTTTAACTGTAATGTGATTTTTATATGTGACCATTATTTATCCCTCTGTAGTTTATAATGCTCATTTTTTATTAAAATATTTACCATTTTATTTAACTTGTAAGAGTAGTGTTTTATAAAAATATTACCACATGGACCTACGAATATTATATCTGGTAACTTTAGCTCTTCTAAGTATGACAAGTGATTGTGTAGTGCCCTTTATATCCCGAACCTTTGAAATTAGCAACTGCTAAGTCTTGCTTCGCACAAAAAGTCATCTCAATATGTAAAAAGCGATTTTACCGTAAAGTCTGATTTGAGCCCTATAAGTTTTGTGTACTTATTTGTTTTATCGATGAGTTTTATATAAAATATATTGGTATTTTCTCGTATATACGAATAATTAATTGAATTGTTTGTGTAAAATAGAAAATAAAATCTTTTAGCGTCTGATAATATCTGCATTTAAGATTAATTGTATGATCATTTTAATTTCACAGCCGATTTGTTAATGTTGATCTATCTTGCATGAGTATAAGTTTTTGTAAACAGAAATGCTGCAATTTTATAATAATCGAAATATTTAAATTAAGTTATGATTCTCCAACATTGTGGAAGATGTATAATATTTTTTACTAATAAATTTAATATTGTAACCGAGATCTTTTATTTTTCAAGTAAAACCCGCATTCAAAATCAACATATTTATTGTTAAAAACATCTGTATATTTTACAAAGTCTCAGTATAAAATCATTATAATGTTTCCATCTAAACTTTATATACAATAACATCATAAACCTAGAAATTATTAAATACATGGCAAGTCACGAAATACATATATTTTTACTCACGAAGACAATATTTGATTACGTCCTAGCATTTTTTAATTAAAACCTACTTATTTTATACATACAAAAATTATTGCTTCTGGTATTGTAAGTACGAAATAGAAATATTTAAATTTCGTTTCATA